>OX243818.1:18794933-18982433 GCA_945859605.1 Lumbricus rubellus
ATATGTTCCTCTTCCAGAATCCAGGTCTGTCAGTCTGGACCTTACGTGCCAGAGATAATCAAATGCTGGTCGATTGGTTTACTGGGAAGGAATTCGGCGCCAAACCAGGGTCATTCACCGCAGAAGATATCGAAGCCTTCAAATACACGTTTGCCGAATACTGTACGTAATAGTAATAATAAAATTTCTTTTATCGAACAATCCGCGGTTGACAGACCACAACCGGTTACAGTTATTCAATTGAAACAATTCACAAGAACACGCATCACAAATTTAACTACTAACAGAACACGGGGGCGGATCCAGAGGGCCAATCTCGGAAATAAAAAAGTGGAGATAGCCTACCGTACTCGAAGATAATATTATTCTCAGGCGACGCTTTGGTTTTTTTTCGATTTCCACTTTTACATCATTACATGCCCTATATTTTCTGTGAAAAATGCAAATTCTTTACTACCGGTACCATATCCTTTTTAAAAATCAATAATTAATTAATATAACAATTTAAATACAGGATGAAAATTGACAAAGTCAGCTTGGTAGGCTAATGATGATTTAAATTGCATTGTTTTGTATCTGTAATAGAGCGCCTCTTACAGTGTAAATTCACTGGCTCTGTGCATTCTTGTGAATTGTTTCAGAGCTCACCCTGTGCATAGCCTTTCAGTTAAAAATCAATAATTAATTTTAGCAATTTAAATATAAAATGAAATTGACAAAATCAGCTTGGTAATGACTTCAATCTCATTGTTTTGTGTCTGTAACCTAATAGACAGTGGCGGCGCTAGGAGGGGCTAGGGGAGTTAAGCCCTCTATCTCCGGCGCCGGGCCCACCACCCCCAAGCAAAAAGAGCAAAATCTCTACAACTGCTAACTTCGAATAAGAAAGCTAGATAATGACCAACGGCAATGAAATTGAACAACTATGTAATCGTAGCGTACCTGGTAGAGTGCTTTTCCTAATAGAATACACCGCATATAATATTATGTCAAACATGCCGCCGACCCGTGATGAGGCTATGTACACCAGAGGTTCTCAACCGGTGTGTCGCGACACACTAGTGTGTCGCGAAGCGACCGGAGGTGTGTCGCGTAAAAGTGGTGTGTCGCTGGTGTGTCGCGAAGAATTGGTGTGTCGCGAATTCTCACAGCATACAACCGTTGTTCTTGCATTACATGACTTGATCACTTTAGCAGTTTGGTAGGCGTGGCTGGAAAAATATAATCGTAGAACTTTAATTAGGCTATATATTCCATTTGATCGCAATCGGGAGTAGCCACAATGTTTGCCTTATAAGCCCACCTGCACTCCCTATGTAGGCCTAGGCCTTCATGGCATAGACTAGTAGGCCTATCACTGTAGACCTATAATTTATTTCATTATAAGACGTTGGCGAGCACACTGATTAAAATTTACCCAGGGCTGTTACTGTAACCTTCGAAAATAATGGGAAAAATTATCATAAAAAACAGAAATTTTGAGATTTAAAGTCTTCAAGCTCATCTGGCAGGGTTGTCACGCAGTTGTAGGCTAGGTGTTGCACTCACAAAGCCTGTGGATCCTCCTCTTAGGCCTACTCTGATCCAACGGAATCCAGGAGCAAAGTCCCATTAACTGTTAGCTCACACAGTAAACGCAAAGTCATAAAACCACGTGAGATCGTAAATTTAGACTATAATAGTAGAATTTGGAATTTTGGAATAATCAGAAACAGTGTCAACATTTCATTCATTAAAATTTGTAGCAATTTCAAGTACAATTATAGGCTAAGTTGGTTTAGAACTAATTTAATTTTTTAACGATATTCACGTATGACGATTGCATGGTGTGTCGCGAAAATTTGTTGCAAGTTTTGGTGTGTCGCGTGCGAAAAAAGGTTGAGAACCTCTGATGTACACCATAGGCGGCCCGTCGGCCGGCTGAGGGGCTACGCCTGTAGTCCTATACAATTAGCAGCAGCATTCATGGGGAGACTTTGAGGTACCGGTACTCGGAACCTACACTGTCTTGGTCTCGGGCTCGAAGTTATACATGTGTCTATATACATGTGTCTATATACATGTGTCTATATACATGTGTCTTGCATACAGACTTAGGGACCGTCCATGAATGACGTCACGCACCTGGAGGGGCGTAGCACATTTGTGACGATAATTATGTGACGGTCCCTTACTAGATATCCTATTAAACTTGTGTTGACGCGTAAGGAGGGGAATGGGGGGCGCGAAAAATCGTTTGAAATGGCGTGACCTCATTTATGGACGGTCCATTTAGATGAATTACGACACGACTTTTTGTAACCTTTGCCTGTCTTTTTTTGTTCAGCCGACTTTTGTGGAGGGCTGAATTACTATCGCACGCTGTTGAGATACAAGCATCCAGTGATTCCAAAGTCGAAGATTCAAGTCCCAACGCTGATCATTTGGGGAACAAACGATGGATATGGGGACAAGAGGAGGGCCGAGATGTCGGCTGACTACATCGAAGACTTCACGCTGCGTTGGGTAGAGGGAGCCAGTCACTGGGTGCAGCAGGACGAACCGGAACAAGTCAACGCATTCATGCGAGAGTTCCTCAAAAACAAAAAAGACAACTGATCTGTGAAATGCGGCTTGATCTGGACTTAACATTAGACCCATATCCCTTACCATCATTGGACCCTCCCTATGGAATTCTCTTCCCTCCACTCTGCGTGCGGGACTCTACTTTCAGGATCACTATCTACATATCTCTCTTCTTAAGACCTATTTTTTTCTCTAGGGGTTATCTTACCTTAAGGACTATTTTTTGAATGGTTGTCCTTCTTGCCTCTCTCCCAATATTCTCTTCAATCAGACAAGCTAGGTGGTCTAGGTGCTTCAAGATGTTAAAGCAGGCAGTTGCATGCATGAGGCGCCACTGGGAGCGCTACTGAATGGCCTCGGCTGTGAGCGGCGCTATATACATGTGTAAATTACTATGTACATTACATTAAAGTAAATTACATTACATAGGCTAGGTCTATACCTAACCATTTCCATGTAGTAGGCATATGCGTGCATCGTCACTTTTGCTCACTCTATCCATCACCCATTGGGCTTTCCACTCGTAACTGACGTTTCAGCTTCTTAAGATCTCTTAGCCCCATTCATCTGATCGATCATCCCCTATACCGGTTTACATCTTCCAATCCTCGACCTAAGCGACATCCACACTAACGTCTGCTCTGGCCCTGTGACTCTATGGAAACCGGATTCGGACCTCCTCGATCGGACTACTCTATGGGTGACCATTCTGACTCGATGCAGCGTTTGCGAATCCTACGCTTGGCCATCGATTGGCGCTTTAGAAGTTTGGATATTACGATTACGGCTTAACTGACGAGCTTTGCAAGTTTGCACGATATTATTATTATTATTATTACTATCATCATCATCATCATCATCATCATCATCATCATCATCATCATCATCATCATCATCATCATCATCATCATCATCATCATCATCATCATCATCATCATCATCATCCATAATTATGCCACATAACTTAATTCGGCTCTTTGCAAGTTAGACCCATATATTAACAGCGTTTAGGCTAATTAATACATAAAGTATGTAGACTAGGCCTACATATAGCTTACTAATTGGCTACCTATTATACTTAACTAATTATGTTTAGGCTACTCTTTATTTTAAAGTGTGCGGTAGGCCCTATAGGGCATCATCAATTGTACTCGATCGTAGGCTCCATTGCAACTGTCAGTTGCTTTGCATTTAAGCAAACGTAGGTTATAACAATTAGGCTACGCATTTTCACAGTAGGCTATAAGCTATTATTTTTATTGACGCCATGCTTTAAGCTTATCGATCATGATTCTCGAAAACATGAAGACTTAATGTTGTTCTTCTATCCTAGTTTGCCTTCTGTAGACCTAATGCTGTTTATTTAAATTAATAAGCTTACCCTGGATATAGCCTATATGGACCTATACCATCTAAGACCTAAGCCTATATAGGCTATTCAATATTCCCGAGATGTTGAATAGGCTGTTATGTTTAATAATTTTTTGTTATGGATTATGTTTTTGAATGGCAAAAAACAGTGGGTGTAGGCTTCTCACCAAAAGTGATATAGGCCCTGACCTTTGTTCTGTTTGAAATATTTTTGGTAGCAGTTTGATGTAGGCCTACGTAGATATGCCTTTTAGCCTGTAAAATGTGATTTTAAAAATCTTACTGTTGGCAAAGATATTGGCCAAAAGCCTTTGAGGATACTTTTTGGCCCACTCTGTAGTTATAGTTAGGCTACTTGAGTTTAATTATTTAGTTAGCCATCTACTTAGCATTGGCGGCGGTTTTAAGTAGGTAGGGCCTATAGGCCCAAGTCTATGTTGAAGCAAATTTGGCTACGTAGGCTTATACACTGTGTCCCAATAAATCGGGACCCCTTTTTATAATGTGAATAAAACAGGCAAATCTTAATCGATTTTCAAAATTTCAAAAGTGTTTTTATCCTAAGATAATTATCTTCCACTGATTCAAATATGAAGTTTCTGGCATGAATATTGACGTCACAATTACGTCATTTGCATCAGAGAATTCAAATGTTAAGTACCGAACACAAACGATTTTTGTTGACATTTGGTTTCGATATGTAAATTAACGACGTCATTATGACGTAATTTTTTAGTGATAGCCGTTCATAAATTACCAATTTGTAGATAATTATCTCAGGATAAAAGCAGTTTTGAAATTTTGAAAATCGATCAAGATTTGTCTGTTTTATTCACATTATAAAAAGGGGTCCCGATTTATTGGGACACTGTGTGTATATATATATATGTATATATATAGGCTATATATATATATAATATTTATATATACCTAGACTAATTCCAATGTAATCCTTCACTGGCCGCAGCTCTCATCTTAATTCCCATCTCTGAGCTCTGCAGCACATTGTCAGAATTACCCCCCCCCCCCCCCCGTCAAGTGCTCCCAAAAGGCAACATAAAAGATGATTATAATTATTATAATTAGACTTTGAATTTGGCGGCAAACGAAACCGGAAACGAAACAAAACGAAGGCTGCACCAATGAATCAACATCTCTATAAGTTTTGTCTCAATCGTTTTCCGCTTAGGCCTACGTGAATGCTTAGTCGTGTGACCCATATTTATGTCTTTGATGCTTATTTATTTTTAGTCATGTGACCCACATTTATGTCTTTGACGCTTGTTTATTTTAACAACGACAAAGTTTTTGGACAATAGGCTAATCGGAGTTCCGAAAATTTCACATCTTGTTTACAAAATAAATTAATTTTTAAAATGTAAGTACATCTATGCAGCCAGATTGGCGAATTTTGTTTGCAAAAGTAAAAAAATTGCCTTTGGAAATTCAAAACATAACCTTTAGAATTAGAAGCTGAATGTTTAGTGGGGCGACATCTATCGTTAAGAGTGAAATGGACGACTACAAAATGTTCACGAGATGCCAGTCCTTTTAGAATTTAGACTGTCCTTGATGCTTAGCTATCGGAAATTCCTAAATCCATTTCTTTCCATAAATTTATATAACAACTTAGAAAGCGATGCTCCGATCTCAATGAAGGCTGATTAATATTCTGCACGCGCTGTCTTGCACCTGGTTTTGCACGGCCTAAATAATTGTGACAGTCGCTCTTACAGTGATGCCACAGCTGGGTTTTTTCCACTAGATCTGGGTTATTTGGCTTTCGTCTGGGTTTCTGGTTTTTTTGGGGCAAAATCTGGGTTTATTTTGGTGAGCTGACCATTTGCACTTACAACACATGAATATTCTGTGAAATTCAATGTAAAATGGTTCCGATACATAATTTTTTCCGCTAATTTTAATTTTTAACTCCACAATCAAGATCTCACGTTTACAATTCACAAATAATTAAAATTAGCTCTGCACAGAAAAAAGCCATTTTGACATCTCAAAATAGTTCAGGTCACACCTCTCTCTTTGTTAAGCTTATTGTCAGTATGGATGCCGAGTATCTGACAACTTTAACAATTGATATTTTAAAGTTGTAATTACATTTTATTCGACTCTCTTGACGAACATTTTGTTGATCCTCATAAGAACAAGCGAAAACCAACTTAATTTGAATACAGGGGATCTAAAATAGCTTATATGAATAGTCTGGGTTGTTCTGAGTTTCTTTCGCAAGGAAATCTGGGTTTATTTCTGAAACCTCTTTGACCTGACCTGTTTTGACGCTCTCCAGGCTCCAGCAGGTTCTTAAACTGGGTCACACAATTTTAGTCATGGCGGGTCGTATAGTTGAAGTTTTAATTACAGTTTTGTTGTCGTCTGTAATTGGACTGCTTTCTCTGCTTTTTTACGTTTACGGATTGCTAAAACACGGTCCTTCGAAATGGGTTTATGTGAAGAAAAGAAATGAGCGACCAGAGATTTTAGATAGCGAAGAGTTTGGAGTTCATCACTGGGTCCCGTTAAAGGTAGTAGATGTAAAAATGGATCTTTCGTCCTCTGTGTATATATTCACCCAAAATAGAACTGACAGCAGCCCTGCGTTGGATCATAATGTAATTAATATATATCTCAGTGGCTCGTAGTTCCTAGTGAATTACTATTGAGTTTACGCATATTAGGAATTTCAGTTTCGTGATGACAGCAGGGACGTAACTAGGATTTTTCGTTTGGGGGGGCTTAAGCCTTAAGTATGACCAATGCTTAAAGTGTAAAAAAAGAAGTGCCAGGACGCTGCATTGTAATTGGTCGTGAGTGGCGGCGCCGAAGGCGCGAAGTTGCGAGTGCCGAAGGTATGAAGCCCGTCCCGACTAGGGGGTCTGGGGGAGCGTCGAAAGCTCCCCCAGCGGGGTCTTGGGCGGAGCCCTAGCGACCAGCGCATTTTTGGCTGTGTCGACCTCAAATGGAGCCATTTTAAGGCTCTTGTTTGCCAGCTATTTGTGAACGGAAAAGTCGCGAAAACTTTAAGAATAAGTCGTTTTTCAGTGTCGCAAAGCTCAAGCTACCAGGATAACAATAAACATAAAACTGCTACTGTAAAAGAGAAAGGTTTTGTCTTTACCGTAAGCTCCCCAGCGGGGTCTGGGGCGGAGCCCCAGCGACCAGCGCATTTTTGGCTGTGTCGACCTCAAATGGAGTCATTTTTAGGCAGTCATGGCCGGTCGTCGGTAACTGCATGTACGCCGTCCATGCGGTAGTCTATTTAAATTAGCCGTAAGCATACAACGGCTTGATTTCATATGGGGGGGCTTCAGCTTCGTTTGGGGGGGCTTAAGCCCCCCCAAGCCCAACGCTAGTTACGTCACTGGATGACAGCAAGGTGCGTACCTGGTATGCAATGAACACGTAACCTTTGCTGGTTACAACCAACGACCTTTTATACATAACGGTTACAACAGGATTTAGGCTTAACATGTTGAGAGGTGCAAGATAAGCGCAGTACTGATCATCTCTAGAATTCATTATTACAACTCAGTCCTCTATGGTCAACTTGTATGATCCACCATTCAACCTCTTATTACTGTTCTACAATAGGTAATGATACAAAGCTTATCAAAATTTCAACTTCTAATGTACTGGGTGTAAGCAGATTCATCTGCTTCTTATTTGTGTTTTGCGAAGACAATTACTCATTGTTTAATCATTAACTACTGTTCACTGATTAGTATTCATTTGTAAATGTTTGGCGTGTGAAAAATCAGTATTTGATGAGGCTTATCTCTTATCAAGGCTTTTTTTAACATGCAGTTGTACACAAAATGTGCAGTTGTAGAAGCACTTCTGTACAGTTAAAACTAGCAAAAACGGTCATTGTCCTCTGATTGGAAGTAATTTACCATGGATGATGGGAAAGGAAAGAAATAGTTGTGCAGTTCTAAAAATTCCTTTAAAACAGCCATGTCTCTTATGAATATTTACAGAATACACGATTGAAGTTGCACTATGTAGCAGCTGGGTCAAAAGACAAACCTCTGATGTTATTTCTTCATGGATTTCCAGAGTTCTGGTATTCATGGAGGCATCAACTCAAGGAGTTCAGTAAGGACTACAGGCAAGTCTTTATATACTTATGTTTTAGGTTTTACACTGCTAAACATTGCAAAAGTGATGATAATGTAAGGCTTGGCATTAAAGTAAATTTATTCATTTATTACCAGCCTCTTATTATGGTGAGTAATATTGAATAACTGTTTTCAAAATAAGAGATATTGTGATGGTTGTTGTTTTCATGATATAATTGACAGAACCACTTTATAGGAAATTAAATTGTGACATTTTCTTAAATATTGTCTATAGAGCTGTTTCATAATGTACGAGCATCAGAATGCATCTTTGACAGCTGGTTGAATAAGGAATATTCATTCATTCATTACAAGGATTTATATAGCGACCGTCAAGGCTACTACTCAGGAGTGCTCCCAACCCATCAAACTCCCTGAGATAGGCAAATAACATATGGGGTCATTGCATAATTACGTAACACTCGAGGGTGGGTGGGGTCATTGAAAACGTTACGAGACGTTACGGGGGTGGGTGGGTGGGGGAAGCAGAACGTTACGTAACGCCTTGAAAAAATTATTATTGAATATTAAATTACCATCGATTGACTTTTCAGACATGATGTGATCGAAGTTTAAACTTCGTGTCATTGATTTAAAACTTAACCGAAGTAGGTCTATTATTTTATATGAATAAGTTAGGTCCTACAGCAGCAGACACCAGTTAGGCCACATGCCAGGTCAGTTCTGTTCTCCCGTTTGTGCAAACCGGAAATCGCTGTTCGAATTGTTTGGATCTGTGATAGTTTTACCAACGGAACAACATGGTAGGCCTATCTAGGCTATAATTCCCCATGAATTCCTGACATCGACTCGCAGTGGGACTCGACGAACGCCGACTCCTTGAGTCCAAAATCGCCGTTGAACATCGTTGGATGTTTCTTCCGCCGACTTACGATAGGAATCTTGCTGCTGCCTAAAATTCCGGATGAAATTTAATTTCTAGCCTAAGACACTGTAAGACAGTTGCCGTCCACGTTAGCCAGCCCAGCTGTTCGGGGTTTCTGCTAGGCTTGTCCACCTCGCGTAGCGCCCAGGGTGGTACTTCGGCCGAGGCCTTCACCACTGACGGCATAGCCCTAGCAGGCAATCCCCTACTTAGCTGTTACACCCCCTCACGCTTTGAGGTGTGGATCGGACTTTGAGAGAACAGCAGACCTAAATCTTAACTGATTATTCGTAACAATCGTTACGTAACGCTGGGGAGGGTGGGTGGGTGGGTCAAGGCAAACGTTACGAAGCGTTACAGGGTGGGTGGGTGGGTCGAAAATGGCCATTTTCGGCGTTACGTAATTATGCAATGACCCCTATAGGCCTTTTATAGGGCCTTCTTACTTGCATAGTTAAACTTTAGAGATTTGGCTGCGGAACTGTTTGAAATTATTCTGTGACGGTCGTATCTTTGCTGTTGTTGTTTGTAGATCTGTTGCAGTCGATCTGAGAGGATACGGCGACTCGGACAAACCAAAAGGCGTTTCAGAATATACGTTCGACAAGCTGAGCAGTGATGTTGATCAGCTTATTCAAGCATTAGGTTGTCTTAGATAGAATCTTTATCATAAAGGGCAGTGTAGTCATCTTTAAATTTTGATTTAAGATCCTGCAGAATAATTGTATCTTTAGTGCTTTAAGAGTTACTTAAGTTGACTGGAGAACCAGTGCAGCTGGTCATCAAGGCATTAAATGAAGTCAAGCCAAGAGAATTAGTGCATATTGTTGGATAAAATCAATAATGATCTATATGCTATTTGTAATAGAGAAATATTCAGAAATTTTCTGCATGTAAGAATACGTAGTCAAGAAAACAAGCATATTATTATAATATTACATTTGTTATAATATTTTATGTTTGAAAGTGTTAATAGTAATGATAGTCAAGTCACCTTGGACACGGACTGTTAGGAAACTATTGGATATAAAAATCTTAAGCATTAGCTATATCAGATAGCAACTGGAATATTAATGGTTACTTTAAAATGTTTAGTGAATTTTTTCTCTGAATCAATTCAGTTTACGCAAATGAATAGTCATCATTCTTTTAAGGGAAACTTACAAAGCTATTCATAAGAATTATTTGTATTCTTTGTAATATCACTTTATCATAAAGATGATATATTTTATTATAACCTGTATTTAAAGTTGTAAATTGTAGTAATTTTTTAATTTGCTTAAGTTATTAATGATTTTTTATATCTTGACAGGCTACACGAAGTGTATTCTTGCTGGTCATGATTGGGGTGGTGCTGTGGCCTGGCATTTTGCGTCTGCCTATCCTGAGAAAGTGGAAAAGTTAATTATTTGCAACGTTCCACATCCCATGGCCTTCCGGAAATTGGCCAGTTCCTCCTTTACACAACTTTCCAAGTCTTGGTGAGTTGTCTAAAAAATATGCTGATTTTATTAAGTTCTGAGTAGCAATTTATAATTTGATATATATTATTTTATTTTCGCTACACCGGTAAGCGAGTTGCATTCGTCCGTTGGTTGCAACGGACTGCGGTTCAAGCCCCGGGCTGGGAGTTGACATTCAGAGATTTAGATATCTCGGGCTAGCATGTGTGGGACCCAGGGGCCCAAGCTGCTGCGGAGCGACCTTAGACAATTTGCTTACCCATCATTGTCTGTGAGGAAGACAATGGGAAACCGCCTCACTCATCTCATCCCCAGGGCGTAAAGCCAATGAACCTGCCTTTGGGCAGAGAACCATCATCATCGTCATCATATAACTCATGGACTTTTTCTGGTCAGGTCAAATTATCATGCCAATTCATGTATAAACTCCATATCCCAAGTTATATCTTGAATGGCTCAGCATTTAGTACATGCTCAAGGCTACCGAAATTAGGAACTTGTTTGCATTACAGGCATTCTATCCACCATGATTCAAGACATGCCAGCCGTAGACCCCTTCTCAGAGGCCCATTCCGAATTAATTATTATTATTAATGATGACTTGATGATGACATAACTGATGTTGTCGAAGAAAGAGGTTTCATTAGGTAGGTCAGAAGAATAACTAGCATGTCTGCATCCACACCAAAGAAACAACTTTAGGGGGAACAATCCTTGTAGTTGCTTGTGCCGTTGCAGCAGTTCTGGATTGCACCAACACTAGCAGTAGGAAGGCCTCTCACATACATGTATACAGCCATCAACACATGTACACGTCGATTGTGCTTATTTCAGAACCTTGCAATGGCGTTTGTGCTAATTGTATTCATTTAGAAAAGTCTTATCGTCTTTGTTCATCCAGGTATATGTTTCTCTTCGAAGTTCCCGTTCTTCCGATTCTAATGATGCGCGTGTTTGACCTGCGGAGAATCGGTGCTGCGTTCTGTGGAAAGACGATGGGAGCGAAGAAGGGAACGTTCACCGACGAAGAAATTGAAGCGTACAAATATACGTTTGCTGAATACTGTAAGAACCACGAGCATACACTTCATTTGATTGTAGATTCATGCGGAACTCTGCAGCACTTATGGGGTACTACCTAAAGTTGCAGGTGTTTTACTTCTTAATGCATTCTTGTACGACGTACATGTGTGCATTCTTAGATACATTTTTGCATGCACAAATTGCACATGCGTACGTTTATGCATGCATGTATGTGTATATCTTCGTTTATTGGAAACCTCAGTGGCAAACCATAATCAGTGAGGGATGAACCACAATCAATATATATGTAGTTGTATGTGATTTACTTGCAAATGTGCTGGACTATCAACCTAGGGGTTGGGCTTCAAATTCATGCCAGTGCATATTTGTATCTTTAATCCAGGCCCGTTCCAGGGTGAGAAATACAAGGGCTTCAACCACCACCACCACCAGCCCTCCCATAGTCTTTCTTAGGACCCCATAGAAAAGTCTTCTTTTCACACCCCAACTCCACACAGATCATATTCTGACATCCTAGATATTTTCTATAATTTTCATGACGCTATGGTCTGCTGTTTTGAAATTTCTGCCTGATTGCCACTGTAGCAAACTCAGCTATGCACTTGTGGTCTTGAAACTCTTTCACTGCTACATTCTTTCCCTTCCATGCTTCAGCTTAATACTTGTTTTACAGCAGAAAATGACTGGACAGTGTTATTTCATTTCATGCAGCCGATCTATGTGGACCGGTCAACTACTACCGAGCAGCTCTGACGTACGGAGCTTCGCTTTGGCCGAAGACAAAGATTGCGTGTCCCGCGCTGATGATCTGGGGAACAGGAGACGTTGCTCTCGATAAGAGATTGGCCGATATGTCTGGCGATCACGTGGACAACTATACGGTGCATTACATTGATGGGGCGAGTCATTGGGTGCAGCAGGAAGAACCGGACCAAGTCAATGCTTTCATTCACGAGTTTCTTCAGAGCAGATGAGGAGCGGTTTGGAGAGAGCTGAGTGGATGGTAGTGACTCTGACAGTCAATACTTCTAATGCAGTGGTTCCAAAACCGCAGGTCAAAAGTAGCCCACCAGACCTCAGGAAATGGCCCACCAGACCTCAAAAATGGCCCTCGTCTCTCAAAGAAGAAAAAATATATATGAAATAATTGACATTTAGGACAGATTAGAACACATAATAACTTTATATTTACAAATTATTTTATTCTGACGTCTATAAATAGCATCAAACATTATATTTTGAATCGATTATAACAATTTTATATGCTTTAGTTAATTAAATTTGAGCCTTGTGACCCCTTAATGTTCTTCAAATGAGAAAAAGTGGCCCTTGTATCCTCCAACTTAGAAAACGTGGCCCTATAATCAAAAAAGGTTGGAAACCACTGTTCTATTGTGACAATTCATGATCAATACCTTAAGTGTCAAATTTTTTAACTTTTTGATTGTTTGTTATTTCCTGTTGGTAGAGAAAGTCGATGTATCTTTTGAGGTAATTAAGAATACATAGATGCATCATATTCCTATTTTTTAAATTTCTTGTTATTTTAATATTCTGTTTGCAGAACGGATAACGTGCAGATCAGGGATCCATGTTTCTTCTTCTGATTGGTAGTTTTATATGCTGTCCATTGTTAGAATGTAGTTGGTAATTAGTATTAGCAGGAATTGAATGTACATAATATTTTATTTATTGTAACATACATATCTTTTGTCATTGCTGGTGTTAGTGGGTGATGATGGTGATGACGACGATGATGATGATGATGTCATAATCTCCAAGTTTCAAAGCTCCACTCGAAAGCCAAGCGCAGGGCACCAGCTTATTCATGAGTGCTGTTGTGGATTTATTGACTGACTGATTGACTTGCTGGTTGATGCAGATACCCCAATCAAGCTTTGTTGAATGCAGACTATTTCAATCATAGGTGACACCAGGCTTCTTGAGTAACCAGAGCACAACCTGGAAACTGAGTACCATACACACTATGGCCGAAAAATTACTTTCAGTTTCTTAGTCATGAAATTTTCCGATGTCAGACCTTTTTTCTGATGATCATTATATGATTTGTGGTCTCGTATTACGCTTACTGAGGCGTAAGACGCTGATTTAAATAACTTTGCTAGTTTTATTTGTTATGTTTTCTTGTCAGATTTTTATTTATCACTTTTTTGTCTTTGCACTGCGTGAGGTGTAAGTATATAGGCCTCATTTAGGCCTACACTATGCCAAAAGGGTTCTTTTGGTGAGTAGGCCTACGCGCTGTATACCCGCGTATACGGTAGGCCTGATGCCTATAGCTTACCCTCGTGTAGGCCAACAGCCCTGCCTAGTGCGTTGCAAGACAGGAACTTTCTAATTTCTGAGTCAAACTATTTTTGCCTACATTCGATAATAAAGGCTCTACTCAGAACTTCATGAAATTCAGCGGAGTTTCCAACGCTGGGTTTAATTATGACTATGAAGATCATTTCAAAAGCTGACACAATAGCTAGGCTACGCGATTTTTAACGCTTTCAATCGATTGCTAAAGTAGGCCTAGCTATGCCACTCATTTCGATAGGCCACATCATGTAAAGTGAAAAGTTTACTTTAAACTGATGACGTGATGAAGACGAGGACATGAATCGTGATGGTCTACTCTAACATTTTTACGACGAGCTGCATTAGTTTTTCACTCACAGTGACTCACTAGTAATAATTGTAGCCTGCATAGGCGTAGGAAATATTTCAGCGTTGGGGGGGGGGGGGGGGCAAAAATGAGGATTTTGCCCGAAATTCTTTTTCCATCCGGCCGAAATGTTAAGAAAAATTTTTGTTACGTTTGCCCGAAAATTCTAACGACCTTTTTAATAGTCATCCGGACAAAATCTTCTGAAATTTCTCGTTACTTTTCGCTCGAAAGGTCTGACGAACTTTTTTGTTCGGGCAAATCTGATTTTTCGGGCAAAAAGACCCGGAAAAATAAAAAAGTTTTTAAAAAGTAAAAACTTTTTTGGGGGGGTCTGCTTGCCCGAAAAATCAGACTTGCCCGAAATTTGGGGGCATTTGCCCCCTCTGGACCCCCGCCTCCTAAACCTATGATTGTAGGCCCTACACGCTTGTAGTTAGTGTTTAAAATTTGGTCTGTTTATGTTATAGAGTACGTACGTAGCCTACTCGACTCGATCATCTGGCTTAATTGTTTATCAAAAGCAGACTATTGAACTGTGGAACTATTTATGGGCTTCTCTGTTGAAACTGTATGTTCTGAAGGTCCACTAAAACATCATTCATGTCTCTGTAAAGCTATACTTTACGGCTATTTAGTAAACCTAGTGTTTATAGGCCATAGCCTATGCATGGAGGTTCTAAGAAAAACTGAGGGGTTGAAAACCCTCACCCCTCGGCATTTCTCACCATGGATACGGATCGACGTAAAGAATAGAGATATAGGCCGAAATTCCAAAACGACTAAAATTGCATAGCTAGCCTTATCTAATACTCACTGCCACCACTAGGCCTAGCCTATAAGGCCCATTTAATTATAAAGTTTGCAATCGTGCCCCCGCAGTGTTCATTGGGAGCTTTATGAAGTGAAGAGCTCTTGGAATCATAGCTGCACCCTTGGACTCCGATACCCACAAAATAATAAGCCCCTCTCCAAAAAACAATATACGCCCATGTACATTTTGAAATGTCAAACTATATATAGGCCTATTTATTAGCAAAGATAACAAGCACCTTTACATTTTTAAATGTCAAACTATAGGCCTAAATTTATTAGCAAAAAATAACAAGCACCTTTACGTTTTTAATTGTCAAACTATAGGCCTATATTTATTAGCAAAAAATAATGAGCTCCTTACATTTTGAAATGTTAAACGATGCATTTATGAGCAAAAAGTTTATTTCGTTTATACTTGGACATTTTTATAGGAATTCCTTTGAATATATTTGGAAAAACCAGAGCCGCCTGTGACAGGTGCCTATTGAGCTATAGGCTACTAAGTTCGAGTTTGACTTTTAGGCTGTCTGTAGCATGCGCCGTGTGTCTATTGTTGAGCAGCCAACAGTACTATCAAACCTGGCTAATTGAAAATGTCACCGACAAGATGGGATATAGGCTAATGTCAGAAATGAGGGCTAGGTACAAATAACAGTTATAACACAATACGATGAACACCAAGCAGCGGCAAAACAATCTTCAATAAAGACTTCACAACACGCTTGCACGCGGACACACACACGCACACACACGAGCGCACGCACAACACGCAAGCACGCACATGGGCGCCCGCATCAAATTTAATGTTTGCAGGAGGGGGCAAAACTCGATCAGTGTTGATCACGGTTAAAAAAAATTGTAGCATGAAGTTAAAAATGCAAATAAAGAAATTTAGAACATGCACGGGTATTTTTCATATCGATGGCTGGAAGCACAAAGGTGCTAAGCGCACTTTTTTGGGTTTTTCAAAAAAGTAGTGCATAATATGCCTGGAAGAAATATACATCGGAGCACAAAGGTACTAACGTTTACGATGTTAATTTGGATCACTTGGCACCAAAACACAATTGGGCTAAGTCTCATTGGCTGAAATCCATAGAGCGCAAATAGCTCAAGCGCACTTAATACCTATGTGCACCCTCTTTTTTTAACGCCTTGTCTTTGTTGTTGACTTCCACGCCATTCGCCATTACTGTTTATCGTCGTCCCCGTTACAAAAATAATAAAAGTTACATTAAAAATAACAGAAACAATATCTCGAAATCTTTAGTGTTTACTGCTTATTGTTTACTGTTTCTGCTCTCAATACATTATTATTGAAATGCATAAACGAGTGCATCGTTTCAGTTCTGCAAAAGCGCTTCAGATGATCATGGACCTTAATGATTCAATCGAGGAATCCAGTGATGGTAAGCTTATTAATAGGAACCTTAGAAAATGCTGTAAAATTATGGAAAATAAATGTTGATGTTTGGGAAATTAAGTGATTTAAAGCTCGAAATCGGCTTATGTGGTAAAATTGTAAAAATTATGCGGTATTATGCAGTAAGGTTTGGGCTGCATCGAAAGGCGATGTCATGGACGTCTCATCGGTATTATTAAGCAACTACAGGTAGGATCGTGACCACCAGAACACACCTGCAGACGCATAGACCGGTATTGCTTGCCATAGTGAATATTAAAACCAGCGATGCATCCCTCCGTGTTTCTTTACATTGTTTAACTTGGGTATGCATTTTGTCTGTCTTAGGAACATCTACTGAACATCTGGCAACTGATTTGCCTGCAACTATGCTTCCTCTGGACCTCGAGATTTATTCTCCGCTTAATCGTACACCTGCTATGACAGTTGAAGGGCTTGATCCTACACTTCCTCTAGTCTTGGAGCCTTTTTGCAGAGAGGTTTCTGCAGTAGAAGTGCTCGACCATTCACACCCGCTGGCAACTGATTTGCCTGCAACTATGCTTCCTCTGGACCTCGAGGTTTCTTCTCCGCTTAATCGTACACCTGCTATGACAGTTGAAGGGCTTGATCCTACACTTCCTCTAGTCTTGGAGCCTTTTTGCAGAGAGGTTTCTGCAGTAGAAGTGCTAGACCATTCACACCTGCTGACGTCCGAGCCTTTCAACCTTCATGTTGCAAGTATGGCCACTCCGATGGAAAGAACTCGTACCCGTAAAGTTATCATCATTACCTCCTTGCGCTACTGAAGAGCAGAGTAATTCCGGCAGAGCATGCGGTTTTCTACAATGACTTGCCTTCAAATGCTAGAGCTCGAGACTGTCTTTCGGAGCCCTGTGCTGACGAGGAAGAAGACTGAATTCAAACTTAATGTTATTTTTTCTTATCTGAAACTAATGGCTTGAATGCAGAGCATTATTTTATAATTACTGTTGCATTTTATTGTTTTACTTCTTCAACGTGTGAAATGTGGATAAATTATGGAGGAAGATGCATTTTGGTGCTTCTTGATTTTCATTATAATATTCTTTTCTTAAATCTTTATTGGATGTTAATTATAATGATAAGTATGACAGCTATGATTATCACATTAATTTGAAGGAAAACTCGGCGTAAGAGTCGCTCATACTTGAATTAAATTATTTTTGGTTATTTTCCTGATATTATTAGGAGTTTTTTTGCTTAAAAGAAATTTTAAAATTAAATAATATAATCATGTGGTGCTTAATAAATTAACAAATGCTTAAAGGCTAGTTAGAACAGTATTTATTAAGGGTCTTCTAAAACAATTGTCAAAACAGTTGACATGAATTAGTATTTCAGGTGTCCCAGCATCAGCGCACAAAAGTCCTAAGTGCATATATTTCCTTACAGTAATTTTACAAAGTCATTTTTTTTTTACAAACAGAATTATTTGTGCAAAAATAAAAATACTTGTAACACTGCAATAAGCTCTTCTTTTGGAAAAGTCATTGCAAATCGAATTATTTTGAATAATGAATTTTAGCAACACATAACAAAACTTCAACTTCAGTTTTCTTAGAATTAAGAAAAGTGCGCTTAGCACCTTTGTGCTTCCAGCCATCGATATAGGTTTCCTAATTATAAATGTCTCAGTTTCACTTCTAATTTTTAGGAATATATAGTCTAGTTTCTTTAGTGCAAAGAAATTTGTTAGCAACCAAAAAGCAGCAGTTATAAAAATAGGTTTCAACTTTCCAGGGGGCAAGTGCTCCCTCTTGCCCCTATGTGCGGCGCCCATGAGCACGCATAGGGCCTCGACACACACACACACACACACACACACACACACACACACACACACACACACACACACACACACACACACACACACACACACACACACACACACACACACACTCACTCACTCACTCACTAACACACACACTTTGCTATAAGTACTTGCATTGTATAGGCCACCATTGAATGTAGGCCTACTGAATGTGTATTGAACATAATATAGCCTATATTATAGACATAATTATAGGCCTACCAGCGTGGCGCATTAATTCTTTGCCCTTCGATGGGGGGGGGGGGGGGGTTCTTATGGCCTTCGACCTCGATCTGTGATCTTCAATGGAGCTTAATTAGCGCGTATACACTTTGGTCGCAGAAAAGTTTTCCCTTTTACCAACGCTCCTTCAGAAATGTTCGTTGAAACAGAAAAATTGTAAGCCCTACGTGTTTGTGACAGTTAGGCCTATAATTAGCAGGTTGGTGTACCTAGACCTACATAAGATCAGACCTAGGCTACTGTTGAGTAGCTTCGCAAGACTATGTAGGCCTGTGCCTTTGACCCTGGAATGAGGCAGGTTTCATTGTTTAGCATTTGGATCAGACAATAGGACTGGTTTCATTGTCCATACTCTGGTGAAAGGTTTAGGCCTACATGTAAATGACGCCACGAGCTACAATTATGACAGTACTGCGCACAGGCCTAATGCATATTGGACCGGGACTCGGACCTCGGGTCTCCATTTAATAGGTCGGGACGACCTCTCTGAAACAGCACAGCACTTGTCAATTAAATTTGCTTGTGTACCTGCGCATTGATCTAAAGTTGCGTTTTATAAATTTGAAGTTTGTTACTAGACTACCAGTGTTTAATCTAGACGTCTCTGGGGGGGGGGGAAAGTTCCCCCCCCCCCAGGATTGACATTTCCCCCCCCCAGAAAAATTTGAACAAATGATATTGGTTTTTTTTACTGTTTTCATCATTGTTTTACATGAAGTGTTATAATATACGGTGATATTATTTACTATTACAATTATGATTATAAATAATGACATTATTAATTTTACTAACATAATATATGATACTATCATGTTGGAATGAGTATAACTTACTGTATATGTTTGTATAAACACTATTTTTGTCTAACTGAAAACAAAGATGACATCCCTCCAGAAAAATTTGGCAAAATGATAATAGTTTTAGCTGCTGCTTACATCATCGCATTACATTAACTGTTATAATATAATATACCGTAATATTATTTACTACTATATGGTTATAGTAAATATTTACTATTATAATATGTGACACAATCCTGCTAAAATGAGTGTTAAGATGACACCTTAAAATGCTGCCATTGCAATGTGGAAATTCAAAAAATTTCTCATGAGGCTCTGAACAAGTACAGGTTTTTTGTTAAGATGACACCTTAAAATGCTTCCATTGCGATGTGGAAATTCAAAAAATTTCTAATAAGACTCTCAAACAGTACAGGTATTTTGTTAAGATGACAGCTTAAAATTCTACCATTGCAATGTGGAAATTCAAAAAGTTTCTGATGAGGCTTTGAAAAAGTACAGGTATTTTGTTAAGATGGTACCTTAAAATGCTACCATTGCAATGTGGAAATTCAAAAAATTTCTCATGAGGCTCTGAACAAGTACAGGTTTTTGTTAGGATGACACCTTAAAATGCTTCCATTGCAATGTGGAAATTTCAAAAGTTTCTGGTGAGGCTCTCAAACAGTACAGGTATTTTGTTAAGATGACAGCTTAAAATTCTACCATTGCAATGTGGAAATTCAAAAAATTTCTGATAAGGCTCTCAAACAGTACAGGTATTTTGTTAAGATGACAGCTTAAAATTCTACCATTGCAATGTGGAAATTCAAAAAGTTTCTGATGAGGCTTTGAAAAAGTACAGGTATTTTGTTAAGATGATACCTTAAAATGCTACCATTGCAATGTGGAAATTCAAAAAATTTCTCATGAGGCTCTGAACATGTATAGGTTTTTGTTAAGATGACACCTTAAAATGCTTCCATTGCAATGTGAAAATTCCAAAAGTTTCTGGTGAGGCTCTCAAACAGTACAGGTTTTTGTTAAAAAGACACCATAAAATGCTGCCATTGCAATGTGGAAATTCAAAAAATTTCTGATGGGGAGGGGAATCCCCCTCCCCATACCCCTCCCCCCTCCCGGTCTCGGCGCTACGCGCCTTACGAGCGTCCTTCGGACGCTCAATTGTCTCCCCCCCCCCCAGAAACCTGAATTCCCCCCCCAGAGGACGGGGACTAGATTAAACACTGCTAGACTACTGTTAGCTACGTATATTACACCTGCAATAATCTTAGGCCTACTTATCAGCGATGCTTTCTTCGTGGATGGATCCAGAGTTTATATATATATAATGACAGCTAGCCTATTATGATTATATGCAGGGCTGAAAGTGAGCCTATCTGAGACCCGGCATCGATTTTCGAGACCTGCTGCTGTTGCCGGGTCTCAGCCGGGTCGCAAAACAGGCCGTCAGATGCCAAAAGTAGGTAAAAATGGTAGGATTTTCTGTAATTTTGGGCAATGACTATAGGAAAAACGTCGTCAGAAAATTTATGGGCCAAAGGTGTGCTCGTCCGCCAAAAGTGAGACCCGGCAACTTTTCCAAACCACTTTCAGCCCTGATTATATGACATAAGCTTATACATTATATAGCCTATAGTTACAAGGTTCGATGAAGAGGCACGTTCCAGGACTAGTTCTGAACCCGTTAATTCGAGCACAAATTAGGGTACAGCTGCTGTAGCCTATACCATCGAAAATTTTTCGCATAATGACTCTTAGAAAGCTGTCACAAGCAGCAATCGAAAACTATATTACGTGCTTCGATAGTCAACATCGTGGGCTAATTGGTTTGATAGGCTAGTTCGATATCTCATCCGATAATTATGATATCATCCCGATTCATCCGATGGGTTATGCAGTGAAGCAAGTAGACAGGCCACACGGTGGCAGGGTATGCGTGCAGTATAATGTTGGAAACGAACGTCTGTTCAGTTTAGACCTAAAATTAGGCTAATAACGTCAATGCATTGACAGTTGAACCGTTGATAGATAGGGCCTACTGAACAGTATAGTAGCATTTTTGTAGGCCTGCTTGTTCTGTTAGGCAGCCTATAGTCCTAAACGTGATCGACCAATACGGCCACTCCCAAATCTAGCTTGCTAGGTTTATGCTCATTTAACGGATACTATTGATTTAGTTTTGCTTTTGAAGGCTGCATGTTTCAAGTTCAGCTCCGACTGACAACCCTTAGCCTGTCTAGAAGACATCGAGAAGGGTTCAGAATAAGCTGCAAGTTACGACGGTTGAAGCAACGACAAGCAAAAAAAGAGGAGGGTAGCAATTATTTAATTAGGCCTGAGGGTGAGAAAACTTGTTTTAAGTCATTTTAAGTAAGCTTACCCTTTTAAGTCGTTAAAATTTTAGTATGCTAGTGGTTGTTAGTGTGTGTTCATTCGTCTCTAACAGCATTTCATGTGATTACCTCAAGTTTTCAATCATCTTTGATCTTCTGTGGCCCCAAGATCTTTCTGTAAGCATGGTTAGCTTCAGCTCTTAGCGGGGTGGCCGTATGCAAAATGTGCCATCTAAAAGAAGATAGGCCTAATCATTATTATTGCTAAGAGTGTCCACTGGGCTGCACTGACAGTGATATAAATTATCTGTCTGTTAGGTAATCAATCATCTGGTTCTTACGGTTGATAACATTTATTTAACGACGCCGTCATTTCGACGATGATTGGCGTCCTGGTTCTTAGAGATTTAAAGGCCATTGTGTGATAAGGTATCGATCTTGAGTTCTCTTAAGCGGAACAGTCAAACCAAGGGCGTCATCAAACGCAGCGGTAATTCAGGCATCGATCGACAGCTGGGTTATTAATTTTATCACCTGATAATAATTAATAGGATGCTTTGAATTGTTGCTTTGCTGCACCAATCGACCTCTTTAATTAGTAGGCCTAGCCTATGTGTAGGCCTACTATTTTGTAACCTATGGACTTCAAAGCTATGCGTATAACGGTCGTTTGAGGGCCTTGGGAGCTCTATAGACAGAAGACGTGGTTGTTTGGCAATAATCAGCAGTAGATAAGGGCGAGAAACAGTCGAGCGGCTTCAATTACAGGCCCCTAGATTGCTGGAAGCTATAGGTCAAACTCCGCCACTGTTTACACTCTGACAGTGCCAGTCCCAAGCCTGAATAAAGGAGGAGGGCGATACTAACCATCTTGGTTATGACACAGTGTCGTTAGATAGCAACAATTAAGCCAACGCTAAAATCTGAAAAGTAAATTGCGATAGATGTTTGCAGTGTTTAGGCCTACATATTTTATGATCAAGGTGGATAGACCTAGTCATCTTTGCTTGGCAAATGGCGGCGACATTTCCAATGGAATACCACCGATAGTTGAAAGTAAAGGAAATGAAGCCCATCATTACGAAAGACAGACCATGTAGGCCTAGCCTATAATATTATTTCGTATTTTCTCCAGCGCCTCTTCAAGCTCCTTAATTCCTCAGAGGCGCTCCAGACTGCTGCACTGCAGCGCGGACACTGCATCGGAGTTTCACGCTGAGCAATCGATAGTGAAGGACTTGCCCAAAGTCCCTACGTGGCGGCTTGGTAATAGCGTAAATACCAAGATTTAAAGTGTTATGGCAAAAGGGAGCGCTTCATTGCGGAAGTGCAGTACGTGTTCATGTTTTTGTTTACATGTTCGGTGACCCGTTTCACGAACAATCGTCGAATAGGTCTAAGCCTACACCGTCCTATCCTTTGGTCCATTCAAAGAAATTTGCGCGTGAAATTTATTGTGAATCATGCAGTAACAGTTACAATCATAATAGATCGATTTTACCCGTACAGACCAGAGACCTTTGCTGATAGCTATATATATATGTATATATATATAGGCCTATATATATATATGTTGTATTCGGGCTTAACGACACTGTTTCATATCGAAGATGATTAGTGTCGGAGGCAGAGTACAACCTCACACTCCACGTTTATATTGCGACCGAGTCACCCGCAGTAAAGATCCGAGAAATTAATATATGATTTTATATATATATTTGTATATATACATATATATGTGTGATTATATACAGGGGCGGATCCAGGGGGGGCCAATCCGGCCATGGCCCCCCCCATTTCAAATCTCCATGGGACGTGGCCCCCCCCCCCATCCATGACGCCCACAAGATTTTTGCATGGTTCAGTCATGTCCAGGAGAATTAATATATAAAGGTCGTTAAAATCTAAGCCTCTCACATAGTTACATTAAATATTATTATTATTTATCATTATTATTATTATTATTATTATTATTATTATTATTATTATTATTATTATTATTATATTGTTTATTATAATATTATTGACTTTTTATATAGCGCACCTTCAAGGTAATTTACTCAGAAGCTCTCCCGGTCTAACGGTAACGTGTCTTAATATAATGCAAAGAAAAGAAACAATCTTTCAACAGTATCCGATTATGATTTATGTCTTTTATGGCATAGCCTACAGTGTATGCTATTCGTGTATATATTCACAGTAAGATGTTAAAATATTAGCACTAACAACACTTGCAACTAAAAACAGATAACTATTAATCAGGAGCGGATCCAGGGGAGCCAATCCGGTCATAGCCACATTTGAAATTTTAACAGAACTCGCCCCATTTGAAATTTTAACAGAACTTGCCCCCCCCCCCCTCATTACTCAATGTGTCGTATGAAAGAAGGTTTTAGCACCACATCTTCATTAAATACTTCTTCAGTACCAGGTAATTAAGACTTTTATTTCATGTCCTGCTGATTCTCTTCCAACAGTGAAGTACACACCATGCTGAATATATTGGCAACATTTCCAGTTTGCAGTGCTAAAGCCGAAAGAGTCTTTTTCTCCAAAGTAGAGCAAACGTACGTTAGCTAATAATTACTATACTTCAGAAGTTCAGAACGCAATGTCAGAAGACCGACTAAATGTTCTAACGATGTGTCGGACTGTAGACTCATTGTGAAATAATACAGGGCATTTAAACGTGCAGTTCTACACAAAATGTGCAGTTCTAAATGGATTTGTGCTGTTGTAAAAGCATTTTTGTCAGTGGCGGTTCTACCGGGGGGGCTGGGGGGGCTGTAGCCCCCCCAGATGGAAAGTTAGCCCCCCTAGATTTTCCTAGCCCCCTATGCACATTTTTGCCCCCCCCAGTTTAACGTTTAGTTAGTTAAACAATACATTGCCTGCCCTTTTAAGGACACTTTCTATAGATCAAGTGACTTGAATGATTTTCATCTGCTGCATGTTTCGTAGATGCTGCTTTGTAAAGCTTGGGTCCTGTAACATAGGCTACATAGCAATATCACAGATTCCATGCACTCGTGAACTGTTTCTCCAACCACAGTGCTTGCTCAGGAACTGGCACATGTCTATCTCTGCTAATAGCCGTCCTGTGAGTCTGTGACTACGAAGACTCATGGGTGTTCAGGAAGATTAAAGTGATGAACAGATAACTGCTTGAGCGGCCGAGATTAGGCATGACCTGAATTCAGAGCGTCGTGGGTTGAGCCATTCCCCAGCACCTGATGACCTTGTATAGTGTATACTGGGGTGATGCCAGCTTCATTGGCAGAGGAAGACAGCGGGGGAGGGCAGCAGGCCATGGGTGCATTCGCCAGCATCAGCAGCATGGATGGCCAGACAAGGAGGGCAGGCTAGGTCTCAGTACGGTGTACACGGTGTACAACAGTGTATAATGTATGTATAATAACCGGTATGTGCAATTGTGTATACTGAACAGTGTGTATTAGAATCCGTTTGGCGCACGCACATACGGTCATTATGATAAATGGATGAATTCATTGTGAGAACAAAAAGGGGAAAGCTAAGGTGTTAATTATGAAGTTTTCGACAGCATTGATAGTCCTACGGCAGGTATGTAAACTGGAGGGACAATTGGCAAACACAATGACTGGTCGCTGTTAGATTCCTAGCAAGAGCTTGAAAAATGTAACACAAGAAATTAACAAAGTGAGCATTTTCCAGAAAGGTTTCTAACTAATTGTCAATAATATTTCTCAGTTTCATTATGTGATCATTGGTATTAGTAAGTGCTTTCTGGCTAAGAAGTTGCTTAGAAACCAACAAATTTAATGTAATGGCAGCAAAGGTAGGAGTTAAATTGTTACAAGGTGTAACTTTTCAGGGTCAAGTGACCTCTTGCTCCTATGTGCGGGCTCAAAATTTCTAACTTGAGAATGACATTCATAGGCATGCTTAGTAGTGCATGACCTCTGGACTGCTGTTTAGGGGCAAGTCTGGTAGATCTTCTCTGCACATCAAAGTTTATTTTAATATTGACAATCATGATGGTGCATTTTAAGATATAATTTATAATATATTTCAAATATATATTTCATTGTTCTTCTAAGATGCATATATATTCATTCACTATGAAGATTTATACAGCGCCCGTCAAGATTACTACTCAGGAGCGCTCCCGACCCAAGCTGAAAAGAACAGTTTTAAGACTGTGATGATAGCCCATGCATCTGAGCAGACCCTAGTCATAAGACAGCAACGGTACATTACATAACATAACATAACATAAGTTTTGAGTGGTTCAGAAGACCCGGGCCTGTGTTAGAACCACTTCCTTTGTTGACCAGGAACATCTAGTAGCCCAATTGTCCAAGTTTCCTTTTGAACGCTGCAACTGTGTCCACCGACACAGTGCTGTCGTCCAAGCCGTTCCAAATGTCAATAACTCTTGCACTGAAGAATTTCTGCCCCAATGTTCCCGTCGGTTTCTTGAACAATTTGTACCTATGACCCCGAGTTGCTTTGTTTGGTGCTAATTCAAAGAACTTCTCCCAACATAGTGCTTCCTTTCCAGTAATGATCTTGTATGCTTCAATTCATACATCAGTTTAAAATGCGTGAAATTCGTGTGCTGTAAAATGTTTATTAGGCATATGTGTTAAAGTGCAGTTGTAAACAGTCGTTTTAGTGTTTTTATTAATGTTTTTTCTAGATAGCCCCATTTTATTCTTCATTTTTTTTAGCGTTTTCAAGTTTTTTATGTATTTCTTATGCAACCTGTACTTTAGCATACTGTCTGACAGACAATTATGCTATAAATTTATTTATTATTTAATTCCTTAAATTCATTTGCAATTTATAAATCATTCTTATTTGGGCCTATGGAGTGTCAGCCAAATAATATTAATTTTCATGTTAATAGAATGCTGTAACGGCAACCGGGGACAATAGACTCAGCAGTATCAAGATATAGACCTTGGGGAGGGAGGGGCAAAGGCAACTTTTAGCCCCCCCCCCCAGTTCAAAAACTCTAGAACCGCCACTGATTTTTGTGCAGTTGAAAAATAATTTGAATTTTTTTTTGTCTTCCGATTTGGAATAATACGCCACTTTAAACAGACATTTACAGAAGCCTAGCCTATTAGTTACTGTAGGCCTATTGCAACTTTTGTGATTGAAGTTTGTAACTGCACTTTGAAACCAGCCTAACTAAACCAATAACCCATTTTGCGACTCTGCTTAGAGTAGAACAACTGAGTGGAAGGAAAAGTGTGCCCACTCGTGGATGTAGGCATTGTAGGGCCTAACACATGAAATAAACCCATGGAAACACCATCCGAAATAGAAAATGTAAAAAATAATAGAATATTAATCACTAGCACATAAAGAAAAAACATGAAATTAGGCGAAAGATACTAAGAAAGCCGTTTCTGATGAGTTAAAATTGGTCTTCAGAAATTTTGACGACTAAAATAAGGTGTCTTCAGAAATTTTGATGACTAAACAAAGGTGTAGACATTTTTACGACCAAAAAAGGTGTTTTCAAGAATTTTTACGACTAAAAAAGGTGTCATCAGAAATTTTGACAACTAAAAAAGGTGTCTTCAGAAATTTTGATGACTAAACAAAGGTGTCTTCAGACATTCTTACGACTAAAAAAGGTGTTTTCAGAAATTTTCACAACTAAAAAAGGTGTCTTCATAAACTTTGACAACTAGAAAAAGATGTCTTCGGAAATTTTGACACCTAAGCAAAGGTGTCTTCAGAAATTTTGACGACTAAAATAAGGTGTCTTCAGAAATTTTGATGATTAGACAAAGGTGTCTTCAGACATTTTTACGACAAAAAAATGTTTTCAGGAATTTTGACAACTAAAACAAGGTGTATTCAGATACTTTTACAACTAAAAAAAGATGTCTTCGGAAATTTTTGACACCTAAACAAAGGTGTCTTCAGAAATGTTTACGACTAAACAAAGGTGTCTTCAGACATTTTTACAACTAAAAAGTCGTGTTCAAAAATTTTGACGACTAGAAAATTTCTTAAGAAATTCTCCGCCAAAGAAACACACTCCGAAATCAAATCCTGGCTACGGCCTTGGAGGCTGGGTGGAAGTTGTGCAGTTCTAAAAATTCCTTTAAAAAGCCCTGAAATAATACCAGATAACAAGCCAATAATTTTTATATCCAATTTTTAATTTTTTTTTAGACATCTCCAGGGAGGGCACAAGTTTTTCCACAGAAATGAAATTTTTCACCCAGAAAAACATGTTATAATATACCTTGATGTTATTTACTATTATGATCATGATTATGATATTATTATTCACTGTTATAAACAATTGTATGATAATATCATTTTACAATATGTATACTTTACTGTTAAACTTTGTACAGATGCTATTTTTGTACAACTATATGACTTCTTTCCAGAGCTAACTGTTACATTTCAAGCTGTAAAATTTCAGCATTTTGTTCGAAGAACAGTTAGTAAAACAACAGCCTCTGGCTTCCAATTCTGGTAGTTTGGTAGTTCTTTCTTGGTTTGTCAGCATTTAAGTAGTGGAGAGCAATTTCATTAAGATGACAGCTTAAAATGCTGCCACTGCAGTGCGGAATTTAAAAAATTTCTGGTTGGGGAGGGGCACATCCCCTCCCCCAAACCCCTCCCCCTTTCCCCCAACCTCTCGGCGCTACGCGCCTCGCCGATCGGCCTTCGGCCGCTCGTCCACCACCTCCCCATTTGCCCCCCCCCCCATTTCAACCTGGATCCGCCACTGATCATATATATATATATATATAATGCAATACGGCGATGCGTGCGGTCTATCGAAACGTCGACTTCGATCACTCGACCCGTGCTTACAATACAATGGACAGTCCATGTCCGTCAATTGATCCTGAATTGGAGACATGGACACCGTAGCCATGGTAACAATTACTATGGCTACCATATACAAAGCTATCGAGTGTCTTCTCATTGGCATTGGCACCCATGCAGTCAGTGCACGCATGCAACCAGCATCGCAGCCTTTCAACGCCCGACTCTTTTATTCTCTTTCGTCGCACATGTATTGAATAGGACCTATACAAACACAAGCTGAACGGATATCCTTACTTGCTATCGTCTTTGGACCTATATTTATTGTGTATAGGCCTATATATATTTATATATGTATGTTGTATAATATGTATATTGTATATATATATATATTATATATATATAGTATTATGTAACGATGTCATTGTAACCGTGTACAGACTAGACTTATCCTATTGAGAGGCGGCCGTGCAACGTCCTGTAGCTCGAACTCCGGAAACTGAAACGCGTTCTATCAAAAGTTCACCTTTTCTTCCTTTATTATTGCCGTCTCATTAAAGCAGATATTTTTTACAGCGATATGATCAATGTTTCATTGACAATGGGATTGCCAAACGAGTATTATAGAATTTTTAAGCGCACTGGGGTTTCAGTAACTAATACCGGTGACCCGTTGCTGTGCAAACATTGGTCATGTATGAAGCGCTTCCCAGATTTTTCTGAACTCCGCCACTGGTTGCACTCTGCCAGTTCCATGCATGCCGCAATAAAGGATCGAGGAGGTCGACACTAGTCATCTTTGATATAAATGATGGCAGTGTCGTTAAACATGTAACAAGGTTTTCTGACTTCGCGCAATGCCTATCGTTGCTACAAGGCAATTGCATTTGAACTTGCATCTGGTTTGTGCTTGCAAGACTACAGCCTATATCGGTTGGTCGGTTGGTCGGTCAGTGAATCAACCAGACTGCCAGATAATCACAGTCTGTCAGCAAACAGAACTAAACACTACATCGTCAAATTTGTATAAGCATCTATAGGGCCATTGGGAGTTGCAAATCATAACAAATCAAAAGCCGAGGCTGGGAGTTGAGTTCCCCTTCCACGGACATAGGCCTACAGGTCCTATACACAGTGAGCGACTGTACGTCTATATAAATACGCATCTCTGCGGTCGCCCAAACAAAGTCGAATCATGAAGTCGTTTCCAAGGTCGTCTTCATTGGTTTTGTTCGTTCAAATATTTGTTCAAAGGACGACCTCTGTATACGTGGCGTTTGACCTCTGCAATCTGCATGTTCGGTTGTACCATCTCATATTTCTAGAAAAGCGAATGTTTCTCACCTTCGCAGAACAAACTGAAGTCACGAAAAAGACCCCGTGCAGTGTGTTTGTGTTTGTCTGTGTGTGTGCGTGCGTGCGTGTGTGTGTGTGTGTGTGTGTGTGTGTGTGTGTGTGCGCGCGCGCGCGCGCGCACGGTTAATACCGGTGACAGAACCTTGCTACCCACCTGCATCTGGCTCTCGGAGGGCGGGCAGGCCTGCCCACGGTGGCTGCAGAGGGTTAACCCTCATCCTACCAAGTGGGGTCCGTTCGGACCCCAAGCACATAAACTGCTGTGCAACTTTTTTGCGATAAATGATTAAGAGTCGGCATTTTATGAATTTGTCTATAGGTCTGTCCTACATGATATGCTGTAGCTACTTTTTTGAAAAAAAATTATTTTGAATTTTTAATGATTTATTTTCTTTTGGGGTCCGAACGGACCCCAACGTGAAAAAGCTTAAGTATCAGCCTTTTAGCCAATGTAGAGCTGGATTTCTGCCACTTTGCACTACAAGATTTGGGTTCTAGGACTGTTTTTCAAAGGACAATTCGTCAAGGTAATGTTATTTATGTGCATAACCCAAAACTATATGCATACATGTATACAAACATACACACAAACATACATACAAACATACATTCACACATTCATATATCACGAACGTATGTACATAAAAGCAAAACGACATGCATGCATAATATATGCATACTGAATACTAACATCTATTCAGACATGATTACATGGAAATATGCACACACATGCAAGCATACATACAAACATACATACATACATACATACACACATACAAACATACATGCATCCATTGATGCACGAATACCCACATGTTTGATAATTGTCTGCTCATCATGTGTGTATGTAATATGTATATTGATGCATGTAGCTACGTATGAATGTATGTATGTTTGTATGTATGTGTTTATGTATGTATGCATGTATGTATGCGTGTATGTATGTGCGCATGAATGTATGTACGAACGTGCTTACATACATGCATACCTATATGCATACATATGTGTATTCACACATTCCTATGTGCATACATAATGACATTCGTGCAAACATACTTCTTGCATACATTCACACATACATACATACATACATACATACATACATACATACATACATACATACATACATACATACATACATACATACATACATACATACATACATACATACATACATACATACATACATACATACAATACACACGTGCATACAATACATACATACACACATACATAAATACATACATACATAATGTATGTATGTATTGCATTGCATGTATGTATGTATTGTATATATGTATGTATGTATACATATCATACATACATACATACACAATATATGTGTGTGCGTATGGATGTATGCAAGAAGTATGTATACATACATACGGTGCATACATACATACATACATGCATACATACAAACGTACGTACATACATACATGATGTATGCATGTATGTATGTATCATGTATGTATGTATGTATGTATGCATGTATGTACATGTATGTATGTATGATGCATAAATATATACATACATACATACATACATACATACATACATACATACATACATACATACATACATACATACATACATACATACATACAAACATACATTCACAAACACATACATAATATTACATATACATGCATATTATACATACATTGTACAAGCACCACTGCATGCATACATACATACATACCTACAAACATACATGCATACATACTTTTATACAAACATGCATACATACATGCATAGGCTACACATATATACATGCAATTATATATGTATTAGTGTGCCTATATATACAAGTATGTATGTATATGTGTGGGGTCCGTTCGGACCCCAGTTGGTAAACAACGTATGTAAAACGTGTTGGTAGGATGAGGGTTAACTCGACAGTCCGTTCACCTTTCGTCCATTGTTTGAAATCCAGTGCGCCATGTCTGCATCCATTGATTTTTCCGATTCATATAAAACAAGAAGCGTATAATAAGGACGCTTCTCTTCTTCTACAATCACTGCTTTCATGTTGATGCGACAGTGGAAAATTCAATCAATAGCCTAGGCCTATAACAGTAATGTCCAACCTTTTTGGTGCCGCGGGCCGCATACGTAATAACCTTAAAGCCGAGGGCCAAAATAACTTTTGATTTTGTTTCTTTTTTGCCATCCGGATGGAATCTCTTGGAATATAAGCTTATTACGACCTCTCTAGTCGTATTGCTACTTTTTCTCTCTCGCCTTGTCCCAATCCATTCAAAAAAAGTTTATTGAGACCAATGCAATTTTTAAATTAGGGCCATGGCCCGATTGCCCCCTGCATGGATCCGCCCCTAGGCCTACATACACACGTATAGCATGCATGCATTCATGCGTAATATCACAGACTGCATTTACGTTCGATTATATAGGACTAAATATTTGTATACGCAGGATATGTCGATAGGCCTATGTCTTGCGCCTCCATTGGAACTTGCGATCGATCCATCGATTCGCCGTGGGAATTGTCAATGGTGCTAAACTATTGATCCTATTGATCTATTGATTGATTGACGGAGAGCGGCAGTCTGCAAGATCGAATGATGTCAGGCGCCTTGTCAATCGCTGATCGCATACGAATAAACAAGTAGGCCTACATAGGCCTGTGTACATGACAACGCATGATGTACTGGCAATGCATGATGTGACTACTGGCAATGCATGACGTAACTAATGTCAACGCATGACGTAACTAATGTCAACGCATAACGTGACTATGTCAACGCATTATGTAACTAATGTCAACGCATGACGTAACCTAATGTCAACGCATGACGTAACTATTGTCAACGCATGGCGTGACTACTGCCAACGCATGACGTAACCTAATGTCAACGCATGACGTGACTACTGTCAACGCATGACGTGATTACTGTCAACTCATGACTCACGTGACTATTGTCAACGCATGACGTGACTACTGTCAACGCATGACGTGACTACTGTCAATGCATGACGTAACTATTGTCAATGCTGCCAAGATAGGCCTATTAATTGTCAATGCTGCCAAGATAGGCCTATTAATTGTCAATGCTGACAAGATAGGCCTATTAATTAAAGGCGCTAGAGAAATAAGCTCAACTAGGCTTAGGCTTACTGCATACATACAAAAAGATTAGGCTAGAACATGTTAAGTTTGACATTACTGTCCAATTAATTCGTTCATTCATCGGTATGTTGACATAGGTCCAGTATGAGAATTGTGGAAAAATAACTTGGGGGGGGTTGGCCTATGAAAAACTTGAAATTGGGGTATGAAAAACATACTTTAACATGGGGCTCTAAGAAAGACTGGGGGGTTGAACCCCCAACCCCCAGGCAATTCTCACCCTGCATAGGTCTAATAGTCTTAGGCTTATTATTGAACAACTTGAACAAGCAACCTTAGGGCCTAATTAACTCTGCCACTGCCCGCACTTTGGCAGTGCCAGTCTCAATCCTAGTGAAAGCAGGAGGGCGACACAATAATCGTCTTAGATACATAATCGACACAGTGTCGTTAAACAGCACCAATTAACTTTTGAATTAAGCCAAGAGCAACCTTAATCTCTCTTTATGTCGGCTCATGCATGACGCTGCAACGGCTGCATGCAGAAAGGCAATAATAATTATAATATTGTTTACTGTTCGGAACTTAAAGTAAACAGAACGCAGGTGCAGACTTTACTTGTGATAATTAATGCTTCTTCTTTAATTATTGTCCTAATTCTGAATGTTGGCCCCCTATTCAACTTCGTAGGCCTAGTAATTTCGTATTGATTGCTTTTATTCATTAGGCCTACTTTAATTTCGTATTGATCATTAATTTTTAGGCCTATAAGTACACTCTTAATTAATGGCGATCTTTCATCAAAAGGCGTTTGATCTCTATTAATGAATAACAATTAGCCTACATTGCTATTATGCCTATTTGTTTCTCAGCAATTTAATAGGCCTACCCCTCCGTTGGTCGTCTGATGATAATAGCCAATTAGCCTATTTAAGCCTACCTATATAGGCCTAATTTCCGGGCTATCCACAGTGTGCTATGTAAACAACATCGTAAGAAATCCATCTTGCCGGTTGATCTTCCCCTGGATAGCCTAGTGACCTTATTTTTACTACCTGGTTTTGGTGCATCATGCATTGTCAGACGCTATAAAAATTCCTACTTATACATGTATTGTATAACGGTGAATGAACAACTACGCCATTGTTAGCATTCTGACAGTGCCAGTCCCAAGCTTCGATAGAGGAGGAGGGCGATAGCCTACTAATTATCTTTTATATGGCAGTGTCGGTAAACAGCAGCAAGCGAATGAACAATAGGTAGGCCTATATTCCGATCAATTACTGGACCTATAAAATGCTTATTTGTTCTTTCTTTCGTCTGTCCGTCCGTATTGTTTAGGGCACCTATATAGACAGTGCCTCTTCAAATAGCTATAGGCCACGTCTAACTTGATGACTCCCAAGTCCCAAGTGTGGGTCCGGTTTTGTGATGTACCGTACAGGTTTATAACACCGTTTATTATGCTTTTCTCATAATTAATTCGCAAATAGACCTATAACTCTACATGTACATCATCGTTCAGCCTATAGGCCTACTGTTCTCAGAGGTATAGGGTCTATTACGTGTAGGCCTACATTTTCCGTGGCGGATTGATAGATTGCTATCATAAAATTATGGGCTTATATATATATATATATATATAATTATTTATATATATATATATATATATATATATATATATAATCTCGACTCCAGACTTTTAATATAAAAATAGAGTAATAGGCCTACTTGAAACTACATGGGCTTCACAAATGATTGAAGCCAATTGAGACCATTTATTCGTACCCATCGCAGCCATTGTGGCTGGTTTGAGTAATCATAATGATGATCGCCATCATCATCATCGTCGTTGTCGTCATCATCACCATCATCACCGAAAATCGAAACTAAAAGCCGACAAATAATCGGCTGCGAAAACAATTTCTCTGTGCGATAATAAATTGTTGACGATGAGCAAATGTTTACGTCGGAAGATCCTTAGAAAATATCCGATTTCTCTGTTTATTTCCGGTTGCTCTACTTTTGTAAACATGAAGCATTATAGGCCTATAGCCTACTCACCCTACTGTATACAATAGCTTCCCTTTGTGATCCGACATAGACTCTACTTCCCTAGTTCTCTGCCAGTCGATAAGAACTTCCTAAAGATGGGTAGGTTTGTATATAGGTCTATACAGTGGCGTAGCCAGACCTCTTTTCAAGAGGAGGCACAAGAGGAGGCAAAATGTACCCATGGAGCAAACAAGAGGAGGCAAAATTTATCCATGGAGCAATAGACGAAAATCGTAGACTTTTTTTCCTGACGACCTTTTTTTAGGGGTAGGCCCTAGTATAATTCACAGCAATTACTTTTTAAGCATGTCTGAAACTAACAGTTGCAAAGCTTCTGCCGCCATTATTTTAAGTATAGAGAACATCAGTATGTGAACGTAAAAATTTTACGAGCATGAAATTGTGAGAAGTTCACATAAGTTATGAGTTCAACTTGTCTTTCATTGCAGTAATTTTGACAAGTTCTGTATCTACTGACTATTAAAGATGTTAATTTTAGTACGTAACTTATGCTCGACTTCTGTGCTATAGGTGTCACAACCATGTTCAGCAGGCAGCAGCTGTCGGTTGACGAAAAAGCCAAATGAATTCTTCTATGCCCAGATCCGTCCCACTTCTGAAGCACTCTGTCTAAATCTACATCAATGTCTCTGTGTATGTAGGCAAGTGCCAATCCGTTCAGCCGTTCTTCGGACGTTGTTGTTCTGAGAAAAGTCTTTAGCCTTCGCAGTGCACTGAAGGATCTTTCACAGCAGCAAGAACCCACTGGCAGAGATAGTAGCAGCTGCAGTATCGTGTATATATTCGGGAACAATACTGGATCGCAAACTTGCAACGTTTCCAGAAGTATTGGAGGTTTCACTGCCGCGGGCTGCACAAACATTCGCTTGAACAGTGCAGTAAGTAAGTAAATTGCATCATTTGCATGCAGATTTGTATGGCGATGGAGTTCGGGCAAGAGGAGGCAAATACGGGAAAATCCAAGAGGAGGCAACTGCCTCCTCCTGCCTTCATGTGGCTACGCCTATGGGTCTATAGACCTGTAGACAACAGTACTATATAACAACAAAGCACAGCATCTTGCACAAAGTAATTGTTTGCTCGTTTAAATCAATCAAATCGATTGTTCAGTTCTCTGTAGCCATCGTCGATTTATTGAAGAGTGAAAGCAAGAAAATGGAGGGATAGACCAATAGACGGAAATTTAGGAGGTTACGGTGGAAAAGGAAGAGATAACTAGGCTCAAGAGCAGGTCGTTTCTTAAGATCCACAGGCCTAGATCTGCTAAGATCAGGCCCAGTGTTGCCACTGAGGTTTCAGAAAAAAAACCAGATTTCATTGGCAAAAAAACCCAGAAAAACCCAGACGGTCGTCCGGCCGAAAAGTCAAGAAAAAGGTCTATTTTTGCCGACAAAAAAGTTGACGACCTTTTTTTTTAGTCATCCGGCCAAAAAAGTAAAGAAAAATTTCTATATTCGCCGGCAAAAAAGTTGACGACCTTTTTTTTTTTTTTTAGTCGTCCAGCCGAAAAAGTCAAGAAAAATTTCTATTTTCGCCGGCAAAAAAGTTGACGACCTTTTTTTTTTTTAGTCGTTTGGCCGAAAAAAAGTCCAAAAAAAACAAATTTTCAACTCACCCAAAAAAAACCCAGATCTTGCCCAAAAAAACCAGAAACCCAGACGAAGGCAAAAAAACCCAGATCTAGTGAAAAAACCCAGCTGTGGCATCACTGATCAGGCCACTGAACAAGCAAGGAAAGTGTATCGGCTGTTTCATCAGGCAAGCGCCGCCTACAGCCTCATTCACCAACAGTGATCGTATGAACCCCTCTGCCTGTGACCTACTTAAGGCAGTGACCTACTTAAGGCGGCTGTTCCACTTCGCCCCATCCGCCGCTTGTATTGATTCGTCGAGCGCATGTGTGTATGCGTGTGCTCTGGAAATGTCCTGATCGCCTCAGCCAATCAGCGCCAGTCTCTATTTTCAACGTGACTAAAGCGCGCAACGCTTGAGGCAGCCAGTCATAATAAAAGGCTAACCTGCTGACTGACGAGTGCTTAAAAGCAGTGTATGGACACGAACCTCAACGCATAGAAGTACTTGGCAGTTAGGCTACATGAGATAGACCTGAGACAATCGTTAGTTGTTGTAATGCTTATTAGGCTAATGTAATAATGTTGCATTGCTATTGCTGTTGTTCATGATGAGGGTGACGCATAGCCTACGACGAAGTCATTATTGAGGCAATGTCACGAGTAACAAGCACCAATAATAATAATGCTAATAATAATAATAATATTTTTATTTAACAGTTTAACAGTTGACAGACCGAAACCAGTTACAGTGTGCAGTTAGGCCTATGTGGGCTAGGCCTATAATTCACATGAACGCAAATGACAGAAGACACCAATCTTAATTGGGCTACTGACAGAACAAACAGCCTGCAATACGCTTAATTAGGGCCTACTTGCTTAAAAAAAATTTCAACTTTTGTCAGAGACTTCATTTAATCGAGAGCAGACTTTATCTCCCATCATGCCATTGTAGCCTATCTCACATTCAGAGTAGCCTAGGTAGGCCTACTCACTTTTATAAATGAGGTCACTTTTGACACAATAGAAACATTTCGCTTTGGCGGTCATTTAAACTCCCAATGCGACTCGACACGTGCTGCTTCGCGCACCCCGTGGGACTTACTCCAATAATTTTATAAGCTAGGCCTAGGCCTACTTTTGTCTTCCTCAACAGGTCCTCACGATCCACATAGGCCTAGCCTAATTATGAGCCCATGCTGATGACAACTATCATGATACAATTACAATTACGAATACATTGGCCTACATAAATAATGCTGTTTAAGTTTAACGCTTAGGCTACATGCATAAATGCATGATGCACACCGCATGTGCTTGAAATAATAATCACCTTGTGGCGCGCTTTAGTTTTGCGCTTAAATACTTTTACGAGGCAGTCCGAATCACGCTTTAGTCCATAGAAGACTTAAAGCAATATCACTTGCTTGGCGAAAGAGCAAGAAAAAATTTAATTGTGTTGTACGAAAATCATTTAAACTTGAACTGAAGGCGGATTAAAAACGCAACAAAGTTGTCGTAAAGCGAGGTAGGTAGGCAGTGCCCTGCAGGCTAAAATTTAATGTAATTTGACAACAGATTGTATTGAATTGTATTCTTATGTGTGTGTGTGTTGGGCTGGTTTACAATAATACGTGGGCCTGCGTTGCTTATGTTGAATTGGATTCCATTGCATTGTGGGCTATTTTAAAGGGAATTGTATTAGACTTGTTTTACACCATATTTAATGACGGAAAGTGATGTAAAATCGGACGGTAAGTGTGTTTGGTGGCAATTATAGGCGTAGCCTGCATGCTTCATCCCTTTGGCCCTTGAGCCGGAACCGAATTTTTTCCACTCTTCCGCCCATCGATTTTGTTTTGACTTAGCGCTCGTGAATAAGATGGTTCCCAAGACTTGCCACGACTGTTGACATATTGAGATTACGATTAAGATGCGATTAGAGTTATATAATAATTTGTATTTAATGCTCCGCGCCACAGAACTGTTTGTTTAGGAAATGGGGAGCGGCTTTAAAAAATGTTATTATGGCGGCCTGTGAATCGTTTTGCAGAGAGTAAACGTGCTGTTGTTAAGGTGTTTGGATGCGAGGGCGGTTGAAACTTAGGTAACGTATTGCTTCATTGCATTTCTAGGTCAGTAGCTGCGAAATAAAAAAAAGTAGATTGCTGATTACAGTTTGGAGCAAACGCTTTTTGGTGAGATTCATTCGGGAAAATGGTTTCGTTTTGGGGGAATTAAGCTAATGGTAGGCCTGGTTTTAAACCTGATGTAGCGCTTATTTAGAAAACACGGAGACATTTAGTGAAAGAAATATGCAACAGTTCGGGGTGCGGCTTAATTATGGTTTGATTATCTAGAAATTTGCTACATAATATCTTGATGTAAAGCGAGTGTTACAGCATTTCAGCGCAACGCTGTTTCAAGTGCTGAATCTCAGAACCTTATTATGATTTAAACTGATAGTCAGGCTGGTAATTTTGCTTGACAGGCCTGGGGAATCTATGGGCATGAGTGAAAATTATGTAATTAAGCATTTACATGAATCAATGGCAATGCTGAGCAAAATATACGAGGCAATGAATATCAGTTGGAGTTGAAAGAGTGAATGAAGAAATTACTGTGGGTTAGAGGAAATGTTTCAGAATTTAATGTATCGTCAAACCATTTACTCATCTGTTGGTGCGTTATCATAACAGTCTAGCACATGTGCATGGCATGGTGTATCCTTAATTGTGTGAGATGTACTGAAGCATAAGCCTTAGTTACAGAGGTTCATTATCAAGTGGTTAGCTTGTGGTAGTGTGATACATTGGCAGACACAGTAATCCGAAGACTGAGTGCCTGCGTACATAAACAATACAGTTACCCATGGTTTTGCTCAAATAGGGCACTGTGACCTACTGGCCACATCTCGTAATGCAATGCACTCAGTAAGTAAGTAAAAATTAACACTGCGCAATTAGCACAAGTTATAAGTAAATAAGAAATTTATTAAATGAGAGCAATGACAGAAATGTTCTAAATTGTGCTATTCGTGATGTTTGATTGTGCTTGTGCAAAGCTGAAATAAGCTTGGGATCTGTATCAGATGCACTTGGGATCTGCAGTACAGATCTGATACAAATCAGATCAGATCAGTGCTAAAAGTGTATTAAAAAATGAAGTGCCTGGATGCTCCTCACCTTTCCAAAAGAAGTGCCAGGACGCCCCTTACATTTTCAGGTGTGCTGGCCAAATAAGTGGCAGGACGGCGTAGAGATTTGAAAATAAGTGCCAGGACGCCGTCCATGACCGTCCTGCCACACTTTAAGCCCTGGATCAGATCTGTATTAATTAGATCACTTGAGATATGTATCAGAGCTTGCACTCAACGAAGCATGGTTTTGGAGGATTTACTGCGCCTGAACTTTCTCATTTGTATAATTGTTTATATATATATATATATATATATAATATATATATATATATATATATATAATTATATATAATATGCATTGCATATATAACTCAATGTATATACTGTAGATAGCACTTGTAAGTTCAAAGGTAGATTATAGTATGTTATATAACATGTATACATTGTATATAATATTTAACCATGGCTGTTTATCTGTTTATTTCTTGATTCTGTCCACAGAAGTACTCTTGATGCATGCATAACGTAGCTCTTGAATGTGATCAATTAGAATGTTTATGAATAATTAATTGATCCAAACAATGAAGTCAAGTGAAGTTCAGCGAACTCTTGGTATTTGAATTTTACCCCATGACAAAGATGGTGGTGGTGTGGGGTATGTTTGGTGCCTTGGAACCGAAAGGTCGTGGGTTCAAATCCACTTCAAGCCATCCTTTAGAGGCCCTGAGCAGGTCCTTCAGTTGCAATTGCTCGTGCGCTTCAGTGTGAAACTCTGATTCAGTGTCCGTGCTGTAGTTGGGAGCTCCTTTGAGTAGACATCTTGAATGGGTGCTAAAACATGTGCTCTTACATACGTGCCAGTTAATCTTTTACCTGTTTGCCCTGAGAATATCCGCTGAAAACGGGCTTAAAATTTGAAAATTAACAGGTAAAGGGTTAATGCTGAGCACTGCATTTGAGTTTTACTGTTTGAAATCATTTTGTATACTCGAAATTTATCCAGATGGTAAGCTGATGCAATAGTGGGAGGGAAGGAGTGGGGGTGGAAGATAATTGAGTTGCTGCTTTTTCAGCTGCTAAGTATTTCCTAAAGCAATTCACTGTGTGCTATAGTGACGCACCAGAATTCTCGGCAATTTCCCTTATCAGCCGTAGTGCTACTTGCTGAAATTTTTACACCTTGGCCTTGTGTTCTCATATGCATGTGTAGGGGATTGTAGGCCTATGTCTTGGTCTGCATTTGTGCCTGTATTATGCAGACTACACCTATCTGTTGATATGTTTGTGTGTTCGTTTTTCTAATTGTATGGTTGTGCTTGTTCGTGTATGTGCTTGTGTGTATGTTAGTCTATGGTGACTAGTTTGTATGTTTGTTGTTTTGTATTTTTAAGTCTGCATGTCTGCCTGTGTTTTTGGATTTGAATTTGTTGGTGTATTTGTATGTATGTATGTTGTATGTATGTATGTATGTATGTATGTATGTATGTATGTATGTATGTATGTATGTATGTATGTATTTATGTATGTATGTATGTGTATGTATGTATGTATGTATGTATGTATGTATGTATGTATGTATGTATGTATGTATGTATGTATGTATGTGCACATGCCTGTATTCATTTGTGTGATTTTGTCTGTTCATTTATGTGTGTGTGGTGTGTGTGTTTGTGGTATGTGTGTATGTGTGGTGTATGTGTGTGTGTGTGTGTGTGTGAGATAGTGTGAGTGTGTGTGCGTATGTGTTTGTATGTGTGTGTTTTTTGGGAAAGAATGAATGACACAGGCAGTGGATCAGCCAGAGGCAGTGCTAATGGATTCTGCAATCTTCAACTTTTTCTCGGCATCAGAACTGGAATTTCCGGTCCATTTATCTTCCAGAGATTAACGTTTCTATCCATTCTCCAGCTGATAGAGCTCTTTATGACTTTGACTTGCTATCACTTGAGCCTTGGGCACCACTTCTTTCCTGCTGATTGTTACATGTGCAGACTTAAGATTGCTGCAGTCTTTGCTCTCTGCAACCATACAGGTTTACAAATTTTAGCTAGTCTATTTATATATTAGTCTGAGGTCAGGTTTATGTGACAATTATAGCTTTGATTACGACCGTAAATAAATATGTATATAAAAACGTTTTTCAGTTTTCTTGTTTTGTAGTATGATCACTAAATTGAACCATAGGGATACAGCTTTCTACAGAAACTTTTCCAAAACATTAAAAGATCGTGTGGTTTGAATGTAAACATATCTGCAGCGTAAAAAAAATTTGATTTGATTTGATAACAACAGTGTGAATAATGAATATCTGTCCTAAAACCATCTGTTTTCGCAATTTTCTGAAATGGTGCTATGTGAAATTCCTAGGCAACTTTTTTACTATGTCCTTCTTTCTGGTCAGCGAGAAGGACTAACCTCAGATTGATTCGCAGCAGTGTGTGATTTTTATCGGGGGCAATTTTCACCAGTGAACTTGTGGAATTCTCTCCCTTTATTACATTTCCTTCAAAAAATGCACCCGGTTTTAGCCAATTTTCTAGTTGGACACACTTTTGAATTGTATGCTTTACAGTTAAGGCTGTTGTTGATCTTATTTTAGTGTCGGCTGATTAGAACTGGCATAGCTATATACTAGACGCTGGAATTAGAAGGAACCGGATGAAGTGCTGAAATGCCGGCCATGTTGCTTCAGCAGCGGTCGAACAACGATCTGCGTCTGAAGCAGGAACAGCAGCAGCAGCAGGATGAGGAGCAGCACTTGGAGCGAAGCCGCTCGCACACTTCATTTGCATCTCCTGGTTCGGCCACGTCTGCTTCGTTGCTTCGCAAGTCGTGGCCGGCCACTTCACAGAACGGCCTCACAAATCACCACCACAGGTCAGTGTGTGCAACGTTACTGATAAGGAATACGATGACGTATATATTTTTATTGTGTTGAGTGTATCGGTTTATATTGCACCTCTCTGTCTCTCGGAGGTGCTCGCAACATGGAAACTCTGTGGGAAATGAAATGTTTTTAATGAATGAGAGACTGTCAGCCAACGACCTAGTTCTGAAATGAACTCTTGACCTGACCTATTATTATTATTTTTATTATTATTACTATTATTATTATTTTTTAATGTACCCGAGGTATATATGATCCCTCAGGTTTTTAAAAGCTATCCTAAAAATAAAATTCTGAAACTACCGAGCCTCGTCCCCCACTGAAGACCACATTATTATTATTAATTATATTATTATTATCATTATCGGTATCATCATCATTATTATTATTATTACAATTATTATTATTATTATTATTGGTCATTCTTATCACCATCATATATAAAAATTCTGTTGCTTGCACTTCAAACGTTGCAATAGTGGTCTAACCCTACAATGTTTTATGGCAGAATTGCATTCACAAGTGATCATTCCGTTACTAATAAAGATATAAATCTGTGAACTTGAATTTCTTTGGAGAGAGAAAGATAGAAGGAGACGTACAGACAGACGTAGGCAGAACTATAGGGACTGAGGGAGGAGGGGCTTGCGTGGAGTCGGCATCCTGGGTGTGTTTTCTTAGTGGCTGGATATGGCGTGCTCTTGGGCAATTGACAGCTCTATGAACCAGGTAGGTACTTCGGGTTGGTACTCAAGGCAGGTACTCAGGAAAGGTACTGGTTTGGGGACAGAGGACAGACGACAGACTCTACGGCTGGTGATTGATTTATTGGTGTTCAATCCGGCTTATTTTTAGTCCTGCATACTCATGCATCCACTCGTACTTTCAATGCTACGGCCAAGTGTAAGTGCTTTTGCCAGTTCAGGTAATTTCGGCATGAAGCATGAATGACCGCAAAGCACGTGATTTGTCGTAAAGTGTACGTAATAAATTTTTCTACGGTGTTTACCAAGACACAAGTGCGAGATAACCGAGAGATTTCACTCACCATCTCTGAAAAATCTGGGACCTGCATAGTGCATACTCTTACAATGTTTTGTTTTAAACCGAATCGATAACTACCCTTGACCCCAGCCTCAATGGATCAGGATCAGAGAGTGCGTTAAGTTTAAGCTTTTGCTTTTGTGTGCAAGCGTCTGAATACCTGCGCTCCATTCAATGGTAGACTGCATCAAATCAATATCTGACGGCCATAATCGAGTGCATCCATCAAAGTCAGACTGAAACTGTATTGTATTTTGATTTATTCATTCAATAGTAGCTGACGGAATAATGCTCCTTTGGGTGATCGGGCCTTCTATATAGCTGGCCCGATGATTGCTATAGCCTTCCTGCTTCTATTCAGTGGGCAGAAAGTATTCGAATGATTTAAAAAGCAGTTAAATTTCGTAGGGAATGGACTTCACTTGTAATCTAGTGTCTTCAATGGTGCTGTTATCATGATAATGTCAACGACTTGCGTGAGAAATTGCTTTGGTTGAAATCACAGTTTATCAATTCAAAATTCACTGGAGAAGCTGTTTTGAAGATGTATGCGCTCAATCGTGACTTTACATTGTCAGCTAATGACAGCAGTTCTGTTGGTGTTTTTGCAGTCTTGTTTATGGTTACAATGTGCCATCCAAGTAAACATTGCAGTATTGTGCCGAGTCATGGCCGTCCGTTTTGCTGATAGTAAATGATGAGAGGCAGATATTGATCGCTAGTAATGCAAGACAGAAGCCAACAGTTGAGAACGAAAGAAGCATGCATCAAAGACATCGATTTAATTATGCAGATTTGTTTCTTTGAAGTAGTTCTCAAAAGTTGTAATTTATTGTCCAGATGAGTACCAGAACACAAATGCAGCATCCAGAACTGGCATTTAACAGCCATGCGTGGGATTTTCACTCGTGTGGCTATTGTTGTTCCTCATTTTAATGTAATCACAATGAAAACAACCATCAACTCTGAATCAGGATACTGTTTTGTGATGTTCATGTGTGCATGACAGCCCATCAGTGATGACTTCTCCAGTTATTCGGATGTTGTTTCAATGGAAATGTTTCCTGTTCTCAATTAACTGTACATGCCTTCCTCGGATAGATTACGGCTAACACGCGTTTTACAGTGCTCTGCGTTTTCCATGGTATGCAACTTCTGTGGTAGATATATCTTGGAATGTCTTTGTTGTGGTGAAGCTTAGAGATTTGAACGCCAGTCTCTAGGTTGACAGTCAGCCATGCTAACCAACAGACAACCATGTGACATGCAGACTCTTCACAAGCTAGCGGTTGCAGTCCATTCTGTTCAGCTGTGGTCTTATGTTGTCACTTGTTATGTTTCGAAACACTGAAAGGTGCTATATAAATGGACACAAAGATTTTGCAAAAAAATTTTGGTAGCACCATTTCAGATCGTTAGATTTGCTCGATATTGAAGTTGGATCTTCCATCTGCTTCATATCATCTGCTAAAAAGTTAGAAATTTATGTTTTTTCAATCCTTGGTAAGGACTTAATTGTGGAAGATGTAGGCTTGAAGGTAGGTTGTTACCCATGAGAAGAAGTTTACCTAGGCTATGATTGTCAGTCATATTTTGTTTACATAAAGTTTACTTTAATCCCTGGGTAAAGTTTTAATTGACAGAATTTCTGTTTTTCAGGCATCACACGTTACCGTCGCAGAAGTTGTCAGAAAAGGTATCTTGCAAATTTTTGTCTCTCACATAAGATAAGAATTTAATTAACTAATTCAATTACATTTCAAGAGCTTATTTAAATCTGCCTTTCATTGCTTAAAAATAATTTTCATAAACTACTTGCAATGCGATTACCTTCATTATCATTTCTACCTTCAGGGTAATCAAAGTCATCCCTCTTTGGAGATGATCTTCTCTCATTAAATATAATAAATCTGCTCAGATATGCGCATGAATTTGCATGTTTATTCTGTGAATCGTTGTTGCTTGTGTCTAGGACCAATCGCCAAAGACCGGAAAACGTCGTCGAAATTCATTCTACAAAATCTTCCCAGATGTCGCTGGTGTCGAGGAGGTCATCAAATGTACGTAGTTGCCATCTGTTTTGATTTTAAGAAGATGTGGTGTTATCAGGGGGTTGGGGTTGGTAGAGTAAGGTCTGATAGACCAAGAAAATGCAGATTCCAGGGGATAGTGTTTATGAATGGCAGGGTAACTTGTATGATAAATTATGGTCTAATGCTTACAACCCAGGTTGAGATCATGTTCTACTCTACTCTTAAGACTGTTCTCTTTGGCCAGTGGCTGGGTCGGGAGCGCTTCTGAGTATGATCTTGAAAGGGTACTATGTAGATATCTTAAATGAATGAGAAATTGCAGATGTGTAAACTTTATGAAGTGAAGGGATGGGTTCCTGTCATAAAGTCAAGTAAGGTGAAGTTATAGGATTGCCGATTTCTTGTAAGTACTTAAGCGAAGAGCTCATTGACCCACACAGGGACCATGGCCTTCAACAACTGTTGCTAAGCGAGCTTAGAGAGCATGTAGTAAAATTGCCAAATGTTACCTGAGAACTTAAAGTTAATTGTATACATGTGTAATACTTATCTGGCTACTTAATACAGCATTTTAAAGTACCTCACGTGAGAGCGTAGATGATTTTAAAGTCATTAAGAACAAATGTTACCTGAGAACTTAAAGTTAATCGTATACATGTGTAATACTTATCTAGATACTTAATACAGCATTTTAAAGTACCTCACGTGCAAGTGTAGATGATTTTAAAGTCATTAATATTAAGAAGCTTAATAATATTTGTGTTCATTGCCAAACGACATTAAACACCATTGAAACATGACGGTGCACATTTCCTGATCTTACTAAACATCTACCTTTGCAGCGTAATAGACGCTCAAACCCATTTTGCGGCTGCTCCAAGAAGTGAAGGACTGATCTTAACAGGAAGGTCAACCTAGATGGGGCTTCATGTAGTGAATCAGATAGTTCAGCAAGAAAGCAATGCTCAGAAAACTAAAGATATGGTAAAGAAGTCACTGTCGGGCTCTGAAGTAATTATGTGCAAAGCCCAACAAATGTATTCCCATCCAGAGGTGACAGAGATTTTATGATTCCTGCTTAATCCGTGCTGTATCAAGAATGACGACGGCATAATTAAGTATGGGGCACGCACGGCTACGTTCATTGACTGACTCCTTCGCATGTCGTATCGTATCTAAGATTTTACTTAGCAACTCTTGCAGCATTGACTATTCAGAGGCGCTTTCAGCACAGAAGCTCGGGGAGAACCTTCTTGAGAAAGCGAGAGGATGCAGGAAAGAGCCAAGAGATGAGCTTAGCCCATGGAAAAATTATGGGAAGACCATTCCATGTGGAGGAACCTATCAAAGCAAATGCCTGGCACTGTGCCAAGGCACACCGAACACGTAGACAAAAAGGATGTGCAAAGCCCAACAAATGTATTCCCATCCAGAGGTGACAGAGATTTTATGATTCCTGCTTAATCCGTGCTGTATCAAGAATGACGACGGCATAATTAAGTATGGGGCACGCACGGCTACGTTCATTGACTGACTCCTTCGCATGTCGTATCGTATCTAAGATTTTACTTAGCAACTCTTGCAGCATTGACTATTCAGAGGCGCTTTCAGCACAGAACCTTCTTGAGAAAGCGAGAGGATGCAGGAAAGAGCCAAGAGATGAGCTTAGCCCATGGAAAAATTATGGGAAGACCATTCCATGTGGAGGAACCTATCAAAGCAAATGCCTGGCACTGTGCCAAGGCACACCGAACACGTAGACAAAAAGGTCAAACAGTCGGTAGAGTGCAAGGGGCGAAGAGATGTCACGGAGAGAATCTTATGAATATAGTCGGATTTGGAGGACAAGACCAATTTGAGATTTGGAGACCAGAAGTATGATCTTTATATTGGACCTGAGATATGAACCAGCAGATGGTTTGTCTAGCGGCTAGCCAGATATCCTTCAGACCACTATCTGTACACTGTCTGCAACTATATGATATACGACGTTGCGTATATGCGACCTACAGCGGCCACGTGATGCAATGTGGATATGTCTTGAGTAACCAGACACAGATAGATTTACATGTATGTTGTGTGCATGTGACATTGACCGTTTTATATCCACTTGTATGAAAATTTTATAGTTACAGTGATTGGTTTTAAGGGTTCGACCTTTTTTCAGTCGATACAAGCGATCCGCCAGGTGTTGACACTATTTCGGTTAAGTGTCAATCATTATCAGCCTACGTTTGCCACCGACATTTTGTCAGCCGCTTGCTGCAGGTGCTGTCAGTTGTCGTCGTCGGTTAACCATTTGTTCTCCGTTTGAACCATTTGTTCTCCGTTTGAACCATTTGTTCTCCGTTTGAACCATTTGTTCTCCGTTTTAACCATTTGTTCTCCGTTTGAACCATTTGTTCTCCGTTTGAACCATTTGTTCTCCGTTTGAACCATTTGTTTGTATGTGTTGTCCAACTTTGTCCAACTGCTGTGTGGTGTGGATTAGAATCGGGGCAGAAACCGATTGAATTCCTCATTTCTTTCAATCTTCACTATGGACCTGGCAACCGTGTCCCAAACAGAACAGAACTTAGACTGTTTTGACCATTTTTTCATCTTGTGTGAATCATTCTTGTTCCATCACTCCTCCTACCATTTTGTTCCTGCCAGCCCTCGGCAAATTCAGCTCTTTTCATTTTTAATGACCAAGATGCATAAAGTAATTGTAGTTGCCGTCTCAGTATTTCTTCTTTGTCGATGAAGTTTAAGCAAAATTGTTGAGGCAGAATGTTTGAAAACCATTTTTTTAAATCGTGGTTTGGTGCTTTCAGGGCAGGAGCACCTCTGAGGAGATTTTCTTGAAGTGAAGCTTTAAAAATTCATGATTACAATGGCAATTTGTCTGGTTAATTGACTGCACTCTTTAGCCATCATCACGGTTTGAAATATGTGACTCCATGGATTATTGATTACCGCACTTTATGGCTATTCAGGTGGCTAAAGCCAATGTGCTTGTTCACTGAGGCAATCCTGTAGTGACCACTTGGTACTTTATAAATCACTCAACCAGTTAGTCATTCTGTAAAAGAGGTCAAGTTTCTGGGACACTTGAGAGGTATATTTTCAGTTGGCTGAGGCATATCCTCTGTGGTTTATGGATTGGTGTGATGACCATTGATGTAACCTATCCGAGGTTATAATCTAGGACTTAAACTGTTAACAAAGAAATTACGTTGCAATAGCTATTTATTTTTGTTTATCTTTGCAATGAAAGAAGAACTCGTTAACCTGCAGGATTTGGCACTTTGCATTTCAAAAGTCTGTCGTCTGCAAAGCTCGTGAGACAAGTGTCCCAGAAACCTGATCCCTTATCTTTTGTGCTTTGGCCAGACTGTCCTTTGGCCATAGCACAATGTAGTTACTTATAATGAGTTCTTGATAATTTTAATATCATTTTATTATTATCATTATTTTTTATACCCAAAGTCAGTACAATCTCTCAGGAAGATCAAACTGCAGTAGAAGCCATTGCCAAGTATCTGGAATCGCAGTTTACATATGGCACCTAACTTCTGCAGCAGATTCATTCACACCGGTGATGTTGCTGTGTGAGTAAATATATGATGCCATGCTAATAGACCTATGTAAACTGCTGCATCCCAGGTCGGATATTTTATCTGCTGCTCCATTGTGTCCACACATCTGGTCTCTTTTCCTACGAACGAAATGAACCAAATGAACCGTTGGCTTCTTAATAGTTGTGCTTAGTCATTTCAGTCAAGATCTTTACTGAGACTGTAGAGCTTTCTGTAATGCCCACCAGACTATCATTACGGCATTTTCAAGATGGAATTGCCTGAAAGCCATGGAAGGCCATTATGACCTTCAGTGTAAATGAAATTCCTGGTGAGAATTGAAGGCATCTGCTACTCTTTCCACTTGCTCGATCATCTATGCACATCTTTAGGAATGCACAAATTTGAATGCAAATGCACAACTTTGAATGCGAATGCACAACTTTGAATGTGAATGCACAACTTTGAATGTGAATGCACAACTTTGAATGCGAATGCACAACTTTGAATGCGAATGCACAACTTTGAATGCGAATACACAACTTTGAACGTGAATGCACAACTTTGAATGGGAATGCACAACTTTGAATGCGAATGCACAACTTTGAATGAACTTTTTTGCGAGGATGATCAGAACTTTGTCTCGTGGGTATTAACAAAGATGTTACCTATATATAAAGCATAACTTACGATTCGACCCAACACCTGATCGCTTCTTCTTACTTCTAGTTTATTTTGTCTATCTCAACGTACCAGGTTGTGGTTGTTTTTGCACAATAAACAAATATGCAGTTAATATATTCATGATGACCTGAGACAAGAGATCAGTGAATAACTAGATTGAGAACAACTGACTGTACGCAGCCAACTGTGCATGCGATAAGTTGGTTTTCAGTGCTTTTCCAAACTGTCGGCCCATCCACTTCAATCAGAACCCTGTCCTTCACTCACAGGTAGTCTGTTCTGTTGGTATAAAAGGGTCAACTCTAGAGTAAAGTGTCTTCATGTGAACCACGGACAATTGCGAAGCTGCAGGTGCATATATCAATATCAGCCGCTGTAAGGCAGTGATGACAGAGACGGATGAACTGGATGGAGTCCAAGAGTGGTGGTCACAGCTGAAGGCAAATAGGCTGAAGAACTTAGCAAGCCTGCAGCCATCATCTTAGATGGGTACTAGTGTGACCTGAAACTATTAACTGTTGTCATGATTTGTAATGACAATGCGCTTTAGGTATAAAGTCATTCCAAATGTGAGTGATGAAACGAAGAAAGCGAAGCAGTGACTGAAAGTAGTGGCACCAAATGATTAAATATTGTAATAGGTGAGGATGCTTTAACCCTTTGATGTTGGAGGGTATAGGATTTCCCATACCATTTACTACCATCTCGGCATTAAAGGGTTATGAAGACAGATAGTGGAGCTTCTGAATGGCATAACACAGAAGCTGTGAGTGCTGCTCGAAAGCTACGCCTCTGCCTATCCTTTGAATTGGAAATAAGGCTAGAGGAAGGGTTGTAATAGCAAAGTCTGCCATGGAAAACAATTCCATGTGCTGCGGTTCATATGGAGGTTCATGGTACATCCAAGATCAGAATTTAAATTATTATTTTGAAATTATTTACTAGTGTAGTTTTTTTTATTATTGTTGCTAGAAAACCATTGCGTAGGTCAGAAAAGATGACAATGTATGTGAAAATGAAGAAATTAAATTGTAATTTATCAACTCTAATGAGTCAGTGAACTCTGTTTCTTGACTAGTGTGTAGTAAAAAACGTCATTCACGTCATGTATTGTATTAAACTGTAATTCATTATATCTTCAGGAAAATAATAGGTTGAGCAACTGCAGATTGTGTCACATCATGTATTCGAATATTGTGTAGAGTCCTTTAGAAACCTCACAGCTTTAGGTCAGACGAGACAACAGGTTAAAGGCCATGTTGTCTGTTTTTGTTTTCAGCGTACCACTGCGCTCTCGTTGGTGATATTCTACTGCAGGGTTCTCTCTATGTCACCCCCAACTGGTTCTGCTTCTGTTCGAAACTGCTCGTCAAGAAATCCGTGAGTAGACCAACCAGATAACTAATCTAAATATTGTTTCCTCGTTTATCATGCATTCCAGCTATAATTGTTAACCCCTTTACCGTGATCCCCGAGTTAACTCGTCCAATTTTTACTAAGAAAATTTTTATTACACGGTAAACGGGTTAATCAACCTTCTGGTAATACATTTGCTCTACGTTAAACTACGCATTACTCGACAATTGATATAACTTGAGATTTGGTTCTTTGTCCTACTTTTACGCTCTATCCAGTTTGACTATAATTCTCGTCATTGTTGTCACTTCGCCGCTATTACTATCGTCGTCATTATTACTTTTAAAAATTCTGTAACTTTTAGCCCACGACATGAAATCTTGAGGGTGTTAAAAACTGCTGTTTACAAATTATGATAATCCATTTATGGGACAAGGAGTAGTCTTCAGTGACACTTCACAGATAGCCTGGCTCCCCAATCAGACCTCTGAATTATGGAGGACAAAAATAACCAATGATTGGAGTAATACACTTCACTTGATGAAACATCCAATTGATCTTTATTACTAGACTGATGCAATGACTGAAAGAGCATTCAGCCTGTAGTGACAAAGAGCTACTGAAAGCAAGTACATGAACGTATACTATAAAAACAATCTGAACAATATGAAAAACAATCGAGTTGAAGTTCTCTGACAAATGCTGTGACATTTATTTTATTATTATTATTATTGTTATTGTAGTTTTTTCTTAGCAGTAACATATATAACCCAGGCATTGATTGGCTAAAATGTCTATGCAGTACATGTATATGGCTATTTGAGTATATTACACCTTTTAAGAGGCATATAATAAAAGGAACTAATTGCATATATTATGCACTAAAGATGAAGGGTGTGTTGGTATTAGCTAGACACAGGTTAAGAGTTGTTTGCAAAGTCATTGTGACAAAAGAAACGCGCGTTGCACATTGCGTTGTTTTGATGTCACAATCTGGGACGCACACACGCACACATGCTGGTGTGTTGGGACACAATCACACATGCTGGTGTGTTCTGCTCTGAATGAAAGAGGAAATGCTTCGGTTGATTTCAGGAATTCTATTCATCGTCGCTTAAATGCTCTTCACTTTCAAGTTGGGCTTAGAATGTTTGGACTACGTATAAATGCCTTGATTATACTGAGGAATTCTTTTCCACTTGGCCATTGATGATTTTAGAAAGGTGTAACTTGGCCACACTGATGGTTTTCCGTTTTGAGGTTCAATTAAAAAAATGTGCACTGTAATGTGTATTATCGAATTTTATTTGCTTTCTATAGGTTTCATTTTATGACTTTAACGGACAGTCTAGCACCTGTTTGATCTTCTAAAGGAGTGCTGCATGATATATTGCCAGATACATATACATAAATGTACACATGCATAGTCTGCGCTGTAGTCAGGAGCACCTCTGAGTAGAGAGCTTGAAGGGGCACTATAACAAGTGCACAAACAAACAAACATGCATACATACATACATATATTGTACATGTACAATTGTATATATGTACTTTAGTAGCTCTTTGTCACTAGAGGCAGAATGCTCTTTGAGTCATTGCATCAGTCTAGTAATAAAGATCAGCCGGATGTTTCACCAAGTGATGACACGTATTACTTCAAATATTGGTTATTTTTTGTCCTCCATATCGCACCATGTGTGCAGGGAATGCTGGGAACTGTCAAAGGCGAACCTTAATTAATTGAAAGGACCAATAGTTCTCTGCAAACAGAAACAGTTTGCATGTTTGTTTTTGTATGTCTGCCGGCCTTTTTGCATCAGTATCTGTGCATTTCTTTGTCTGTTTGTGTAAGGCATGTTTGTGTTTGGGGCTCGATATAGTGATGGATAACACGCTGGCGTAGAGTGCGAGAGGTAGCGAGTTCGAACCCCCATTTGGCGGATATGCTTTGTTTGTAGGCCGCTATTGGTGCCATGTATGGCAGGCTGTTTGTTCAGTTGGTATAGTTCAGATTTGTGTATTCTGTGATCTCACTTCTTGTGAATTGTTTAAACTGCATAATTGTACACTGTAACTGGTTGTGGTCTGTCAACCGGATTGTTGAATAAAGAGAATATTGTTGTATTATTATTATTATTTCTGGGTATTGATGAAGTACTGTCTGTTATTGATGTGCCGTTGTCTGATGCTTGTGCCTGTAACACCATTCACGCTACACAGCTGCTAATTATTAATGAAAGTGATATTGTTCGTGTGTGTTTGTATGTGTAATTGCTTTGCTTATGTCCATACAATGAATTATTTTGTAAATGCTTCATTGTTTCATTATACAAAGTCTAGGATTTTCACTTAAGCACAATTGTGAATGGTATTCTATATTCACAAAACTGCGCTTGAGTGAAAAAATCCTCAAAGCTTGTATGACCTTTTGCTGTGAACTGACATTTAAATTTAACATTGTTTGGTCGACAGATACGAATTCCAGTGACCAGCATAACGAACATTTCAAAGAAGAATACGGCTAAAATCATTCCAAATGCCATCGGAGTGTCAACAGAAAAGTCTAAGGTATGATATACTTACTAAGAAGTTGCACATTTTTGGATTCAGAGAGGGAAAGAGAAAGAAAAAAGCTTATACCTATTCTGAAAACCTACATGATATTATTCTTAGGCTCGGCTATGTTAAAATGTACATTTTTTAGAAGTAAACTTTACTACATGGTTTAAGCTGAAGTACTCTGAGGGTGAAAAAACATTGTAAAGCGTACCAATTTGTAGACTCCAAAGTTGTTTTGTCTTTTCTTGTGGATTGAAAATCAAAACTTGTTGATTTATTTGCGTCAGATTCTTCTGTTTTTGTGATTATCATTCCTGGAACTAGGCAATTGTTTTTGTTCGGAGTGGTGAAATTGATAATTTCTAGAGCACAAGCAGGCCCTTATAATAAATAACCCGCCTTATCAAAGCTATTTTACTTACATGGTACAAAGGAGCGGGCAACTGGTCTTGTCTTAATGGGATACGCTCTAACAGCATTATACTCTCGTTCTGTGGAGAGTGGAAAATGCCTGGCCAGGGACGCTACTGCATTCAATGACACCTTGGCAGAATCTTATCATCCAGGGGCTGCTAGAGCTGTCATTGAAGCTGAAGCAAAAACTGCCACGTATGCAGTGGTTGCTGCAATTCTACCTGCATTCTGCTTTTTACCGACGGCCTTTGAAACTCTTGGTCAATAATTACCCACGGTAGCCTTGCTTTTGCGGTGCTTGTTGGCCATATTGAGATAAGTGGAGACAGTGTTCAGGAAAGCAATTTGTCTGTGTTAGCTTTTATCCATGCCATCCAGCACTGTGCACATTGTCAGGGAAGATTGGCCATCCAAGAATAGCTGCTTTCTAAACAAATTTTAAATTTATTTAGATCTATTGTATTGTAATGTAATGTATTGTAATACATCCTTGGCAATAATTATGTGATGTGTGTCTCGTTGCTGTTTAGTATGTTTTTGGTTCGTTGATGTCACGAGACAATACATACCAACTCATGCTGAGCATTTGGCAACATGCTCAAGAGGTGAGTAGTCAGTTCAATTATTTGTGACATTTATGTTCATTCAGATGGGTTAGATGTGCTGGATAGACATTTGAGTGTTTCAGAATATATTGCTCTTTCATTTTGATAAGATACATCATGTTGTATCGTATCTGAGAAATTATGAAGCGCCTCTTGCAGTACTAGCAAAATACATCTGCTGGATATTTGTATGGATGGATGCGTATTCATATATGCATATCGTCCTGTGCAGCTGGTGGGATAAATGTAGTGGTTCTCCATAGGCAAGGCTTGGCTGGGGTGCTTCTGTGTTGATTTGTTTCAAAAAGAATTACCAAGATATATTTGAAATGGATTTAAATGAGGGCAAGACATACCGCTTTTCAGACTGTTCTGAATGTTTGAATATAGATAATACATGCTGGGTATCTATTATGTAAATTGGACGAACGTAGACCTAGTTGTGGAATTTCATTCGGTTACTTTATGGTAATACATTCCATGATATTTATAGCATAGAAAAAGAATAACAGCAGCAGTATATTGAGCCACAGGGTTCTATCATAGGTATGAAATACTAGCAGCTACACTGTTCTAGATTCTATTTATAAACGTGTCCATTCACACCTTTGTTGCCTGATCTTACTACTAGCAATGTACAGTCAATGTACTCATTTTATTGCTGATTTCATAGATAGGAGGGAGCATTGCTAGAGCAGAAATTGTATCTCAAAACTGTCCTGGCTGTTTTTAACAACTGGATTGACTGTTCAGCTTGCTAGCCACTATGCTTACAGACATAGCTGAGAAGTCAGGTAGTTGTAAATGAACATTTACGTAAATGAAACTGACCAGCACCCATTTTGGCCAATCAGCCATTGTTAAAGGCTTTTGTCAATCTTTGACATTGCTGCAGAAGAGGGTTTTTGCCTCCAAAGTTACTTGGCAACCTACAATGTAATTATCCGGTTCATTAAGTGTAATTGAAGATGTTTTTGCATTTCAGTCTGTTGAAAATGGAAGAATGTTGGAAGATGGTGCCAATACTGTAAGTTTCTTGTACTTTACATGCGTCTAACGTCTGTATAATTAATTTATTTGTGCAGATACATTCCACAATGTTTAATCATTGTTGTTTAATTCTTGCCTTTGCATAGTTGTTGTACAGTTTTTTGTTGTGCTATACTGTATAATTGTTGTTCTTGTATAATTGAGCACTGTGATATAATTGCTGTATGATTTGTGTTATTGTTGTTGTTGTGGTGTTGATAGCGTGTTGACGATGCAATAGTGTCTGATGACCACAAGACATATGTGCAGAGCAGCACTGATGAGGACCATGTCTTTTCCTCTGGCTCGTATACGGACGTTGATGAGGATGGAGAGACGAGTTGTTCCGCTGTCGGGATGCCTACAGATGTCAGCTGCAGCAACCTGGATGCGGTCCGTGATTCATCTCCTGTTAGCAACAGGAAGGGCTCAGGGGAGATCAACGAACAGCAGCTGGCTAGAGTCTGTGATAGTCATGGTGATGAAAAACCAAAGACTGAATTGAGTAGACGAGGTAAAATGAATATCTTGATTTATAAGGAGAAATTTTAATTCATGAATATCTTGATGTTTAATGAAGAATTTTAAATGAATGTCTGAAATTATAATTAATGGTAAATTTTAGAAGAAAATCTGGAGTTTTAATGGAAAATTTTAGATGAATATCTGGAATTATCTGGAATTATAAGAAAAGTTTTTAAAGAATAACTGGAGTTTAATTGAAAATTTATCAAATGTAAATTGCACTGAATGGTTGTGCCAGTGCTTTTTCTAGAAAATGCATTTTTGATGCTTATAATGTTAATTAGTCGATACTTTTTAATCAGTATCTGAGGCAGGCCATATGTTTATTAGATGCAAAGTATTTTAGTATGATATTGCTATCATCCTACTTCAGATACATGGTCCGTGGTGGTTTAAGGATCTTTGAACTATAGCATATCAATCCTAGAAACATGCACCCGTCCACTGATATGCTAACTTATTACAATATGTATAGAATTAGGCAATCCTTCCAGTGCGATTCTATCTTTCTACAATGTGGCAATCTCTCCACAACTGTCAATCCATCCAGAACTTTGCTATATCTTTGCACAATTGGGCAGATATGCTTTCAGCGGCTTGACAGGTGAACATATAATAGCAGTCCAGCTATATGCCAGGTACAGTCGACTCGGTAGATTGATGTGTAAAGAAAGTGCAATTTTTAGCAACATTAATAACAGCGTGTACCGGCTATTGATTATATACTACAATGCTTTTAGATGACAACAGAACAATATTGAGTTTGAAGCAGCTGCATATTAGATGTTGTCTGCTATTTGTTACCCTCATTCACTTTTAACCCTTTAAAGACCAGCATGTACTAGAATGCATGGAAAACATATGTAGCTGGTCGTTAAAGGGTTAACAGAGATGATTAACGTATGTAACAAACAGCGTTTGATTACTTTACATTTTGTAGTGTTCTGCTGCATGTCTGTCAAGAAGATGGTCACTCGATTTCAAAGGTAATACTAATCACCATATTCTATACACATGATACATGTAGATTCAACTGAGTTTGTGATTAACATATATCTGGTCTGCAGCTGTTTGTAATTACCTGGTTTATTAGAGTAATGTCATAATTATGCTACATAGAGTTGAAATTTTTATTAAAAAATAAAATTTTTATTAAAAAATAAAATTTTATTTTCGTGATGCTATTCTCTTCTGCTTGAGCTGGGAGCACCCCTGAGTAGTTATTTTTGAAGGGATGTTGTACTGATGCTCTCAATGAAGGTGAATGAAAGTAATAGAAGCTCGTGTACACAGCTGAACATACTTTAAGTTAGTCGTAACCAGAACTGACAGTAGCGGCTCATCAGTCCATAGCATATTGGCAACTGAGTCTTATTAGTATCTAATGACAACCCCTCTGACTTGATGCAGCACTGATGAATAAACTGATGCCCTGTCTTAATTAATAAAACTTTAGAAATTTATAATTTACTATTGTGTGTTTGTTTATTGCAGTCTTCCCTGTACCTGTTTATACCTCAGTATTTCAACCGTTCTGTGAGTTGATTTTCTTGCTTTATGACTGTTCATGTGAAAATTATCATTGTTCGCCTGCCATAGGATTTGCTTGATTGTGTTTCCAGTAATCTATCTGACTTTTAGGCAAGTTTATCTTATATTGCAGCTTATTGCTGTGCTGGTATTGATGTAGTAAAGCTTCTAATTTATAGTGCATCAATTATTATACAAGATGGTAATTTTATGCAAATTTAATGGGCCACTGTTTTCTTTGCACTTGACTTGAAATAAATACTGCATAAATCAACGTATTGTTTTAACTCTTTAGTGATCAGAATCTATTCAGATGTATGGGAAACTGGTTGATAGAGGGCTAAATAAAGCTCTCCATACGCTAATGTTTGCTTTGCTCTTCATTACAATCTGTTACGAGTTGGCAAAGGTTTTTGTTACCGTGTACTAATATCTTTTCTTGAATCTCTGCATCTGGTCTGACGTTGAATTTCTTTATTGGTCACAGAAATGTAACTACAGACTGAAGTGGAACAGTATGTGTGTTCCATGACACTGAATTAAATTTTTAAAGAACATTCCTCCAAAAGGACTTTTTCCTTCAGTTTTTCATAAGAAAGTGACAATTTTTTTACATTGAAAATATCGGTATGTAACCATTTGTGCTGCTTGTGTTAATTACTGATTTCATTGCAAGCTGATAGCAGAATGTGCATACTTTTAAATAGTAATACAAAAGAAATATGCAATTCAAGAGTCTATTTATTTCTTGCACATATTATGTGCTATTTTATCAGATCTGTGCCTGAAGGTTGAGGCATGCATATTTGCATAAATAAATTGCCCAGCAATCAACGAACCGCCATGTTGCATTACACTGAGAGATTTTCTTTTGTAGAGTTCTGTTTCTTCTCTTCTCGGCCGTTCTGCTGACTTGGAAACTCGTTCATCTGCAGACGGAGATCGAGACCGTCTTCAATCCAGAAATCAGAATAGCAGCTTCCTCTCAATTCCCGCAGTCAGTACTAGTTCATTCATTCTGAAAATTTATATAGCACCCCTTCAAGAAGTCTACTCAGAGGCACTCTCAACCCAGCCACGGTTAAGGCGAAAGGTCTTGAGCAACTGGTAGAAAGCAGGCAAATTATTCCAGGGTAGAAAGCGGCACAAGCGCAGGTCAGGTGGAAGCCTGTTACAAGTGGAGGGGCCAACAATCGAGAAGGCTTGACACTGTCTGACCGAGAAGTGGGCCAAATGACCATAAGCTTCTCCTAGCCAAAAAGCGCAAAGATTGGTGGGATGCTAAATCGGAGACAAGGCGAAAAACATCAGATTAGTAGGATGGAACACTCACTACGAGCGAGACACCACCAGACAAGTGCTGTTAAGTTGGAGATGCGAGTCTGGAAGCCAGTGCAAGGCATCACACATATAGGCGCAACAACTAGCACTACCATGCATGCATAATCAGAGCAATTGATAGGATTGAGGTCAGGGCCACGTTTCAAGAGGAACTCTATGAATGAATAGTCACGATTCGTGTTACGATCATCAGAAACGTGTTGCAAATGAGGTGGCTACTGGCTGATTTCTTATGCATTGCTGCTCATCGCAGTGACTGGGGTTTGAAACACTCAAGTGCCCACTTGATGGACACTTGTGTGCAGCGCCTTTCAACGATTGTAAATTTAAGTATTTTAAATTTCGCTAACACACACAGAAGCTGTGACAGGAAGAATAGCATATTCGCTGGTGGTTTATCCACACGAGCACAATTGGTTGTTTCGTGCGTTGCCGGTCGATAGAGGATAGAGCGTTAGAAGTGTTTACGTATCACGTGCAGTTTGCCGTTCTCTGTGAGTGACATATCCTTGAGATTTTGTTGGCGGTACTCTTCTTCAGTTTGAGTCTGAAGTCTGTAAACATCAGCGGCGATTTATGAAGTTGATTTATGTTAAGTGCAGTGATAAAATGTGATTGACATTGAAATTTGGAAACATATAATGCACCACCTCAAGGCAAATTCATCAGAAGCGCTTCTGGCCCGATGTCCCAGAACTATTTGGAAATACTGTGGTCCTCAAACATTTTAATATGTATGTATTTTATGTATCCGAACATACAGAACTTATCTAGCACCTGTGAGGAGCCGCAGAGAAGTTTAACATTATATGTAACAGATTACCTGCTTCAGTCTTGTAGTCACTATTATAGTATAGTATTATAGTATTATAGTAGTTGCAGTTTAATTTCACTGTGTATTAGCATCACCAGTGAATAGGCTGTTGTAATGCAGTCTGGACACTTCTAAAACTGTTAAAATCATGTTGTGAGGGTTTTTTAAAGACAGCTAAGCACCTATGAGTAAGGGGTTCCCATGCTTTTGAGGTACTGAAAATGTTATGCTGATTTGTTACATTTGCGTTGCAAATTCAAAGTATGAACTTGTGCGTCAAGAAAAAGTTTGTAATCTTAGTTGAATAAAATTGAATTTACTGTATGTTTGATGAAAGAAACTGACGACGCTTTGTATTTTTGCAGCGACTGTGATGACGAGAGCCTCATGTTGCATCAACAGAGCTTCACAAAAATTCAACAGATTCGCAAAGCTCTCGAAGCACAAATAGTCTTAATTGATCAGGTAAACTTTCTTCTACCATCTGAAAACAAACACACTTAATTCTAATTATATGAAGTCACTCAAATATCTGCAGTTCAAAGCCCAACTGCCTTGATTCGCTTATTTATAATTAATTTATTAATCTGCATTTCTTAGAGAAAATTATTTTAACTATTCAGAATACTATTTATATTTTTGTTTTGCATACCTGGTTGTAATTATTTTCACGTCTTTTATTGTCGCACATTAGTTCCATAGTTTTATTTTCTTTGTCAGATTTTATAAGATCTGGAATATATTTAAATGCTGCATTATTTGTTCGATTGCATACCTATTATTTCTAATATTAATTTTGTAAATAGAAAATAAAATAAAGTGAAATAGTACTGTTGGTCATTCATTACCTGACTTTGTCAGAAATAGTCTGTTGTGGTCCATGAAGGGTTAAAAACGGCACGCTAAGTGTGTTTCTAGTTGATGTGTTGATGTCCCAGTTAGAACATCTGTAAAAGTTGGAAGGAGGGGGTCATCAGAATGTGAACAATTAAAGTGCATAACAAAAAGAATTGTATATGGTTCTGTATCCGAATCTGGTACACAACAGATATTTAATCACAGTCTGTGCGTTGACATTTTAATGACGGGGAGTGTACCAATTAAGAGATTGGGCAGTAAATTCATCGCCTCGTTAAAGTGTTAAACGTCGTCTCGACTCAGACAACCTAGGTTGATGGATTGTTTTCGCCTTGTTAAAGTGTTAACCCTTTAATGCCGGATGGTATAGGGTTTCCCATACATTTTACTACCTTCTCGGCATTAAAGTGTTAAACATCGTCTCCACTCAGATAACCTAGGTTGATGGATTGCTGTTTTCATGTGTATTTTTATGCACACCAATCAGAGGCGCTCCCAGTGCGAAGGACCTAGACAAAATAAAGTTGTTTGAGTGCTTTAGGTAACACCAGTTCATAACGAAGAACGTGTCAATGGAGAGAGCTGATTCTAGATTGTAATTGTGATAACAGATTTTTATGGCACATCTTCAAGAGAAACGTGTCCGATGATCACCTTGAAAACTATTTCAGACTAAGATCTGCAGGAAACAGTCGATCGTCCTGTTTATTTTGTAATGCCTATCCTGCTGTTTGTTGTACGTGAGGCAGCCTTGTAATACGGAGCCACCCCGTGTTACGCTGCTATACAAAAACTTTCATTATTATTATTATTGTTATTTTTTATTTATGGGGCAACCTGAAAAATTCTCATAGTGTATGATATTGATGATGATGATAATAAATTGATGATTGATTTTTTTAATATTTCTTTCGTAGCTGTCCCAAGAACTCGTGACTTTGAAGGAATCGAGAAGAGTTATCTGCGCAACAGTTTCTGAAGGAGATGAGAAGTCCTGAGGAAGGAGGAGACCGGAGGAGAGAATTGTCGACGACAGCTGATTGGTTATAGGGATATAATCGTAATTCCAGAAAGACATTCCTGGCGTGATGTCAGATACAACTACGTTGAGCAATCTATCGAGAGCAAAGACCATTTCTGATATTTCAATTACATTCCAGTGTGTTTGCGAATTGGCTACCGTCGTTTTGTGACCTCCGTGTCCTTTGACTGGTGACCCTAACTTGTCAGGAGAACTTGTGAGGTCTCTTACCCGTGTGGTAACCTCGTGTCATTGACTGGTGACGGTGTTGCCTGATTTAGTGAACTATCGAAACAACTTACTGATGATGTTAAGGTGAGGTTACTGTATGGTTGTGACCTGGTCTAGTCTGGTGATCAGCGACCTCTGTGTATAGCGTGGTGACCTTACTTTATGGTGGCCTACTTGTATGGTGCTTATTGATATCGTGTGGTTGTACTACGTTGAACTGTGATCGAGATTTTGCTAATCTTAAGGCTGTGTGTTAATGTTGTGGTTAGCATTTGTGACTTTCAACCCAGGCTTTAAGGATTCAAATCCCTGGGAAGCCATGACATGTTGAAAGATTTCTGCCCCTCTTTTGTGCCTGCAGCCAACTCGACTTCATAATGAGTGCACCAACCATACACTGTCAATGGGAAGTGGAGTCTGCCCTCGCTACATGGACGTCATGTCGATGGAAGGCATTATTCGGTTATCATGCAGAGCAACGGCTTCTACAGTCGAAGTCAATAAAGAAAACTATTGCCGCAAACTGTAGCTGATACGAATCAAATCATTAATGACTTTTGAAGCAAATAAGCTGAAGAATTTTGTGATAATTAATGTGAGATGCATTCTGATCTGAAATGGTAACCCCAAAGGTTTCATTCCCCATACGTGGCTTGATGATCTATCTAGCCATTTGTCCTGCAGATCACTTGAAAGATGCTTTTAACCCTTTCCAGCCGGAATTGTTTTGATACCTATCCTGTTAATCGGGTTACGGGTGACCCGGTCCGGCGGGAAAGGGTTAAAACATTTATAAAGACTGAACAGCTTCTGATGCAATGATATTCCAAGCACTACATGGTATTACTACTATAATGACTATCTGTACTATAACTACTACTGCAACTATGCTTTATGTGCATGGCAGCAATTAGCAATATGTTACTTCTGGTTGAAGCATTTTAAAGAAGGTGCGATGTATATACTGCATGTATTTTGATGAAATTTCATGGCAGTCTGTAATATAATAATTGGTATAATAATTTTGAGCATAATTAATTTTGATATAAAAAGCTTTTAAAACTCAAAAACACTTGACATCACATGTGGAGCTAAATTGCGCTTTAAGGGTATTCATTAGGGTTGTACCGATCATTCGCTTTGTATTCGCTTCGACGTCCAATAGTGGACCAAACACCTACTTGGTATTCGGCCGAATAGTAGCGGTCGGACCGAATACGAATAGTGGTCAAACGGCATCTGCAAATGCGACTGTTATCACGAGTGGACTCGAGTAACTCTCTGTAGTGTATGCTTTAGAGGCAGGCAGGCCTTGCCTTAATTGTGAATGTTGTCGGTAGACCTATTTTGTACACTATTCGTATTCGACCGAATAGTTTGTCCAATTATTCGTATTCGGTCGATAGTCAGTACAGCCCTAGTATCCATCACCTGCGATTTCACAGGTTGTTGAAATTTATGCCCTTGGAGCTATAACAGTTAAAGGAGGTCTTAAAACCTCAATATCTTAAGTCTTAAGATATGCTTGCAGTAATGTGCTCTAAAATGTGCTGACAAATACAATCACTGACACATCGAACACTGAGAAAGAGTTCAAAGGACAATTAAGGACAATTGTCTTGTTGACAATGGAAGAAGTAACTGCTCAAAGAAGAGCAAGAGTTTGCATGTGTGCACGCTTGTTGTTGGAATGGATGTTGTTGGGATAGATATGACAAGCGTGGAAGTGTGATAGTTTTCTTTTATCATGATCAGCTGCATTGTAATTTTGTCAAATTACTTCCCTCGTATCATTGTCTATTTTTGCCATTGTATTATTACAGCCGATGAAATTTTGTGAAAACCTGCATGTGACTTGAAAGATTAGTTGTCATTCTATCTGTTGTTGACAGTAAAATTTTGCGATCGTTTGTAAATTGCATGAAAGAGAGCATGTTTGACAAGTTGTTCGTGTAGTTTGACTTACGATGGGTATTGTTCCCATTGCTGTGTAGGTGAAAGTGATGTGAAATTGTTGTTGCGAAGGTTGCGTGTTGCCTATGTTGTTTTCGCAGCTGAACTATGATCGCAATTGATGCTATGTGTGATTAATTATTGACACAGTGTATGAACTCAAATTTCAGCCTCTGAGCCTCAGAATCATGCGAATGGGCTATTTTGTTCTTGTTATGCTATCTATTGCTATAATTGCTTTGCGGAATGAAGCTGCTAAACACACCACTGACCTGCCTGCAATGATACTAATATATCTGTCCATTGTCGTGCGTATAAGTACTGCAACCACTGCCTTCTAATACTGCAAAGCTAACCGTATCTGGTGGCATTAGGTTCAGAAGACTTGATAATTATATAACTAAATGAGCAGATAAACACTGCTATGTGTCGCACTGAGACGAATACCTGACTTACAGAATGGCCTCACTTCAGTAAACAACTTGCTCTTTGCAATGCAGCTTGTAATGAGAATCATCAGAAGTAAAACAATATGAGAAAGTGAAACACAAAATAACATTGCACTTCTGTTTTTGTGATTTACGGTACTCATTTAGTCGTATCGATAGAAGTCAGAAGTCTACAAACAAGTTATAGCAAGCAGTACTTGCTTTAAAACTTTATCAGTGGCCCTACGTAAATCTTATTGCAATCAGTTAGCGATTCCCCTGTCATGTAATTGAAATAAATGCTTGCACACAGCAACATTCTGAGCACAAGTAGATCTATACAAAAGGACCCATGCACGAGCTGAAATTCTGAAGTGCCATCTGTAGGTTAAAACGTGTTGGCATTGTTTTAGTGGACATGGTGATGACCTTCCAGAGATTAGGAGGCATTGGCTTTTGAGAGTAGCATGCACCATGGTTTAACAAGACAGATGAAAAGTATTCCAACCCAGTTGTGTGGTGAATTGTGTACACTTCCCCATTGCTACCAAGAGGACGAGGGCTTACGTTGTAGCACGCTTTATTACTTGGTGCTGTAAATGTGATTGTATTACATGGTAACTTTAAAGCAGGATCTCGCATTGCATTACAAGCATAATATGAACGATAAAGATTTAAGATTGCAAATCATATGTATTTATAATAATTTATGCAGATATTAATTTCTAGTATTGTATCTTGTGTGGCTAATTTGTCTGTGGGACTAAAAGGGTAATTTAATTCTATTGTTTTGGTAATTGATATGGTTCAAAGAAACTGATTTACCCATCTCATTGTATGTGAGAGTAACTCTTCTAGTTTAATTGTATGAATTATATTAGGTGACCGATTCATACCATTCAACTATTTGCAGTAAAAGTTACCTCATTTGAATCTACTTGTTATGAATTGTTTTTCAAAAATTGATCATATGGCTAACAAAAATCTGATGTGCTAGTGATAGCTCCTACCACAGCTTATTTTAAAAGTTTCCTTTGTCTCAAAGACATTAGTTTATGTAATAAAGTTTAATAAAATGAGTTTATGTATTAAATATTTATGTAACAGTAATCGTTTAAAATCCAAACCAGACGTGTACAACTGTACATAAAATGACAAATTCGAGCGGTAGCTTCTTAACTGATCCATCTAATAAAATCTGATATCTTCATCAGTGCCATTATAATAATTCGTCAAGCTATCAATGGCTGTGGAATTGTAGTGAAATTTTGTTATACATACAGGCCCACATTTAGGTGGGTGCTATTAATAGTGTTGCAGCACCCTGGCCTGCAATTTGAGGGCCCACATTTATAAATATGTGTGTAGTGTACTGTTGAGTTGTCAGAGGAGTGCCATTGGAGGGTAATCACAGCAACCAGGCCCGCCTTGATGCAGCCATGTATGCATATAAACATAAAAAACTATAAACATAATGTCTAAGGCACATTTATTTAGTAGCAAACACTTGACTGATGAATATATGACTATTGCGCAGTTAAAAATTTGTGTAAACTAGCTATTGATGTGTCTTGTGAAATTTAAATGTGTATCTAATGACATTTCTAAGCATGTGTAATGAATGAATAGTGAAGTAGAGTCTAATGAAAACGTGAACTTCGTGTACAAAACATGTAAACATCTCTAGCAGAGGCTTACAGTAACTTTTATAAAAAAAGAGCAAATGATTTGCATTAATAGGTCGAACTTTGAATATACCATAAGTGTTTATCAACCAAAGCTTCATGATATATACCCAACTATTCGTGAAAACAGCTGGTAAATATGTTAATTAAACTCATCACTGTGTGTAAATGTGCTTGTTTTGTAAGCATTACTGCAGTTTTAACATGTCTGTTGAGGATTAATTATTGGTAGCACATTCTGTATGTAAATGTAAAGAGCCTGTCTCTGTTATCAGAATCAACAGTTCATTTTAGCTGATTTGGTGTAACTGGGCTAAGACTTGATCTCTGTCACAGTCCTCTTTTGGGTGTGCAACTAAGCATTATCAAACTAATTGACTGGCATTGATTGCTAATTTGCTATTCCAATTAAACTGTCAAAAAGCACCAACGCAAGTCATGCGGTTTGGTTTAAATCATTCTGAATTAAAAACTTCAGTGTATAATAGTTGTGTGTGGTGTAAGAACATCACTGAACTGGTCATTTGTTTGTATTGAGCCTCCACATGTAAGCAGGGCTGAAAGTGGTTTGGAAAAGTTGCTGGGTCTGACTTTGGCGGACGAGCACGCCTTGGACCCGTAAATTTTTCTGGCGACTTTTTTTTAGTCGTTTGTCCAAAATTTATGCAAAATATTTTTTACCTAGTTTTGGCATCTGTGGGCTTTTTGCGACCCTGCTGAGACCCGGCAACAGCAGGTCTCGAAAATCAATGTCGGGTTGCAGACCCGGACCGATCTGGCTCACTTTCAGCCCTGCGTGTAAGAGGATGGCTAGTATTGGCCAAGTCCTAAATCAGATTGGGCAGGATTAGATTTTTGCAGTCTGTAACTACGATTCTAGCCACTAAAGATTTCTTTTGATAAAATGAGCAGAAACTAAGTAAGTAGTCGTAGTAAGAAATGTTTATACAGAAGCAGATCACTGATCTTTCCATTTAAGATTTGTGTATTAGAAATCCTAACATGTATTTTATGTTTCTATAATTTTGTTGTAAACCCTTAGTTAGAATTTTGAAGCAAAACAAACTTGTCTCTAGATTCTGTTTATTATTCTTGATAATAATATAATTCTTGACTGGGTTGGGTTGTCTTATTGTTGTTTTGCGAACTGTCAAGTTCTTTCGTGTACATATAATATCCAAGGACTACATGTAACTTACCGCATTTTTACAAATATTTATTTGGAACAGTTGTACTCTAATAAAAAGATTGAAAAATGTTATATGTTTCTGCAATCTGCAGATGTTTCTATGTGTCTTTGTTAGAGGATTGATGAATATGTCTGACAAATGATCTTTTGTATCATCAATTAACTCCATAGTTTACCACAAGTGACTGGGAAACCGTCGCAGCTTTGTCACTCGAGACATCAGAATAATTGCCTACTGGCATAGAATTTTATTTCTGGGTACTGACCTAAATCAACGTTTCTCAAACATACAAGTGTGAAATGAGCTTTGACTACTAAGGTTGAGAACAAAGTTTTCTAGATACAGTTGAAAACTGACTTCCAGTTCCAGCCAATTCAAATTTGTCATATTTAAAAAAAATATTTACTCCTCTCCAGAAGAAGGATGGATCATTTTGTATTATTGGCTTTGCTTAAGCTAAGTTCCATGCTTATAGAACATTTAAATGGGTATTATGACAGAAATTTGGGCATTGCAAGTTTCAACAGTTAACAATAATAATATGTGACCCATCTGCAGCACAAAACCAGTCTTATTCGAATGTTTGACTTTTCTAGTAAAGAGATAACACATCCTCTTTATAGCAACACCAAAGTTAGCATTCTCTCAATCCTAAGTGAATTTATGTATAAAGAACTAAATTTTGTCATTGCTAAATACGCAATGGACAAAGGCTGGTAAAAATAGTATATTTTGGTGCTTTTGCACAAAATTTAAAATCATAACTTGTAAGAAATCCATATAATGTCCCTCAATGATACTCTTTCTTAACCTTTACCGATCCGTAGGCCGCCCTGAGCGGACAAATAAAAAACCGCTTCCAGGCCTGTGTCTGCGGACATTAGTTTGGCAAGGCCCTACATACATACATACATACATACATACATACATTACATACATACATTACATACATATACATACATGCATGCATGCATGCATACATACATACATTACATACATACATTACATACATTACATACATACATTACATACATACATTACATACATTACATACATTACATACATACATTACATACATGCATTACATACATTACATACATACATTACATACATACATACATACATTACATACATACATTATATACATACATTACATACATACATACATTACATACATTACATACATTACACACACACATTACATACATTACATACATACATTACATACATACATTACATACATACATTACATACATACATTATATACATACATTACATACATACATTACATACATACATACACAGACGTACGCACATACTCGCATATGTACATACATTCATATTCACACATGCATACATACATACATCCACACTTATTTATTTATATATACACACGCATACGTAGATAGTATTCATATATACAATTATACATGCATGCATATATACACATAATACATGCACGCAAATATACATGCGCACATATATGCATACATACGTACGTACATATATATATATATATATATATTACATACATACATATACACATACAAACATACACACATACATACATACATGCATACATACAAACTTCAATAGAATTATATACAAGAAAAATGTTAAAGTGATTATGTTGTACCAAATATTTAATGCAATTTAATTCGGATCTGGTGGGGCTGGCGCAAAAAATAAATCGGATCGGTAAAGGTTAAACTTTATGTTTGTTGTATAAATCTCTTTTAAAATTATCGTCTATGATAATCTAGCAATTGAGAAAATCACATTTTTGCTCGTTTTCGGGACACTGAACATTCCTACTTACAACTGGTTTTGTGCATAATGTGCATATAAAACTATATAATGATCAATTTTTATATCCCTATAAAAAAATTCGTTATCTCTAGACATCATAGCCGACATAAACTACGCAGTAAATCTGTAAACACATGTAATTTGACGGCAGCAGTTCACATATTTCGTTATTGTTGCACAAATATTTTGAGACGTCAAAGTGAAATGGTCCGTTTTATAACTGAACAGCTCGTGTCTTCCACGAGAAAACAAAAAAGGAAAATCTGTCACTCGATGGTTTCATTTCAGCCTCCGTTAAACTCTTCGCTTTTGCGTGCTGATGTAGAGCACTAAAATGAAAAGAAACAACTGTGGTTCATACAAATCTGGATGTTTTTCAAACAGAAATACAAGTCATTTTAATGAAGTCCTGCAGTAAATTGCAGTTTTTGCTAAAGCATATGCCTCTAACTTTTGCTTCAAGATCATATCTTAGTATGCAATGAGTAACTAATAGCAAAGCAAAGTGATATTAACACCTTTCTTTGGTGACCTATGCCTTAAAGATCTGTCACATGATCGATGCATTAACATTAGCTATATATAGTACCATTATTGGAGCTCTAAAATATCTATCAAATAACACAATTGCTTGAATGTAATTTAAAGTGCAATTCAGAAACAATGCAGTTGACGTTGTTACCATTGTTTCCACGGATAAATGCATCTCCATATTTGTTCTTCAGTTGACCTCCGACGTATTCCTCCGTCTGCTCCAACGCAATGTTCATGTAGCCATCCAGACAAGCCAGAACGCCTAACAGAAAAACGTCAGCATCATCTTTCCATGTTTTAATACACACATATAATATATACATATTGTGGAGCGCAGTGGTGTAGTGGGTACGCTTGTTGCCCAAACTGTTCTCAATTTTTCACAAACTGTTGAAGACTTCCTGTTTTGCTTGATCTCAGTCGGGAACGCCTCTTGAAGGAGCACTATATAATTTCTGATTAATAAACAAAGCATAACACAGTATTTCATTTCAAGGACGCATAACACAGTATTTCATTTCAAGGACGCATAACACAGTATTTCATTTCAAGGACGGTTCTGTGTATAAAATGAATTGAAATTAATAAATTAATTAAATAAATTTTAATTAATTACCTCTGTAATCGACTCCGGAATTTAGTTTGACGACAACTGGTCGTCCAATGATCTGCTTCAGAAAGTCGCTGGGTGTCTGTTTTCGACTCATTTCTTAGTTTCCTACAGAAATACGAATCATAAATAGCATGGCCTCAATTTAATCCAGAAGCCGATTCAGTCAAAGTAGAGAGGCGGAGGCAAACAAAACTGTTAGAACGCTAGCTCTTTTTCATAAAAGTCCGCTTGAAAAATGACACGCAACAATCCGTAAGGTCTACTGAACCATCCATTCAGCAGATGGCATTGGTAAAATCAGTAGTAGAATGTAATGGGCACCCTGTTGACTGCTGACAGTTAAATTCGACTCCTGTAATAACTTGTGATTATCTGTCATACTATGAATTGTAAATTGGTAATCCAGAAGACTGCATGCCTGTCTATGTAAACTGTATGGCCGCCCAAGAAATTGCTAAAATAGAGCGCTGCAGCCTTATAAGCTGCAACCAAAGATGCAGTGTGCTCAGTAAGTAAGTAATTAGCAATAGGATAATTCCCAAACAGTTTTAAAGAGTGAAGATTAAATGTCCAAAATTTGATTGAAAAAAAAATGGCCTTTCAAGTCATGAGCTTTCATTCGGATCCGTTCGAAATTAACGAGGCCAAAGTGTGAAACGCAAGTCAACATCTAACTTTAAAAACCCATAATAAGTTTACAAAGCGCAGGTTCTCTTCAGTTTCAAACTTTCTATTTACTCGTTTTTACCGCATAATTTCCCTCATTTATAATTTGATTAAACTGACCGTTTTACATAAATATTGCGTTGATTACTTACTGAGCGCATTGCATCATGGGATGCGGCTGATATGTCGCAGCACTCTATTTTATCCAAGTCGTTGGCAACCATACTTTTTGCATACAGGCACGCAATATTCGGGATTACCCGTAAATTGGTAATTGCTCATCGAGTGGCTGAAGGCGTCACGGAATAACAAAATCAAAAGTTGGCAGCCCTAGGCTTTATATTTATGTATCTTCAGCGTTTTGGGGTTGACCTCGTGTTGTTTTTAGTGTAAAAAAGTAGGTCGTGCGTGTCGCACTTTAAAAATCGATTTAGAGGATCCTGCCGATATTCGTTTCAAAGATTCGGGTTTCTGGGTTCAGGCCGCATTGTGGGCCCGCATATAAATAAATTACAATTACAATTACAAATTACAATTACACTGATTATGAGCGGATCTTTGGTCGCCATGATGTTTACTTGCTACCGAGTCATTATAGAGATTAACCTTACACTGTAACGTTAGCGTACGACGTATCACTGTACCAAAGCCGGATTATCGCTCAAAAATTAAATCCTGCTATTTTAAATAAATTAACAAAAAATCTCTCTGCATATCATTCAATAAACTTACCAACTCTGAACGAATGTGAACTAAATATTCTGTTTTTGCTTATTCTGAGAATTTTGCACATTTACGACAAGCCCTTACGATTTTCCACACGGAGTATATAATATTTATTGAATGCGCTATCAAATTACGTCATCACATGAAATTACTCTTGATCCGATATTACCAGATTATTTAGCACATAAGTAAAAGATTGAATTTTCATCTATTCAGAAACTGAGGCTAGCAGAACGCAACCTGTAACATTTGACTAATTTTATAACAGTTTTATTTACATATTCAGATCAGTATGCAACCATGCTTTGTAGGCAGCCAACAAAGCATCTTCCGAAGGAAAGAAGAAGCTTTGTAGGCTGCTATTAGCGCCGTGTAATTGCAAAGCTGTCTTGTTCAGTTAGTAGCTAAGTTTAATTAAGATTACTGCATAACTTGTAAATGTAAAGCGCAGTGCGTCTTGCAGGCATTTAATTAAAGAAAAGATTATTATTAAAATTAATTTCGACATCAGTCCTTGAAATCGGAATGAATTGGTCGAACTTAAACCATTTTAGTATTTCATAGTTCATACACAATGCTATTTATTCTGATTTCTCCCGCTCGCATTAGGCCTATATTGGCAGAAACGGTTTTCTCAACATTATTATACGTTCCGCTCATAATAATATTTTTATGTAGGCTAGAAATATGTAAATAATACATGAATAATGCAATAGGCGTCGGTGATGAATATGCATAAGACGCCATCTTTTTTTCCGGTAAAGAAAGACGGGCGCTAAACCGATGGTAAAATAATTCTTATTCGGCCGCAATATGGATAACAAGGTCGAGAAAATGGAAGAATCGGATGATGTGCGCGAAGTATGTGTAGTAATAGAAGTTGAAAATGACGGACCCCTGCCGGATTCTGAAGAACGCAGAGTTCGAGTCGTCAATGAAATCGACGAGGCCTGGGAAGTGATTCAGGAGTTCGCATTCAGGACTCATACGTCATATGTGACTAGACGAACTACAAGAAATTTCGGAAAATTCAATTTATGGGGTATGTGTTTTGACAGAGAAAAACTTGTACAGTTTTGGCAACTGCAAGAATGTGACTGTAGGAGAAAACCGCACTTGTTTCTCAGCCACATCGAACCTCGCACTGTAAACAAACGATCTTGCTTTGTATGCGTCACGAACTCCGGAAACCCCAATTCTTGAAATTGATTTTTCACCAGATCCCCAATTATTTTGTCCGAGTGAAAACAAAATTCTTTGTACAAATTTGATTGCTGGGAAATTTTTCAATAAATGAATGGTTGTCCGAATCCAAGTTTTCGTGATATCGGATTGTTGTTAGATGTTTGTCTTGGAATTGAGCCATTTTTTCTTTTTTTCACATATTTGAGAGCTGGTTACAGATGTTGAAATTGGCCGTACACCAGTTTGACCAGCTCTTTCTTGATTACCACTGTTGTTGTAACGGCCAGTGGATCACCACTGCACCTTCTCTCTGCTCAGAAAATAGACATTAATATTATCATAGATCTCCTATTTTCATGCTGGCAGTATGTTCTTAATTACGGTAAACAGAACTTTTGGCATTGTCTTAAAATGCATATTTTTACAGTAATGGAGTTGCATTAATATTGTGTCTTGTCTTGAAATTGGCATGAATTCTGTTCTCTGATACTGCATAGCTGTTGATTTTGCCGAGAGTCAAGTAGATTATTGCGCTATGTATTTAGCATTGGTTTTTGAGATCGATGATTTGTTGTCGTCTAGATTCGAGCGACGAAATACACGTGATTCGTTTCAAGGATGAGAAAATCCAGCGAGGATCTCGAATATACATGAATGGAGTTCCGTTTATGATCGTTGGCACACGCTTAATGGAGTGCCACCAAGGTCCGTCGCACTACAAGTCAGTCGGTGCAAAGGTATTCATCAGCTTAATTTTCTCATTTATATAGCTCTCACTTGCTGTAATAACACCAGGGCTGAAAGTGAGCCGGGTCGGTTCGGGTCTGTGACCCAGCATCGATTTTCGAGACCTGCTGTTGCCGGGTCTCAGCAGGGTCGCAGAGGAGGTCGCCAGGTGCCAAAACTAGGTAAAAATGGTAGGATTTATGAACATTTTAGGCAAATGACTAAAAAAAACAAAAAATTATGGGTGAAAGGCGTGCTTTTCGCCAAAGTCAGACCCTTCAACTTCTCCAAACCACTTTCAGCCCTGAATAACACAAATAGTTTTGTCCAGGTAGTGATGTGTTAAAAGAAGTTATCTGCCAGATAGTGATGTGTTTGCATCTTCTGTTAAGTGTGTTGTTCCTAGCGCACATCTAGTATTTGAGATGCTTTGTTGATCACAGCATTTTACCTCCTCTGTGAGAATTCTATACCTTCTGATTGCGAGTTTTTACCACCACTTACAGTGTCCATGTTTTCATTTTTGTATACTAAAACTTGTCTTGTCTGCGTTGGAATGTTTTCTGGTGTTCTGCTTCAGATTTTACCTAGATGCTCTCTCCAAAGAGAGTGTTATCAAATATCTACTGTATTTTATCGGCGTGTTTTTGTTGTTAACGTTTAGCCGAATTCAATGGAAAATGACAAATCGACTCGACAGTCAAAGAAAATTGGTGTCACAAAGAAACTCGGGTGTCCAGCACATATTTACCTTAGGGAAATTATCGCATTTCCTGAATACAAGGTAAGTCTTGTCATATCGTTATGTTTCGACAATTGTGGTGCTCAGTTTATTCTACATGTATGCTTCCTAAACAAGCAATGTTCGTCTCAATTGACGGTGACTACATTTTTTGTAAATGTCAGAATTGCTCTTTTAGAAATGTTTGGTATCCACATTGGAACTGCATCAGAGCACGAATTTGTTTTTGTCCTTCCAGTAGTCGAGAGTTTTACGCGCTTCTCTTGGTGTCGATCACAATGTCATGTGTCACTATTTCCTAAGTTAAAATTTATTATTTAAAATGTCACTTGATCAATATTTTCAGCAAACGTGAAGTATTTACAAGGAGCTGCTTATTTATTTCCAGCAATAAATAGTTTAATCAAGTCGATTGGCATTGCTCATGATGAATGCTGTTGTGCAAAATGTACAGCAAGTTGAGGATCATCTTCCGGCTGGCGTAGGGAGCTGAAAGTTTATCACAATAATACAATAGATTGCACTAAAGTTAAAAGTTTCTGGAATGAGTTTCATAGTTCTTAGCAGTTGTTGGCAACTCTCAAGAACCTATGGAAATATGACTACCATTCAAAAAGGTTTATGTAAAAACATGTGACCGTTGATGTATATATAATCGATTGCAAAGCAGTTAAGTCTAGTGCTCAATGTGTTACTGGCATTATGATAACAATTGATGTTTTATGGATGGTTGCAGCTGCACACAGACACCCTGTACCACCGGCGGCAGATGTCCGATCAGCTGCGACATGACTTGCAGTCGCCCTGTGGCGATGAAGTTGCCATCCAGAGATACATCGTTATTGACCTGCCATCAGTCGATGAACACAAAGGTCATGTCATGGGAGAGGTAATGGACTAGTTCCTATCGTGTCTTGGGAGATGTAATTTGACGTATATACACTAAACATGGGAGAGGTAATGGACTAGTTCATGTCGTATTGTCGTATAATTTGACATACACGTATAACACTAAACATTGCAAGACTCCATTGACTGAGCACTTTAAGATTGATTAAAATCTCTTCTACTCATCCACATCCTCTGGCACTGTCAGAACTTGTGGCGCTTCCATATGTTGTGGCAGGTCATTTCACCTGGGGGTCATTGCATAATTACGTAACGCTCGAGGGTGGGTGGGTGGGGTCATTGAAAACGTTACGAAACGTTACGGGGGTGGGTGGGTGGGGGAAGCTGAGCGTTACGTAACGCCTTGAAAAAAATTAGTGATGAATATTAAATTACCATCGAATGGCACTTCAGACATGAATCTTCGTGACATTGATTTAAAACGTAACCGAAGTAAGTCTATTAAAAGATACGACAGTAGACACCATGCAGTTAGGCCTACATGCCATCTGTTCTCCCGTTTGTGCAAACCGGAAACCACTGTTCGAATTAATTTTTTGGATCTGTGATAGTCTTACCAACGGAACAACGTGGTAGGTCTAACTCCCCTTGGATTGATATCGGAGAATCACTTTGAAGCATATTTTACTTCGGCCTATAGTGCTTACGAATGTCAAACGTTTAAAATCGATGCTCAACAAAACTCAGCAATAGGCTATTTCTATTAATATTTATCAAAGTCTCCAGACTAAGCAAATAATTAGTTTATCCTAATTTTGATTAATTATTAATGAGGCCCTACTAGGCTATATTAAATTCAATATGAAAATACGAATTATAATTACGCACACATGTAAGCCAATAATAGACCTAAAATCTCAACTGATTTTTCATAACGATCGTTACGTAACGCTGGGGCGGGTGGGTGGATGGGTCAAGGGAAACGTTACGAAGCGTTACAGGGTGGGTGGGTCTAAAACGGTCATTTTCAGCGTTACGTAATTATGCAATGACCCCCTGCCTATTTTTCTCATGATTTGCTTGATGACCTACAAAATATTTGGGGGGATTTCTTATATGTTCTTTAGGCCTACCTTTAATTTCTTCAACCTGTTCAATAAACTCCCATGACCCTGACGTGACCTGCCCAAATTGTATAACTGGAACAGCCACTAGGCACTTTACAAGTTGTCAGATTAGACATGTAACATTTTGTAGGATGCCGATCTCAAGGCGCCGATCAACGAGCGAGTCGTCATTCACATCAACAACCTCGTCGACGGCGGAGTGTTCAGCGTAGCGGAGCTGAAGCGCCAGATACGTCCGTTCGTCGAACAGCTCTTCGAGGGCCAGACGATGCCGCTCAACACGAACCGACGATACTTCCCGAGCAAGTACGACCTGCGCAAGATGATCTACCGGCGTCGGAAGCGCCTTCTCAAGGGCCTGCTCGATCAGGACATGGTGGAGAAGCTGGTCGACCAGTGGCGCACCCTGCCCATCAGCCTGCTCTGGTTCTTCCGACCGTCGGTGTCCGAGGGCAGCCAGGAGTCGGAGCAGTGCCTGCTGCTCGTCTTCCAGACGCCCTGGCAGCAACGCCTGCTGATGCATTACGGGAAGGAGCTCGTGTTCCTCGACCCGGCCTACAAGATGATGAACTACGCGCTGCCGCTCTTCTTCCTCTGGGTGCACACCAACTGCGGATATGTCATCGTTGGGACGTTTGTCGTTGAGAACGAGGACGCGGCGTCCATTGCTGAGGCGCTCACCGTCATCGGTGGGATGACGACCGACTGGCGGCCGAAGGCTGTCATGGTTGATGCGTCGGAAGTGGCGATGAACGCGGTCACCGCAGCCTTTCCCGGTAACTTGAGGCTTTGGTTGTGGTGTTTGTTGGAATCGATTAGCAATCCATGTATCTGTTGCTCAACTTCTATTCTTTCAAGAAATGCCTCTAAACTCTACCTCTCATTGGCATCAAAACTCTTGATATCTAACAGTGTTCGCCTACCAATTGACTAACCATGCCTCCAAATCACATTTCTGTGTGCTTTTACGTGCATTAGAAATGTTTGTGCCGTAATAATAATAATAATATAATAATGATAGTTCGTGTAGAGGTTAAACGCCTGTTTTGCATACATTTATATAAATTCTTAAAGAGCAGCAGAATTGGCCAGTTGACTAACTGGGTTAATTAGTACTTAAAAGTCAATTTGTTAATCATGTTATGAAGTACTCGCGTCCGTAATTACATTATATTTCCTTCGTTGTTTATTATTATTATTATTACTCAGATCTTATCTGGAAGCACTGCTGTTTCTGCGCGTTTCCTTAAAACTTTTCTTTTTCCAACGGAATCTTTGCACTGGCAGCGCCTCTGATTAGGTTGTTCTGTGAGAGGCGCTTTATAAATCCCAAAATAGTATAGTATTATTAGATAGTAAGTTGTAGGATTCTTAGGCCAAGGAATGGGACAACACGGATGATTTCTGACAGACCTCGTGAATGATTAGGATTGCAGACTGGTTCAGTTTCACTTTGTTTGAGATTGAGATATGAGAAGGACCTCACAGAACTAAAGTGGAGAGAAAAGAGATTTACAGATAGAAAACCACAGAGAGACAGAGAGAGAAAGACACATAGTGAGAGTGACGTTTGTCTCCATTTGGCACCATTTAATATTTTGTGTTACATTGCAGAGTCTGAAACACTCGTCTGTGACTTCCAACGCAAGCAGGCGTGGCTGCGTTGGTGTTCTGCTCTTAAAAACAACGTAACCGACTTTAAAGACGAAATTTTACAGCTGCTGAACGTGAGTTACTGAGACATTCATTGGTGCCGAAATTCCTCAATAATATTGTCCTTTGTGAAATGTGAATATTCAAATGCATATAGCATGACATCTATTGCTGTGTTTTCACCTGCTGTTCCCATCTGCTAATCTCTCTTCATTCAGTTTTGAGTTCTGCGTAAATCTGCTGTTTCAGACTTGTACTCAAAAGGACTTGAAGCAAAATTTTGACAAAAATACAAACTCGGTGATATTACGAAAAATATTTTAGCGGACACTTGTCAATTTAATTGGTTATGTTGACCATTAAAACTAAGAAAATATTAAATTTTATATGGTACACTGCATAGTGATATTGCAGTGGCCGCGTTTAATGTAAGCACACCAGTTAAGGCAAACAATCAGTTCTGTTTATTGAAACCAGACTAAAACAATTCAGAACACCATTTTCCAAACCTAGATGTGCCAGCATAGAGATCTATGTTGAGTTACAGGAATGAGTTTGATTGTTCTAGGAAGTTGCTGAATCGGTGACTGAAGAACAATATGAAGAACGACTTGCGGCTCTGAGAAGCAGTCGAGTTTGGAAGAGCAAGTCGAACCTTCGTACCTACGTTGACAAACAGTGGATTGCTAATGGATTTCATAAGGTAGAGAGCTCTGTAATTTGTCACTTTAATGTTGCTGAAGTAATAAAATTGCCTGAGCACTACTGACTAGCGAACTCATTATATAATGTATTGTTTTGACATCCTTAGTAAAATAATACAGATGTCCTTTTATGATATTTGTGTGCCAAATGTTTCTGAATGTGTTAGAAATGACTCAGCAGTCAGCAACAGAAAGTGTTATTTAGAAAGCAAAAGTTTATGACAGCATATGACCATTCGAAATGCTATTCAACTCGGAATGGAACTGACCAGCTTTCGTTTCTTATTCATGTTTCTTACCTACGAATTTCATTTCTGATTGTTTCATGCTTAGGTAAGATTGAAGAACGTTGAAATTAATTTTGTTGATGAAATGATTTGCTACAATGGACGAATAATTCACTGTGTTCGATTGTTAGATTTCTGCTGTTTTATCTCTTTGTAAAGCACCTACATCAATGAAGAAGAAGTAGAACGTGAACTTGTCATTGTTGACTGTTGTTTGTCTTGTTCATTTGAGAAATGGGTCTGGGCATTTCGGAAGCAGTACACGCTCCTAATTCATCCAAACAATGGCGTCGAAGCGCAGAACGAAGTGTTCAAGCACGAAACGCTTGAACCGTTCAAATCGAAGTCTCTCAGCACACTGCTACGTCATCTCGTTGAGGAGTTCTTTGAAGACATGAACCGAAAGTAAGTTCATTTGCTTCACAGCCGAATGTATTTGGTCAGTTCTTGTTTGTCATATCACTTGATTTATTGTATTGTGTTGTTGTTGTTGTTTGTATGTGCAATTGTTATAGCGCCTCTTCAAGCTCTCTCTACTCAGAGGCGTTCCCGAATGCAGAGCGGACACTGCATCGGAGTTTCACGCCGAAGCGCTGAGCAATTGTGAGTGAAGGACTTGCCCAAGGTCCTTACGCGGCAAGGTGGATTCAAACCTCGAACCTTCCAGCTCCAAGGCAACAAGGCCACCACTACACCACCGTGCCCCACAATTACATTTGAATATTGTACAGCATAAATAAAGTCGATTAAGTTATATGCATGTAGCCATCAAAATTGATCGATGTGGATGTGTGTAGAAGTTAAAAATTTATTATTCGATTCTAAATCTGAACTGAATTCGGGATTCATATCTCTGATTGTTGTACAAGTCCATGCTGTAATAACAGTTTGATGAACGAAATTTGTCAGACTGCTACAAGGCAGCACGTCATTTAGATAGGGTTGAATGAAGGCCAGGGCTGTTTTTAAGGAATTTTTAGAACTGCACAACTCCTTTTCTTTCCCACACTCTATTGTAAATTGCACTTCCAATCGGAGGAGAATTACCTTGTTTGCTAGTTTTAGCTGTGCAGAAGTGCTTCTACAACTGCACAAATCCATTTGGAACTGCACATTTTGTGTACAACTGCACGTTACAAAATTCTGTGTATCTCTGATTGTTATTGGTATACAAGTCCATGCTATAATAACAGTTTGACGATTGAAATTGGTCAGACTGTTACATGGTGACCTAGATAGGGTTGAATGAAGGCAGAGATCAGTCTTGCTGAATGCCTGGTGCTTCCGTTGCAGGTACGTGGCGGCCAACGTCGCGATGTCCGACGGCTGGCGCTTGGATCACCAGAGCGTGCCGAACGACCTGCAGAACCGCCCGGCTCACCTCATCCAGCACATGCGCATCGCGTACGAGGGCGCCGCGCACATCAACTGCTACGCCGTTCAGCCGCTCAACAACACGACGTTCCGTGTCGCGTCGCAGACGGGCGTCATCAACACCGTCTACTTCGGCGACGACTACCGCGGCGAGCTGCCGTTCTGCGACTGCTGGGACTGGCAGCGCACGCACATGCCGTGCAAGCACTTCGCGGCCGTCTTCACGAGCTGCCGGCTCAGCTGGCTCACGTTGCCTTTCTTCTACACGTCGAGTCCGATCCTCTCGCTCGACTGGCAGTGCATGCCGATGCACGGACCCGTCACCGTCGCCATACAGAGTGGCACCGTCTTACAGGAAATGCCCGGTCAACTGACGACCATCGATGTCCAGGCGGCGCCCGTCGCGCCCGAACTACCGACCTACGTGCTGGCGGACAATCGAGTGGTTGCCGCCCCTCTGCCGCCACCCCCCGCGAAGGTCAACGCCGCGCGTGCGAAGAACGATAACAGCATGCCGTGTCTCGCGCGGAAGGTGCGCAATCGGCTGAGTCGCATCCGAACGTTGAGCTATCGCGTGACGAACGCACAGGTGCTGGAACGCGCGAAAGTCGACCTCGAGACGATAAAACAGTACTTAGAGGCGTCGTGCGTTAAGAACGACGGACGTCTTCCGAAGCCGAGGAACAGTTAGAGAGCGTGGTGCTTGTTCTTCTTCGTTGGGGACCGGTCACCGCTCGACTGATTGATTTGATTGTCTCTGGGTGTTCAAAGGAATTTAGCAGTAAGCGCGCTTGCCATGTTGGTTATGTAAATTGATTGGATGATGGAGATGATGTGTGCGGCTTCAAGAGAGGCGCTCGTTCGTCACTGTTGACAGTCGTTGATGTGTTGGCTGTAGAAGAATTGAAGGAAGCAGATGCAAAGAATAATTGTTATGTTGTTGTTATTGTTATTATTACAACATTTTTATGGTGCTCTTCAAGACCAACCACTCGGGAGCGCTCCCAGTCCAACACTGATCAAACATCGCTGTCTTAACCCTTTAATGCCAGAGGGTATAGGATTTCCCATACCATTTACTACCATCTCGGCATCAAAGGGTTAATCCAAGAGTGAAGCGGTGCTGAGTGACCTATTGTCATCAGACGCAGTGCTACTGGAAGCCTATTCCAGTTAACTGGGCCAGCTACAGAGAAAGTGCTGTCGGATAGCAGTCCACGTTTAGGGAAAAAGGAACTCCATTTGCGCAGCTGATCGTAATGAGCCACAGAGGGGGACAACAGTCTTGTTAAGTTTGTCATCGAGAGTATTTTCAATATTTATTTTGTTTGCCGTTTCTTTCTGATGCACACATCGAATTAAGTTCCTTCATTTCAGCTTGGAGTAATTATATCCTATCATAGTCTGTACATCATCATCTTCATTTCCTTGATTTTGGTTTCTATCATTTGATCCACTGGCTTGTCCTGCCAAAATCTCAATTCTATATATCAGAATCTGCTGTTAATGCTTTGGACTTGGACTGTTACTGTTTTAATGTGTTTTTCCCTCTCACGTTCACTTTCTGCCCTGAATTATAAGTTAAAAATTAAATGGAAAGTGAAAGATAAGTAAGGATGTTTGTTCTTCCTGACTGAGCATAAAGGCGAGTATTTTTCTATGTATAGTTGTATACACTTGTATGCGTTTACGTATGATGTGCGTATAACTGCGTATATATGCATGTTTTATGTATGCATGTTGTATGTATGCATGTTGTATTTGTGCATTCGTAGAATTATGAATCGATACGCTTGACATGATGCTTGAAAGTACCTCAGAAGTGCGAAGCTTTTGCCGAGTTGTCTTTATATCACACAGAGAATGAGAGATGCATCTATAGGTGGTTTTGTTTCATTTTATTTTATTTGCATACGAATTAGTGATTTTATCCAGATGGTTTGTGTTCATTGGTCATTTGTAGAAACGTTTTGTTAGGCAGGAATTAGTTTAGAAAAATAGTCATCCTTAGATGACGTCCATATTAATGACCTACTTTGAACCGCTTATTCTTCTGTCTACATCGAGCGTTAACCTTCATCAACCCATTCAGAACATCTGCACTCCAACCGAGTATTTATGTATATATGTGCACTTGTTATAGTGCCCCTTCAAGATTTGTACTCGGTAGCGCTCCTGACTACAGTGCGGATACAGAATGAGAGTTTCATGCCGAAGCACTGATCAATGGCGAGTGAAGGACTTAAAAAAATAATACTGAATAAATAATTTATTGATGACGTAGTACTATGTTACGTATAAATTAGTATTAACGATAATAAAATTATACACTAAGGAAAACGCATGATCATAATTGTACAGAATTATGCAAACGCAACACACGAAAATATCGGACTCGCAGTATTAGAAAGTTAATAATATTATAGGCTACTGGTTGATATGGCTTTAGAGTCCAGTTGCAAATGGCAAAATCGCAATATTTCATTCGGTTCAACCATCTTGAATATCCTTTTGTGGGAATAGCATTCGTATAATTCAACACATTTGACAAACAAGACAGCTACGCTATGTTTGATCCCACCCACCCATACCCCTTCTCTCCCACAGCAATCGATGCATAACAATAGTATCGGGGACCGTGTTGGTTAGGATTAGGTTGGGCGTCGTGAGGGTCGATGACAATGACAAAGTTATCTTACTGTGAAAACTGGGTAGGCTTTGGGATCAACAAACGTGGCCTTCCAGGTTTAAGCCCCTGCCAGCAGAGACTTTATCCCTGTTGAGCGTGTGTGCAACTTGACCTCTGTAAAACCAGAGGGAATAGGAAGTTTCCAATTTCTATCACAGTTTCTATCAGTTAAAACAGTCTTCACTCACAGTCCAGTAACATAACCACTATACACTGTATAGGCCTACAGACAAACTTGTCTAAAATAATGAGCTAAGACACACGTAGCCTATACACACGGTAATCGAGGATTTGGGAAAGAGTAAACCGACCAATGGTGTATACCAATGGTACTAAGAGGGACTTGACGAACCATCTCTTTTAGAACTTAAAAATGTGGGGGTTATAAAGTACGTTTTTGTTCATTTCGATAATATAGGTGGGGGAAGTTGTTCTTCCAATTCAAGTGGGGGTTAGACGCCAATGGGCCCGACCCGGAAGGGGGAAGGGTAGGAGATGGATTAAGCTCGATTGCATAGTGGGAATAGCTTGTCCATGAATATTTTATGGGTCTTATAAAGGAACCTTATGGGAATATGGTTGCCATGTGGGCATTCTGGCTTGCGGTCCCTCCCTATAAGCTTACACTGGTCGTCTTCGAGTCCGGGAAGGCTGAAACTTGCATTTATGCGTTGCAAGGCAAATGTTTTAGGCTAACGACTAGGCCTCAAAGTACCACGTCAGCACGCCAACATGGAATCCCATATTGATGACCCAATCGAATGGAACCTGCATGCACCCTATAGTAATATGGGTCCATATTATCTACATGTAATGCCCACTAACATGGAAATACTAACGGTAATAATCGCGGAATAATCGACTATTAAAACCCGTATGCTTAAGGTTTTCTCTTAACTTAGGCCATTATTATGTCGTTAGGATGGTGATGATGATGATGATGATGATTCTGTTGTTTTCGGTTGGAGTTGATGTCTTTCCTGTTGTTTCGTTTCATCTGACCGGTGAGGACAGCAACAGTCCTTGATGATTCGGATCCTGCTCATCGCTGTTGAGCTGTCGGTGCTGCTTAGCTCCTTCTCAACTGCATTCCGAACCTTCAATCATTCATAAATATATACGGTAGGCCTAATGTATAAACTATAAGCCTAGGTTCATAAATTATGGGTCGAAAAATACCATGTAGCCTACAGGTCTAATCAGATTGCAGTGTCTCTTGTGTTGATGTAGACCTACTCCAGGTAGGACTAGCTGCAACTGACCATACAACTTATTGGAGAAAACAGACTCAATATATAGATCTGTAGACTTTATATACATATATAGGCCTGCATTTTTTATACTTTTGTATCCACAGTCGTTTAAATTTAAACACACTGAAAATGAAGTCGTACAGCCAATCAGATATGACAAGTAGGCCTATGTGTAGCTGGTGGCTAGTGGTAGCCTACGTCACTGGGCTACGTGTATGCCATAATTATAAGAGCCGTGGATTCTCATCACTTACTTCGTTGACTGAGATGACGCCGACTAAACGACCTTGTTGTGTAACGAAAGCATGATGAAGACTCAGCAGAGAGAATAACGAATGCACCTGAAGCAGTTGTCAAACGCAAACCATGTAAATAATTATAAGCAATGTACGCATTGTACGAAAAAGAATGCAACTTGAATCACAAGCTGAAAAAAGCACAAATTGTCTAAGAGAGAAGATTAAATCAGATCACATCAAAGCACAAAAATAGATCACAAAGCGTGACCGATTGCATAGAACGCCTTCCCGGCCTGTAGCTCTCCCTGCATGATGCATCCACTCCACTACGTAGGCCTACAAAGTCTTACGTACATCTGATTCTTTGGTAAGCGGACTACGACCGCCTTCGGACTATAGGCCTACCGGTACTCTTTTTGACAACCCTTTTGACTTGGCACAGCGCTCGTGAACAAGCAGATGCCCTGCGCTTGCCTTTTGAGTGGCGATTTAGAAATTTGGAGATAGTGATCACGATTACTCACAAGGGCCAACGTCCTGGCTCGCGGTCTAAGTTCAACTCCATGCGTTGTTGTGAGGTTCCTAAAGACGCTATATAAAAATAATGTTAACATAGGCTACATCAGAGCCTTCTATTCAGTAATAGAAGGCTCTGTGCTACATGAATTGCATGCACATTTGCAGACACAGCAACACGATTGATATGAGGTCAGTCGTTAAGTCAGTTGTTGTTAACACAAAGGAATGACAGAGGAACAAGAGGAAAGCATTGATGCGTGACTGCAAGCGTTGTCTGACCTTGTAGAGTGACGTCTTGTCGGTCAGCTGGAACGGAGCGGAATCGACAACGAGGTTGGTGAGGTCGATCTTTTGACTCAACTGATGCTGCAACCATTCTTCATCCTACGAATTAATTATCGACAACCACACATCAGTCAAAGACATAATTATATTTTTATCATGTCGTTCACACCGTAATAATCCATGGACACAAACATAGCATAGGCCTAACAATATTTATTAAGAGTTTTAAGTGGCTCAGAAGACGTATGCTCATTATAGACTATTAGAACTATTATAGGCTACTGCAAATTAGCCTGTAACGCTTCATAGCCCAATTTTCCTAGCTTAATTCCTCTTGGCAGATGTGATAGTGACCACTGAGACAGCATGCAGGCCTAGGTCTACTAATACTATCATCCAAGCAATTCCGCTATAAATCCTCTTCTTCCTTGGTTCTCTGCCGTCAGGCAGGTTCATATGTCCAATGACGCCACGCATATCTGTTCTGTGCATCCATCTTTAGCCCTCTGTAACCGTCCTTTGTCATCATCCAGTCCAGTAGCATTGTTACTTAGTGTTGTGAGGCGGAAATCTTTCCCGGAAAGTTTCATATCTTTCCGGAAACTTTCGGAAACTTTCCGACATATCTTTCCGGAAACTTTCCGAAAAATTTCCGATATTTTTCCATCAATACAATATTACTAAATAACAATTTATATCCATAAATATGCTTAAACATCAATCACTGTAAGCTATATTATTTAGTCATTGCTGATTTGTTCATTCAATAAACAACACTTATTGCTTACTGTTTAGTGTACACACCGACAATACATTTAAGAATTAATTGCAATCAGACTTCACCACTGTTATTATGTAGAAAAGTTTTATGATTTGATCGCCTAACTCTTCTTATTTTTTACTTTTGAAAATATGAAACAAAAACAGCAATTGATTCAGTACACTATAGACACCAAATGTTTTTATAAGTACTGCAACAGATTAATTCCTACATACAATTATTTTATGCTTGAAACATGATGTTATTGGCAATGCCATTGCAGTGTGAGACTAATCTATTTTCTAATCTGCTTTTCTTGGTAAGCAGCAAAGAATATGTTTTGGTTTAAATTTTCTATCTATGAGTTGTTGCCTTGAGTAAGCGGTGCACGGACTAAGGAAAAGCCTTTTTTTATCTTATGTAGCCTAACCTTATTTATTTATTTACTGTCCATAATTATTTTCTTTAATTTATTACTTCTGAAATCCCTTACATTCTTTCCTTACTTTCAAGGATTCAGCTAATTTACATCACCATTTAACTGTTGCAATATAATCCTAAATAGCACAGTGAAATAAATAATTGAGCAGGCTCAAAGCAGCTGCCAAAATGTCAAATTGTCAGATATTCTGAACTGCTAATGAAAGCACTTAATGGTCATTTTAATTCTTTAAGGTGAACATTTCCCACATTGCCAATACAAGGAACTTTAAAAACTCAAATTTTCATATGTTTTCTGATAGGGAAAATGTGACATTATGTGTTAGATGTATTTTTCGGTCTACGGAAAGTTTCCGGAAAGTTTCCGGAAAGTTTCCGGAAAGTTTCCGGAAAAATATCTTTCCGGAAAAGCTACATCACTATTGTTACTATAAATCCACAAGTCTAAATTTCTGCTATAATGTTCTATTTAGCTTCTAAAGTAATTCATTCATTGTCTGTGTCCACGAGTTGACATTTTTGAGCTAATTCAAACATCCATCCTCTCTCACTGTATATTATTTCATTTCTATCGGGGCCTCGATTAGATATAGGCCTATCTGTTCCTCCATCTGCAAGACAATTTTCTAACTTCAAATTCAGAAACCGATTCTGCCATTTCCGACAGTCTTGAAAACTGTTCCAATTTTACCATGCATGGACACTTCCGAAATGGCGCTTCAAAAACGCTCTAAATGAACGAGAGAACGAACGTAGGGATAGGTCTATAATGACCTAATTGAGCGAATAAATGAATCTATGAATAGACGAATGCGTGAATCGTGAACACTGACCACATCTGAATCGTGCAAGGAAAATGATTCTTTGAATCGAACGACGCGATGCTGTCCACCTGAATAAACACGAACAGAAATCGTTTATAATTATATATACTATATATGTATGACATTATGTATACATGAAAACGATATATATATATATATATATATATATATATATATATATATATATATATGGTAAAAGTAACGATATGCTGTAGCTATGGAACTCCTTCTTTTAACTTCAAGAGCCCGTATGGCTACATAGAACGATGAGCCGTGAGACTGCAAGCATAGAATTTCGAAGGCAGTGGAAACGCTGTCCCCATGCGTTTCCACCCACTTTGAATGTTGCATGTACCCTACGTAGGCTACCGGTATGTGAATAAAATTGTATGAGTTACTACGTAGGCCTACGCCACTGTTCGTACTTTGGCAGTGCCAGTCCCAAGCCTGGAGAACGAAGGAGGGCGACAGTAGGCCTAATCACTAATCATCCTTGATACGTCACATTATCGTTAAACGTCAACAAACATGACTTGTGTAGGCATTATGCCTAATTATGTCTAATATCTAAGTAGTGAACGGTCAAATTTTTACATGCTCTGAGGTGTGAGAATGTTTGCCGCCCTGATATTAGGTCCTGTCATTACGAGATACCTTAAAAAAACAATGTCAGCGAAGAAGAAGCTAAGATTTCTCCGGATGGAATATAAACTGTAATAAACACTGTTTAACATAGGCCTACTATAGCCTACTTCTATAAGCAATCTAGACACATAATTATGTAAAAATTTATGCAGATGAATATTATGAATGTGGTTACCTATCGTTAGTGTAGTCTGCGAATCCTCGGAAAGCAACACATCCTACAAACAATACAGTCTCAAATTAACATTTGGAGGGAACACATCATAAAACGTAGGGTTAGGGGGAAACGCCCTCCCCACCTTGCCCCCCTGTGCAATGTATAGAGAACAATTCCCCCTCTGTATACCCTGTAGTCGGTTTGTTTATTATGCAAAACTTGCTTGTTTTTACTTAGGCCTTCCTGGAAGCTGGAAAAAGTTCAAGATAGAGTTCAATAATGTCAGACCTAGGCCTACATGTATAACATTGTATATAGAATTGTTACGATTTAAATGGAATCAATGCTGCATGGCTTTTAAATGTGCCGTTGAACACAAAATTAGCAGTTGTAAAGAATTTGTGCAGTTTTAAAAGCAATCTTGTGCATTGAAAAACAGTTTTAAAAAGTTAACCCGATTGGGGATAATTTACTATGGAGGACCGGAATTAATGGAGGGAAAGGAATGTGCAGTAACAAATACACGGAAAAGTTACAATTATTGTGTGTTTTTGAGTAAGGTCAGGGAGAAAGACTAAAAAAGGTCATCAGATTTTAAAGCAGGGAACTTAGGGAAGTTATTTGCTACTTATTGGAAGATTTTGAGTGACTGTCTACTAAAAAAAGGTCGTGAGAAATGTTGAATAGCGACTGACCCGAGTTGTCGGCCTAAGCTCTGCTTCCGAGATGCGTCGTTCGATCTGAAAGTCGTTCTTGTTCTTGTTCATCGTCTCATCGATTTCCGATCGAACGACAGAGAATCGACCGATTGATATCTTCTTCTCGACAACCTAAACAGACGTAATAATATTATTGTTTGATAATTTCACAGAATATATTTTATTTTATTTATTTATTTATTTATTTATTTATTCATTTATTTATTTATTATCTCTCGCATTTGCCATAGCGCCCCCTTTGTCCAGTCCTTAGCAATGTAAGCCAAATAATAATAATAATTTAATTTTTCGTTTATTCAACAATCCGGTTGACAAACCGCAACCGGTTGCAGTGTACACTAGTTTGGAGTTAAAACAGTTTACAGGAACTCAGATCACACAATACAATAAATCTTAACTACTAAAGGAACAGACAGCCTGCAATTATTGACGCTTATAGCAGACTACAAAGCGTGTTCGTCCTATCCGGGTGCGAACTCGCTACATGTAGGCCTACCTCCTGCTCTCTAGGCCAGCGTGTTACCCATGCGCTCTTTTTTTTATCTCACCTGTTTTTCCGGAACGGGTTTCAGTGTAGTTGGAGCGACGACGGTTGGAACTGTCGTTTCCGGTGGCTGGTCGATTGTTGTTGTTGTCGTTGTCGTCGTCAGTGGCATGTTTTGATTTTGATCTTTGTTTTGATTTTGATCTTTCTTTCTTCTGTAGATGAAGTTGATTCTGCTTTCGTTTGACAGAACGCTCTCAAGAACTCTTTCGAGTTCGTGACGATGAACGGAACCAAGAAGAATCATCGTCTCTGAAGATATCACAGACAAAAAGAACAGCGCTAATCGTTTATTGCTGATTATTAGTTAATTTATTGTTTATTTACTACTGTACTATTATTGCTTAATTAATGAATAATAGTCTAATGAAGGTTGATTATTTAAAACACTGTTGTTTAAAACGTCTTTTTGGTTTTTTATTCGCGCCCAAGCAACGTCGTTTTTTCGTTTTCTAGCATATTTTTGAATCGTTTTATTCGGTTTTTTATTTTTCGAATAAAACGTCGTTTTTCCGTTTTTTATACCGTTTCCATCTTTTTACATCTATGACTTAAAAGCGCTAAAGTAGGCCCTAAGCCTATTAAGGATTATTTTTAGTAGGTTGCAGATCCTAAATTTATCAGACACAACATTTCTTACGTTACATGTATGTGGTTATGTGGACAGTGTAAATTGACACTGTAGGCCTATAATAGGCAAATAATAATGATGTGTCTACCTTTGCTGTCGACGAGTGGGAAACTTTTGAATGGCGACGTATCGAGCATCTCATCAACTTCTTGGAAAGTTGTCGTTGGAGTTATCATCTCAACATCCGTCAACATGAAGTTCTCAGCCACCATCAGTTGGGCACTGCAATTGCAACACAACAACGTCAGTAAGATACTTGAACATACTTGAAAATACTTGAACATACTCGAACATACTTGAACGTAGGGCCCAGTTGAACTTAGACTACTTTTACGTAATTGAACATAAGCGAACATAATTTATTTGAATATGCCTATACTTGAACACACTTGAACAGACTTGAACATATTTGAACATACTTGAACATACTTCACAGTCGAACATACTTGAACATAGGCCTACTTTAACACAGCTGAACATACTTTAATATACCTGAACGCATTTGAACATACTTAAAAATACTTCGACGCACTTAAACACGATGCTGTATAAACTGCCGTTACTGCAATAATTTTTACGTTATTACAGTTATTACGTTCTTACGAATACAATTACAATTACGCACCTGTCTGTAAACTGAATGGAACTCGGAAGGTACGGTAGTTTCTTGATCTGAACGATTGTGTCGTAGATGGACAGAATGAGACTTTTCGAAATGACGTTCGCTATGAACACTGCCAACTGCAATGCAGTATTTTGCCACCTTAATATTCTACACAGATTATCATCATCATCATCGTCGTCGTCGTCGTCATCATCATCATCATCATCATCATCATCATCGTCGTCGTCATCATCATCATCATCATCATCATCATCATCATCATAATCATCATCATCGTCGTCGTCATCATCATCATCATCATCATCGTCATCAACATCATCATCATCATCATCATCATCATCATCATCATCATCGTCGTCGTCGTCGTCGTCGTCGTCGTCGTCGTCATCATCGTCGTCGTCATCATCATCATCATCATCATCATCATCATCATCATCATCATCATCATCATTATTATTATCAAGGTAAATTTTACCCAGCTGTTTACACACCTTTAATTATAAGGATCCTCAGAGACATAAAGGGAATGCATTGGTTAACACATGGATAATTATGACTGCACATGTTTTCATGAAGGTGATTCTTCCTATATTTGAAGCAGTAGGCCTAGGTTAAGCCTGGAATCGGCTGGCTTGTGAACAAGCAGGATTTTAGCGTTACGAGAATACAAAACTTAAAATAGAAATAAAGTGTTTTTAAACTAATATGTTGTTATTTCTTTGGTGGTTTGAGAAACTTAATAAGCTTTCCACGCGTTTGCGCCTAACACATTGCGATATCCAATTAACAGCCTACACATAGGCCTAATATTGTCAGTCAATTTTCTTTTACTGAATCCAAGACAATTCTTATTGCATGGAGATTAGGACTATAGGCTATGTAAGCCTATCTCGGAATTTCGCGGCTCAATTATTCAGGTGTGGTATGTTCTGTTAGCTATGTTCTTTCTCTCTGCTATTTGACAATAATATTAATAGCCTAGGAGTCTACGACCTATGTTCTATGCCTATCTGTAGACCCCATAGGCTATAATTATATGTGCAACTGTAATATTTTAGAGTAGTAGTTGAGTTCGTAGAGGTTGTTGCTTACGACGCAAGGTAGTACATGACCGATCTGTCCCGTGAGTTCGAAGACAATGACTGACGTGGAGACAGTGTGAGTGACGCTGCCAGCAAACGCAGCCGCTCCTACGATGGCGTATCCACCTGGCATCACCTGCATTCCACCGAATCCATCCGGAAACCAGGCGCTCAGAATCTCGCCAAACAAACGACCACAAGCGGCACCTACAGAAGAGAAGGTGGGCTATATATGAGAAATTCATGGAAACCATTTGATTTTTTATTAATGCGTCATAAAAATATCGACAACAGACGTGCAGTAAATGATTGTGTTGTCGCGTAAAAAAAATTCAGCAGTGGGTGTGGAGTGAGCTTTGTGAGTATCTGGCAGAACGTATGATATGGCATGCATCAAGACCACATCAAGGATTCCTCATCATCGTCATCATCATCGTCTTCATCATCATCATCATCGTCTTCATCATCGTCGTCGTCGTCGTCATCATCATCATCATCATCGTCGTCATCATCATCGTCGTCGTCATCAGCATCAGCATCATCATCGTCGTCGTGGTCGTCGTCGTCATCATCGTCATCGCCAAAAACAACCTTGTCGTCGTCGTTATCATCATCATCATCGTCGTCGTCATCATCATCATCATCGTCGCCAACAACAACAACATCGTCGTCATCGTTGTAATAATCATATTTGCAACTAGAGGCAGCAGTAGCAGCGTTGTCACCGTCAGTATGAGTGTCTTTAAGATCATCGTTGTAATCATCATCATCTTTGTATCAGTATCATTGCTCTGACTTCTGATCACCACAAACGCTGTCATTGACGTCGTCATCAAAATTGCATTGCTGTATTCGTCAAAATTGAATATCAATCGTCGTCACAAATGTCGTACGGTACGAAAGAATCGCTTCTGATTGCTGCGAAAATATAATATTATGTTTAAATTTTGAGCCACTGCATGCAGTTGCTTACCGAGAGTGAAGGATGGAATGAATATTCCGCATGGAATCGGAAGAGTTGTTGAAATGGCGCTCAGAAAGAACTGCAGGAAAACAGAATACAGGCATGACCACATAAATAAAACTCAAAGACAAAGTAATTCAGGCACTGGCATAAACGTTAAACTTAAAGACAGAGAATCCGGACAGCACCATAAAAAATTAAGCACTAAGACATTATTATACAAAACACTGGTACACCCTTTACCTTAAATAGCGTCTTCGCTCAATTAGTAAATGAATCTTATAACTATAATGTAGGCCTATATACATAGTAGATATTATTATTATAATTTAAAATTATTATTATTAAAATTTTTACAGTAGATATTATTATTATTATTATTATTATTATTTAAAAGTCTTATAATTACAGTAGATAGGTCTAATATTATTATACTTTAAAATTCGAGATAAAATGTGTAGAATTAGCCTACGATCATTTTGAAGTACTGACCCGAACGAAGATGAAAAGAGAAAGCGTATAGAAGACATTGTTCCACGGTCCTCTCCACATCGTCAGCATCATCTCTTCTTCATATGTCTCTGCCTGTCGCGTCGACCATGTCGTGTTGCCAAACAACTCGTTCACTGCACCGCCGTTCGTCAACTGCAATTCAGTAATTTGACAACATGACCAACTGCTCAACTGCAATTTTTGAACTACACTACGATGCCATGCAACGTAATGTCCCGTATTGCATTGTAGGTCTATTGCAATGTCATAAAGTTTGGACAGAAATACATGTATGCGGCAGAGCAAGAGAGGAAATGACAGACAGCGGAGTGCGCAATGACTGAAATAATTAAGTCACTGGAAGAGAGAGAAACAGATAGAGACAGACAGACAGACAGACAGAGACCGAGACAGAGAGACAGACAGACAGACAGACAGAGAAAGAAGTAGCAAGGCCTATGCTAAGTGACTACAGCTTCAGATCAAGGATCTGCCTAATGAGCTTGATAGACCAAGGGAGATACAATCAGATACATGCTTATGTCGTTGGGTCAAGATTATTATAATTAGATTTTCTATTAAGTGTGACGGGTCTTACCATTCCGGCCATGAATTGTCCTAATCCGGGAGGAAAGAGAAGAGACAACACAACAAACGTCACAACACACGGATAAATAAAACGACTGAAATGAAAATAAAAAACAACAGAAACAAACGATTATTAAAACGATGAACCTGATCAGCCACTCAATGTGAATTAAGGTACATGTAGGGTAAGGTAATTCAAGGAAATGCAAGATAGATTTAAACGAAGCTACAGTGAGTTAACCTATCTTGGTCTATTTTCCGCAAACGCTTGAAGACCATTTTGTTCGACGATCGTCTTATTGTGTTATGTCAATATCAGAATGTTTTAAATAAATAAATAATTACATAAATAAATGACTAGATCTGAATAATTTCAAGGCATAGTCCAATGGACAAAGAAAACGAAATCGTTGAGTTTTTGACGGTCGACTTACTTCAGCTGCAAAAGACTTTTGAGTCTCTTTTGTCTCCTCACGAAAAGAACAATGTTTTTGTGAACGAAAACAAAGAGAACTCCACCCAAGCCACAAATAACTCTATGAAATCAAAGACAACAGAAGTAAGCAATAGACAAAACGTGCAAAATAACGGAATCGCAAAAACAGTTTATTAGCGAACTTAAAATAACCGAAAAGTAGGAGAAGTAACTGCACATAATTGCAAATAATAATGATCAGTTATAATAAAGTAATTAAATGTGTTATCGGAAGAAAGGTAGACTAGGTAGTAAGGACAAACTATCTTTCCTCTGGTAATTTTAGTAATGACGTCAACTTACGCTTTTCCGCATGAATTGCCTAGGTGTCCGCCACACATGGAACCGATAATTATTAATTTATTATTGTATGACCCATATTCACTCTAAGATCAATTGACCATTTGAATGTTGGTAAAATTCGTATCTCAACTCAGACGTAGTCAATATTTTTGTCTGACTGGTTGCTATCTGCGTTGTCATCTGTAAAAGCTCATGAAAAGGCGCTATATGAGAGAGGTCTACGTAGAAGGCAAGTTATTTTGATCTACATATGTATAGGCTAAGAGGATCTAATTACCCAAGAACAGAGAAAGAGATGATTTCAACGGGTACGAATGGATTGTCGTGTCGCAGATTCGTCTTGAAAAGAGCCGTCAACGTCACTGGAAGAAATGCATATTAAATTTATAAACAACTGAACTTTCGCATATCAACGTCGAAGACTTCTGGTTGGAATTAGGGCTGTTGATTTAATCGCGTTAACGCGTGCGATTAACGCGTTAAAAAATTTTGCGATTAAAATTTTTAACGCATTAATCGTACGCGTTAATTAGATTTGAATAAAATGGAATCAGAGGCAGAAAACTCGTTTTAAACGGAAGGCTCATACTTAAAACCAGTGATACATTCTTTGGCAAATATTCCAAAAAAGAATTTAATTGGGCTATTATCGTAGCAATTCTTTACTCAATTATCGCCTAACATGCGTTAAACGCTAACGATGAGCTGTCGACATCGGCCGCATCGCATCGTCCACTAAAGTTGTTTCCCCACCCCGTCAGACTACATTGGTTGAACTCCAGAAGATCGCAAGACCATTGGATCCAGGTTTCAAATGATAAATGTTTACAGAAGGACAACTGAGTCGAGGTTTGGCAAGAACGCAACCTCTTGTGAAAAATTGTGACTAAATAATGAGGTTCAATATAGTAGACCTACTGTTGTTAATAATAAGAGCATCCCTTGAACCGACCAATGTAAATAGACTGGTCTGCATATACAATTGGCTGAATAAATAATTAATTCTGATAGTCAGAAACGGTTGTCTAATTTTCATTTAGGTCTATATCATTTAATTAAAGGTGGCTCAAATCAAAAAATAACGGGATTTTGAGGTTTTGATTTGAACAGTGTTTCAATTCAATTCTGTCTGTCATACAAAACTGTTCAATAAACTAAATGCAGATTTAATAGGACTAAGTCAAAGGTTATTGAATATGTTTGCAATAAAAAGAATGCATTCAGTCATTAAAATTATATGTTTCAGGGGTCCTTAGAAAATAGTGAGATTAATATATTTGACGGAAATGTATTGCGATTAATTTGGCGTTAATTGCGATTAAAAAAATTAATCGTGCGATTAATTTCAACTAAAATTTTTAATCGAACAACAGCCCTAGTTGGAATCAAAACCAACGTTAATAGCCTATAAGAATAGGAAGAGGAAGACGAAGAGGAAAAGGAGGAAGAGGAAGATGAGGAAGAGAAGTAGAAGGAAAAGAAAGAAGATGAGGAATAGGAAAAGGAGGAGGATTAGAAGGAAAAGGAGGAAGTGGAGAAAGAAGAAGAGGAAGAGGAGGAGGAGGAAGAAGAAGAGGAAGAAGAAAAGGAGGAAGAGGAAGATGGGTAGGAAGTGGAGGAGGAGAATAAGGAGGAGGAGGAGAAAGAAGAAGAGGAAGAGGAGAGGAAAGAGGAGAAAGAGGAAAAGAAGGAGTAGGAGTAGAAGGAAAAGGAGGGAAAAGAGGAAGAAGAAAAGGAAATAATAATTACGTTTCAACTTATGCAAAGTGACCAAGACATTAGCTTACGTCATCAACGGCAAACTCTGTGTAGAATTCTCCTATTATAGGCCTGCAGTATAATAGATGTCTAGAAACACAACGTATATCCACATCAAAGGCATCAATGTCGTCGGTTCCTACCTTCGTCGTGGAACCAAATGGCGAGAAAGCGGAACATGAGTGCGCCGCAGATGGCTGAATAGAATCCTCGCCAATAGTTGCGCACTGCAAAGTAACTGGCCGTGACTTCGATGCTAAACAGAACACCTGTCACAGAAAAGAAACCAGAAGAACCATTTGACATCCGAATTAGGAAAGTGTCTTTGAGAAGAATGCACAGTTGCGATTATGATATTGGTTATATCTATCTGCTGATTCCGAAATTTAATTAAACGCAGATTATTAGGGAATTCGTGCAAAACTGACTTTAAAAGTAGAAATATTTTCCGTTTGGGAGCTAACTCGTTGATTCCCAGTCGAAAAGATTTGATCCTGAATCCAAATCGGAACTCCATCCAAACCTCTTTATGTTCCGTGACGCCTGGGATATAACCAGTAGGCTACTTTATTCTCTATCCAGAGATTTCACTTGTTACTAATCTAATCGCGACTATCTGATGCTGATCACAATCGTACCACAAACCCTAAGCTAATCGTAATCGTAATCGCAATCTCCAAACTTCTAAAGCGCCACTCGAAATCCAAGCGCGGGGTGCCAGCTTATTCACGAGCGCTGCGTTGAGTCAAAAGGGGTGTCCGTAATAAGCCTAGTCCGGGTCGGACCTCCTTAAACACAGACATTATTTTATTTGGGGCAACTAAAATTAATGTCTGTATGTAATGACACAAAGAACAGGAGCAAGAGAGACAAACAGAGAGAAGCGCTCATTTATTTGAGAAGAAACCGAATTTCATGATCTCAGTGTCTTGGACAGAACGGGTCGAGATGGCATAATTATACACAACAGAAGTCTTACCTCCTATTGGTGCTGCGAATGTACATGCCACTCCTACTGCTGTGGCCGCTGCCAAGACTTCAGCTGTTCTCGATTCATTCTGTTCAACGCAGTAGGCCTAAACACTTCAGTTATTCATAGGCAAACATTTGATTATGAAATAAATTATATTGCACGTCATGCTACAGAGAAGACGAAACGACGACCCAGACCCCCTTCACTCACATACACACACAAAGGGAACAGTGGGCCTAGTTGTTACAACGACGACAGTAGGACGGTAGGATACTTAGCCTACTTAAATATTATAGTGTTGGTCTAGTTAATTTTTAAATAATATGTAAAGACGTTAAATAAATAATAGAATTCGTACGTACGTACATGTACGTGAATGTATGCATGCACATGCAACATATACACACATATATATCTTTAGTCACTCTGCTGTACACTTCTCTTGGTCACCTGCCGTCACGAAGTACCGGTCTGTTATCTGAGCCCCCGATGCAAAATAGTTTTGATCGTGTTACAGATTTGTTTATTTAATAATAATAAAAAATAATAAAATAATTATACATAGAAATGCATAAGCCTAACCTCTGATCCGATCTGAAATTTTGAAAACAGCCGTGACAGACAGGTGGCAGAGATGCTGGCGACGTGCACAAACGGACCCTACAAAGAAAAACACAACACGAAGATTATACAGCGCAAACCTTTCAATGCACTAAATAGGGCCTACAGACTAAATCTCGTTCCATTCTGTTATCTCTACAATTTGTATGTGCACTTGTTATAGCGCCCCTTCAAGCTCTCTCTACTCAGAGGCGCTCCCGATGCAGAGAGGACACTGCATCGGAGTTTCACGCCGAAGCGCTGAGCAATTGTAAGTGAAGGACTTGCCCAAGGTCCTTACGCGGCGAGGTGGATTCGAACCTCGAACCTTCCGGTTCCAAGGCAACGACGCCACCACTAGACCACCGCGCCCCACGATAATTAGGCTATGTCCTTCGCAGGCTATATCTTCTCAAAAACCTGCTTCTTCTCGCAGAACCTTGCGCACAGGGAGCGCTTCTGAACAGCTCACCCTACTAGAGGCGCTGAATAAATGCTTAAATGCAATATAATACAATTAAAAATCAAATGATAGTACGCAAGAAAAAGTTTGGGTCATTATAAGATCTCGATAAACAGGTATTTATTAAACGCAAAGTGCTGAGATAAAAGCAGAAATGACTTTCTTCAACTGACATAAAGCAGAAATGACTTTCTTGAATTGCCATAAAGCAGAGTGACATCTTCATCTGTCATTAAGCTAAGACGGTTGTCATAACTTCGGAAAGTAATGTTCTTGTAAAAACACTCATGCGCAGTAAATAATTACCGTCAATAAAGGTGTTGATGTCATTCAGCCACACCGTTAAGTAGGCTACATGTAAATCAACAATGCAAGGATCGGTCCTCTTTACAAAGACGGTTTATAAATTTCGTTTGATAGTTTGCTTGTTCTTTGAATAATTCGTTTGCTGGTTAGGCACCCTACAAATTTTACCCTATTTTCATTCTGTCCAATCTCACTATAGGCCTACATCTGCTTGTTCCTTCTTAGTTTGTTCGCTGCATTCCTTCATTCCAGCCAGGTAATAAAATATTCATTTGATACTCGTTAACTCGTAATGTTGCTCGATCATTCATTCATTCAATCATTCCATGGATTTATATAGCACCCATCAAGAAACCTACTCAGGAGCGCTCCCGGTCCAGCCACGGCTAAAAAAGGTTTGAGTGATTTGGAGTCTGATTGGTCCGGATTTGGTCGGAGGCAGTACGTATACGCAGCTCCGACTGGAGGCCATTCAAGATAATTCGTTCTTTTTCCCGTCTGTTCTCTCCCTCCTTCATTCCTTCGTTCTTCTTGTTCTCCTTCTTATTATCTCTTTTGTGTATGCACATGTACATGTATGTAGTTGGCCTATGTATTGTACATGTATGTGGACACCTACTGTAGTACCGGTTTGTAGACCTATAGTACTGCCTACAAAAATCACCGAAGAATCTATAAACTGAAACAGCTGCTCCTGTATCTTCATTCGGTCGCTTCTACGATCTTTCCTCGGAAGTTTTATATCTCCTTTTCAACGTAGCCTATCTACTGAGAAGCGATAAACTACCGGCAGCGTTTAACAGCTTTGAAGTGTTTATAAGAGGTGCACGTGACTTATTTATTGAGTAGGAGACTCTTCGCTTGTTATTAATGGTAATACACAGACAGGTTTAGACGACCCGACACCGAAGCAGGGTGGTGTGTTAAATAACAAGTCTAACAGTTCCAACAAGACATTTCAGACTAACGTCTTCATAATTATTCATTCATGTCAGCGGCTTGACGGCGATTTAAATCAACGAATGACTTCCGTTGATGACGATTTAAACCATTAAATGACTTCCGCTCTTGCCAATAACTCGACGTTAAATTCATTTGTGTGACGAGATGGACCATTGAGAAGGCCCTACTAGGCCTATAGGGTGCACACTGTTTACTCAAAAATATTTTCAGGGTTTGCTTTAGTCTCCTCCATTCGAAATCTGCATGGGACTTTCCTGCGGTCGTTAATAATTATTGTCTGGTGCTCTGCACATATAGCTTTAGATTACATGGCTCTCGAGAATGAAATTTCACAGTTAAGATACGTTATTTTCTGTGTAATTCAATCATCAGACATTTTCCAATTAAAAGCGTCTTGAAAATATCGCTAAAGCCGGGACCAGATTAACAGACCCTGTTCAGTAATTGTGGGAGGGGGGCTCCATAGCATGGCAGCAACAGAATGCATAAAACGTGTTATTATCAAATCAAAAAAAATCAAATCAAATCATTTTATTTTGTAACCAAACAATCTTTTACAATTATGCAGTTACAAATCACATTTTCAAATTAGAATGGCCACAAGGATGGGCCCTGAAGGGATCACTGACCCCGCTGATAGGGACACCTACGTACATGTGAAACGGAAAGATGAAACGGCCGACAGTTGCTGCTAACAAGAAGTGAATGACTACAACTACTTCTGGTATCTTAACTAAATGTAAACTCTTAACTACATAAGAAGAAGAAAAAAAGTTAAAGAATCAACAAGTGCAAGACATGTGTGTGTGTGTGTGTGTGTGTGTGTGCGTGTGAGTGGCTTACATGGACCAACACATTGTTACATCATAACACAATGTTGCCATTATTGACAAGGTGAGAGCGAAACTTTTTCTTAAACAATGATAGTGATGGAGATTGCCTAACTTCTTGAGGGATTTTATTCCAGATTGAAGGACCAGTGGCTCTAATACAGAAAAGACGGGTATTTGTGCGAGCAAAGATGCATCTGTAATTTGATGAGTTTCTTGTTGAATGAGAATGGATCTGAGAAGCAAGATTAAAGAATCCCTTGAAAACAGGAGGGAGCAAACTGTGGTCAAAGCGATACATAAATTCTCCTGATTGATAGAGTTGAATCTGCTCAAATTTTAATATGTTAAAATCACAAAATAAGGGGTTGGTATGCGATAAATATGTAGTACCAGCCACTTTTCGAATGACCCTTTTTTGGAGTATTATCAGTCTATGCAGTCTAGTAGTGTAGTTAGATGCCCATATTAGATTACAGTATGCATGTCTTCAATGGAATTTTCTTTGGGTTGGGGGGGGGGGGGTGTCGTGGTCGTCGGAAACAATGTCGGTATTGACATTTCTAATTATTATTATCAATCAGAATATTATTGTTTACTTTCTAGTGAACTCTGTTCTGAGTCGATGAACCTTAACCACACTCAAACTAGACTATGTATCATTTCTTCTGCGATGCAAACAAAGGCGCTATATTATGTTTATAACTAACGTACGCCTATCTATGAATACCTAGATGTGTGAACCATTTTTCAAGGGGTCCAAGCTGGAGTCTGTGCTTTTGTGATGTAGACAAAGGCGCTTTATAAAGCTTACGCATACATGCATGCATGGATGCATGAACTTTGAACAGGCCTACATACAAGCATGCACACTTGAAGTAACTTAGGCCTACCTCCTTTCCAATGGGAAGTCCACTCCCCAGGGCCGTAGACAGTCCAACGACCTTGGCCACCAGTGTGTTGAAGGTCAGATATTCTTTAAGCGTAACGCCTCTCATGATGGTCTTTACCTCTGGTATGCCGGAACCTGTGATGCAATCCATTCAAACTATCTCAAGTTACCGACTGATATACATATCTGTCAGTCTTTATTTAGTAACCAGTTGAATAATTATAGGTGACAAGGTATCGAGTTACACAAAAAAGCCTTGATGGTTAAAGAACGAAAGCATAAAACGCCGCATTTTAGGACCTATGCATAGAAATGCCACATGCAAAACAGCAAAACACTAAGCGACAAAAATTGCATGGCCTTATTCTGGTCATCCTTACAAGCGGAAAGGTGTGGCAATGCATAAAATTTGCTGTATATGCTTCCCGTATTTATTGCTGATCGATTTGATACGCGATTCACATGCAGAAGATCGTATGAGAGCTAGTAAATTGACAAACTATATACACATGTAGGCCCAAATTGTAGGGTTTTTGTAGGCCTATATATATTATACATTGTATATGTATTATATACATTACATTTATTTATATATTTATGTATATTCTCGTAATGAATGAATGTTGTTATGACGTTGAGTTTGTTTCAAGGCTATCAAGTTAGTGTTCGCCACCACACCAATAGCAAAGGTGAAATGTTTATTGACACTTCTATGGTATCAGCAGGGTGTAATAATATTCGTGCTCCCCTAACCATAGAAAAGGTGTGGGTAACGCACACGTTCACAGCTCTATTGAAACTACTCGGCATGGCGCCATTTTTAAGTTTGCCTCGGTGACTCTCTGTAGGTAAATAACTCCACAGGTAGACTATATACGAAGTAACAAATACAGGTAACACAAATTTATTGACACTTCTAGGCCTACAGTAGAGCGGGGCGCGGTGGTGTAGTGGTGGGTTCGATGCCTTGGAGTCGGAGTCGGAGTCGGAGTTCCAGGTTCTAATCTACCTTAAATCGCCGCGTAGAAACATTGAGCAAGTCCACTCGCAATATTTATTGCTCGTGCGTTTCGGCGCGGAATTCCAATGCCGATGGTGTCCGCGCTGTAGCCGTGAGCGCCTCTGAGTAGTGAGTAGTGAAAGCGTGAAGTGGCGCCATAGCAAATGCGAGAAATAAAAAAATTAAAGTATAGGCTGAAAGAAATTGTATCGCTTTGTTATCTATTTATTCCCAGCTAAAGAAGAGATACAGGCATCGGACTTGTAAACTCCTCAAAAAAACTACAGGTCGGCTGCGTAATGTGCGTATGATTCTTGGCGTGCATACCATACGACAATAGCATGAATACTAGGAACGTACCGATGGCATGAGGTCCAACGAGGTGAGTGAATCCGGTGGAGAAAGCAACGAGCGCCATTGGAAACAGAATCCACATCATGTACTGACATGGAATGGAGAATGCCGTCGCCTCATACATCCACTTGCGCACTAAACAACATTGACAGATAACGACGCAACATTATTGTGTTACCGGTACTATCGTGGTGGTCAATACTGATTGATTGATTTATTTATCGAATAATTGATTGATCGATCAACTGATTGATCGATTGATTGATCGATCGATTGATTGAGTGACTGAATGACTGACTAATAGGTTGGTTGATCGAATAATTGATCTATCGATTGATTGATCGATTGATTGATCGATTGATTGATCGATTGATTGATCGATTGAATGATCGATCGATTGATTGAGTGACTGAATGATTGAGTGACTGAATGACTGATTAACTAATATGTTGATTGATTGATTGACTGGCTGATTGATTGATATTGATTGACTGATAAAAAATAAGACGTTTTATAGTGCTGTATTATAGTTCACTATCGAGCACATCCATGGCAGTAGTTATAAGACCAACTTATACAATATGACTTCTTAGGCATAGGACAGCAAGTAATAACGGTAACACATTTATTGCCTCTTGTACAGTATCAACAGTGCATCATTTTATCACTTTATTATTTATTAATTAATCACCAGCTCCATATTATTTATTAATTAAGGCATTATTGAGTCATGTAGAACAGCTATGTAACATATAATGTAACAACATTATAGGATTTGCAAGATTTACGCTAATTTATTACACAACTGTATAATGGAACGCGGACGAGAGTTCTAGAAGTATAATTATCAGAGTTATGACACGTCTGTTTATTATCTGAAGATTTGTCAGCTTATTGAACTTGATCTTAATGAACTTTAGCACCACTTATGCTTGCTTATAATATAGCAATGCATCTCAAAGGTTGTCCCACTTGAAGGGCTATTTTAAGTGTCAGGAAACATACACACGGGATACAAACATAGTCTGTATAGTGTATACTCACATGAAAATACATACCATGTGCAGTGCAAACACATGTATAAATGTATGCACGCATACATGTCAATCAATCAATTAATCAGTAAATCAAATAAATTAGAATTTATATAGCGCCCTTCAAAAACATAGGGCCTACTCAGTGGCACTCCCGACCGAGACCAAGACATACTTACTATAGACTTGCCTGTATATAGGCCTATATTATACATATAATATAGACTACACACATTTATTTATTTGTACAAGTAAAGCCAATTTTCAATGGCAAAACGTATTTTTGTGGGGGACGAACTTGCGCAAGGTCCCTACGCGGCGGCTTAATGTGGATTCGAACCCGGAACCCTCCGGCCAACAAGGTACCAAACCCACCACTACACCACCGCGCCCCACAAATACATACCAGGATCGGCCTGCAATTCATGCATGCATAGGCCCTATTGCATACTTGCGTAGAATTGGTTGTATAATATCAGTGACATACCAATGTGACATCTTTAATGTATAATGGCAGTGACATACCGATGTGACATCTTTCTATGAGCATGTCCATTCCGAAGCTGAGAAGAGCCATAACGATTCCGAGCGACGTCAAAAAGATCCAATCGTTGCCAATACTTCCGACCAACATCAACCAAACATTCTGACAACTTCCTAGCAACAAACCACAACAACAACAAAACGATCGCATCGTTGTCTACTCCTACGTTGCAATCCGACAACAGTAATTCTACGCAGTGTAATTCCTTTACATCACGGCTTACGATTGACAGCAGTGTATTTATAAGCAATGATGATGATAGCCGAATAGCAGCCGCGCACGTAGGCTACAGCTGAGAAGATGGTGTGGCTGAAATGACACGCACATCATGCACACGCGCATTCTGCAGGACAGGCTAATGATGGGCGGGACGAACAGGGCCCCCAAATGCGAAGAATTTGCCTACGTGATGAGATGACTTTGACGATCATACGCGTTGGACCTCTCTATCCTGACTTTAGGTGGCGATCATTTGTCAGCTGTGGCTCAGTATAGGCCGCTAGAGGCCCCTGCACGGGCGTGTATGAATACACCCAAAAATGAAGGAGGTTTGAATTATTCTATTATTTTATTCATGCGTTTGGTTTAATGAGAACCATGATAAGGAAAGACAAAAAGTAACTGTTATGGATTGAAGGAATGAGCGAAAGAAGAAAGGACGGATAGAAAGGACGAACGAAGAAAAGCACGTTGAATGATTAAATTAAAGACTGAATGATTTAATGCTTAAACGAATGAATGCTTAAACGAAAGAAAGAAAGAATGAATGAATGAATGAACGAATGAATGAATGAATGGCTGAATGGCTAAATGAATGAATGAATGAATGAACGAATAAATAAATGAATGAACAAATGAATGAATGAATGAATGAATGAACAAATGAATGAATGAATGAACGAACGAACGAACGAACGAACGAACGAACGAATGAATGAATGAATGAATGAATGAATGAATGAACGAACGAACGAACGAACGAACGAACGAAAGAACGAATGAATGAATGAATGAATGAATGAATGAATGAATGAATGAACGAACGCATATATGAATTCATTCATGAATCAGCCAATGAATGAAAACAGAAATTAGTCAATGACCAATAAAATAATTAATTAACACACGTCTGGAATGAAACAATCGATCAGAAAATGAACGATTGAACAAAATAATGAGGAAACGAATTCTAATAAATTATTGTAGCGTTGTTGCTGCTTAAATTTAGAACTCTTGTAGTAATAATTGTTGCAGACTAACTGAATGCCTGAAGGCATTGCTCCAGCGGTCCCCAGCGTTCTGTGTGCGGTTCCTGTTTTCTGAATCGTAATCGCTGTCTTGCCGACTGCCTTGCACTTTTGCTCAGCACATTCGTGTAATGGCCGTACATCTGCAAGAAATTCACACCATTGCAGGACAGCTGCAGTTTCAATATCATTATATAGCGCCTCTTCTATATGAAACACAAGAGAAGGATTGAACGAATGAACGAACAAATAGGGAATGAATGAGCTCATGGGCTAAAGAACAAAGTTATAAATTCATTAAATTGATAAATCGATAACTGAGTAATTTTATCGATTTATTCGTCAATTAGTGATACAATAAATAAATGTAGGAAGAAAGGAATAGTTGAACGAATCTGAGTTGGATTCTCTACACGGAACTTCCAGTACAGACATGAGACAAGCAAATCTGATTCAAAAGGTCATTGAGACTATCTGCTTTAGTAATGGACAACAAAATAAATGTCTATTTTAGCCACCGACAATCTGCACGGCATGATGACACTTGAGTTTTCTAAAGAGCTTGGAATTGAGGAAAGGCTGCTTTCATCTGAGCCAATTTAGAAATCAAGATGGTCATATTCCGACATCAGAACAGATTTTGTTAAAATTATCAGAGCAAATTTAAAGAAGTTTCTGCCGATAAAGAGTTCTGGTTAGAGCAGCGTACAGCACAATAGTAGCAACTTCCTTGATTTAAATACAGCATCTCAAATAGTGCAATTTAATCGCCAATGGCATAGTGGTAATAATTATTATGGTCGTGTGTTCATTTAGGCCTAATTATTTTATCGATGCTCGTAATTGTTCTGAGCTCCGTCCATGCACGCATGCTGAAAACATTTTTAAGCGTATAATTTATACCCTTTTAATTTTCTATTTGACAAATTCAGTCCTTAGAGGGTAATTTGGAAGTTGCCACACTAAACAATCAGAATACTTCATCGTTTGCGCTTATCAGTGTCTATGTTTAAAAGCAGATAAATTATGTTGTGTAGACAGTAGGCCTATACTTAGGTCCAACCATGGTCAGCAGCTGTGTAGCTTATATAGCCTATTCAGTTTGCATAATAATAATTACATAGGCCTACGTGCATGACTTGCATGTGCATCTAGCGCTATGATCATATTATTGTGGAAACATCGTCAAATTTAGTGTTCGTAACATACGTAAAATTACGTATAGAAGTCTATAGCCTACTAAGCTTAATACTATGATGATTATGTAAGAGTGCAATTGTAGCATCCATTTGAAGCATAGTGGTATAATTACATAATGCAGAAACTCATTGCATTGTTTCAATATTCAACGCAAGTAATTCCGTGTGACGCTTCGACGAAAAAAAGATCTAGCCTAAGCAAAATTAGGATTGTACGAACGACAAAAGCCGAAACACGGTTGCAAAGAGAGCGGAACAGAGGAGCTGAGAGCGGTGGCGGAAATATGATGATGGTAATGGGAAATGCATAGTGGAAGTATAAATTAATCATCGTCGAGCGGGTTATTCCCTGCTTGACTGGTCGTCCATTAAAATCTGGCAATGTAAATCAGCATAAAAGGCTGTTACATCTATAATAGGCTTGTCTATAAGGTAGCCAATACATAAAAGCGAAATCCAATTTTTGCGAGGTCCAAAATACATGTTTCTGTCGTGTTTGCGCATTCGTTAATTGTAGGTCTAACGCTTGAAACAGGCGACTAATGAGAGATAGAGACCTGTGACCCGTATGTGAAGAGGTGTCTTGTAACTCTTGTTATCTTTAGTTGTGGCTATTTTTAAACGACAATGCTAGTTATTCAATTTATTAACGATAACAGAGATGACAAGAATTATTGAGATCCTGATAAGTGATTGATAATGATAATGATTGATGAAGACGAAGTGATCTTACACACTCACACTCACACACTCAAACCAACACACACTCACACGGACAAACACGCACGCACGCATACACACGTGGACACACAATCACACCGTCACACACCGACACACACGCGCACGCACAAATATAGGCATCCATTAATTGGGTGCTTCAGCTTATCAACTCTTACGAGCATATTTTATATATAGGCCTACACAACATAAATCTTGAGTACATATTTATACAATATTTATGACATATGCTGTATACATCATGCATGTCGTAGATTACGCTTTATATATTATACATTATATTTATATATATATATGTTTGACATTGTATGTGTATATATAGTATCGATTTACGCCGCTAAGTGTGTGTATATATATATATATATTATTATATGTGCAGGGTTTATTAATGTTCTATGTACATAATATTATCTATATGCGTACACAGATGTCATATGCATACAGGCATGTACACATACAATGTAATCGTCGATGTCCATGGGCCAAACATGTGCAGTGAATGTACAGTGAATGTACGCTACGCATTGGGTCATTTCCTCTTGCACCGTCCGAGAGGACAAGATCAAGGACAACGATAACGACATCGACCCCGAGCTATGTCCGAACGCGCATTGCGTGGGTGTGATTGCCATAAGCATGGGATTTTTTGAATGCATGCATACATACTCCTATCATACTACATCCATACATACATGCATACATTTCCTAATGCATGCATACATACTCCTATCATACTAAATGCATAGCCTACATACATAGTTACATACATTTACAAATGCATAGCCTACATACATGCATAGCTTACACAGGTACATATACGCATGCATACATACGTACGTACGTACGCACGTACGTACGTACGCACATACATACATACATACATACATACATACATACATACATACATACATACATACATACATACATACATACATACATACATACATACATACATACATACATACATACATACATACATACATACATACATACATACACACATACACACACACACACACATACATACATACATACATACATACATACATACATACATACATACATACATACATACATACATACATACATACATACATACATACATACATACATACATACATACATACATACATACATACATACATACATACATACACACACACACACACACACATACATACATACATACATACATACATACATACATACATACATACATACATACATACATACATACAAGAAACAATGTATATACTGACCAGTGTCTCATTGTATCCGAGTGATTTGACCATCCGTCCATCGCGAACGAAGACCTGTCCTCCACCCAATCCAGTTCTCGCATTTGATTTTTCCATCGTCGCTCTTCCAGTCTTCCCTCTCTTCTCTCTTTCTCCAAATTCCTAAACAACAGCACCCTGCTCTTAATTCTTCCTTCGTATACTCCTAACAGCGGTGAGTACTAAGTCTTGGTACAGTACTGGTCTTCTTAGTCTAACCCTCCGTGAGCGGCCCTCAACCAGCGCGCACCTGTTTAAGCCGCTCGACGAATTCACACACGCGCTGCTTATATATACTGTGCCAGTCAGTCACTCGCTGGACTACAATGACATGCGACCGTCACTGGCAAAGCTCTTAGTACATGTATACTGACTGACTGAGGAGCCACGATTGTAGTTTTGCACGCAACAACGCTTCTATTTATGCGAAGCGAGTGGCTCTCTCTCTCTGTGTCTCTCTATGTCTCTCTCTGTCTCTGTCTTTCTGTGTCTCTCTCTCTTCTGTCGCGCATACAAAAGCATAAACCGACCTTCCAAAGATCATGATTTAAAGACGCGATGCCGGGTTGTCATAAAAATTACAATGCACTGTGTTCGAATAAATTATGCAGCAATTGAGATTTAGTTACTTAATCGTGTTTGTAGGCCTATCGCATTTTCTCATGAATTTTTGCAGGCAGAGGACAGAAGGCACTTGTAATTTTTTTTACTCTTTTGTAACAATTAGACTAGTATTCAATGTAATGCAAGGTATATTAATTTGAATGTAATGTAATGTAACATAAACGATGCATCAATGCAACTTCACGATGAGAAGACTAACAAGTTCTGACAATGTTCTAAAGGCTTCAGAATACATCTACAGACTATCAACCGCTACCATAGCTGCTTCCAGACGCTATTTTTGCAGCGTTTTTTTGGCAGGGCCTACATATAGGCCAGGGGCGGATCCAGGGGGGCCAAACCGGCCATGCCCCCCCCCCCATTGAAAACTATCATGGGACGTGGCCCCCCATTTGGTCTGAAATTAGCAATACGAATATGGGTGTAATGAATATTTCCTCCCCCCTATTAGGAAAAGTGTATGAGACGTGACCCCCCCCTTTCGGTTTTCAAGTTTTCAAGTTGAGGTCTAAAACAAAAAAGGTCATCAACTTTTTCGCAGATGAAATGGTATGATTTTCCCGAAAATTTTGGCAGATGACTAAAACAAAAGTCATCAACTTTTTGGGCCGATGAAAAGTACTTTTTTTCTCAACGACCGATCAATATTTTTCGAATTTTTTTCCTGTTTCCCCATCCAAGATCTAAGATTTTGCCCCCCCCCCTTGGAACAGTTCTGGATCCGCCACTGATATATGCTCTAGCCCAATCGCGGCATTTGCAATAATTAAGTACTACACAGATACACATGTATATTGTTATACAGGCCTACACATACATGTAGGCCTACAAATGCAGTGCTTTTTTATATTTCGGATGAAGATATCTAAAGAGGTACAACTTAAGATAAGCCGAAAATGATCTTTGGTTCCATGGCTTAACCGCTTTGGCTTTTTTTCTTTTTGGAAGATATTTCATGTCATTGTACGCGTGCTTGCAACAGAAAGAATTAAGCGTTGAATGCTATAAATTAAATTACCAGCTTTGGAAGATATAATGAAAAATATTGGTTGCACGAAAGCATAAGATTGTCCAAGAATAAATACAGACGAATACCAAACATGTAACAACTTGGTCCAGACTATACTTGTTGTTCGAGTAATTACATGTAGGCCTATAAGTCATATTTATAGGGCCTCTTCAGAGTCTCTCAAGGGCGGTTTGTTTGTTGTTAATTGGTTTCAGTTGAATGACGACATTAAATATAAATTAGGCTGAAGAATAATATGACGACATTAAATATAAATTAGGCTGAAGAATAATATGACGTTAGACGAACGTTGCATTACACGAGAGAAACACTTATGATTAATTATCGTGTAGGCCTAGACTAATTATTGAGTGAATAAAACTACAAAGTGTAAATAAAGCACGAGGCAAGCAAAGCAGTATTGAAATAAAGTAAGAAGAAATGAAGGTTGCTATGCAGAAAAGAATCGTATACGCATCTATAGATTTTACATGGTGCCTTCTCGTAGAATTACAATTAAGAGGCTCTCTCGGGACGCGGACACCTAGATCTCATTTTAAGGCACAATTGAGTCAACAGACGAGATGTCAAAGATGAGCGAAATAGCGAATGCGATAGCTTTGAGTCTAATCAATTTTTAAAGAACAACCGTTCTCTTTAATTAAAAGTGAAACGCAGGACATAAGCGTATTCACAAGACTGGTCTCGAGTCGAAGAATGCCTCACTTCGCAATGGCTTACCTGATTGGAGGCACGTGTAAGAGGAAAATGAATACATGCAGATGTACATATGTAAACATTTTTAGTAGGCTTAATGAATGTAAATACAAATAACGTTTAATGTACCACTCAGCCTGTAAAAATGTGGGTGTGTTAGATTTGATCACGTTGACCATTTAACAAGTGTTTCTGGAAAATACGAGACTTCTAAGTTTCAGCTTCACGGCGCTTTATCGACCAGAAAATGACCTTCGTTAGTGTCCCATCGTAAGCTGTCCATTAGAGTTTTATTCGTCATAATTATCGGCTGCCTTTCAATGCAGCTTACCTTCACGAGGCCATTTGAAGCTTACCGAACACAACGCTATTTAATTTTAAAATGCACTCAGTCAAAGATCAAAGAGTTCTTGTTGTCTACAGCCATTAGCAGTCAACGGTCGCGGGAATCATAATCGATAAAATGATTCGGCTTTAAAAAGCTATAAAAAGCATCTAACGGCATCACCTAATCATAACATTCTTCTCTGGTCTACTATAATAAAGTTTAGTGTTGATTGTGTGGATGCATAAAACGCTGTTGATCAGAATGTTTATTACGAAATCAACTCAGCTTGACTTGGTTCAACTACTTGTTGTTAGACAACAGTAAGAAATTAATAGTTAAGCCGTTACGGTAGGCCCTATAGTTTTCTTGCTGTAAGTGTTTTGACCAAAAGATGACTCTTGCGTCAACATAATTATTAATTATTGAAGAAACCTAATCTACTGGACTTTTTTTCTTTTCATAAGCATCATAATTTTCTATCAAAAACAACTGTGCATGGCATCAACCATGCCATACCATAATTATACTTGCCCGAAAACTGAGCAGATTCACAAGAAACCTCTCGCGATCATTTGTGTTATTTTAAAAAGTTTTTTCAACTGAACGGTAGTCGATCGTCGAAGTAAAAAAAACATTCGCCTCAATGTATCGCATTAATGTCATCAGATGCAGCTCTGTCAGCATCATCATTTCTACCAATGAAAATAATCAAATAGCAAATGAAGAAGTAGCCTATTTAAAACAGGAAATAAATAAAATAAAAAGTAATCTGATGCAAATAAAAAGCGTGCACCGTGTGCACGTAGGCTACGAAAGCAGATAAGGAGAAGAAGAATTCCTTTCAGGTAGGCCTATAACCGTATAATACAGAGATTTTATTGTCATTTTACTTACAGAAAATGAGTTAGAATACGGTAGGGTCTAAACGTGAAATAAACTAAATGAAAAAGCTATATTTTATGCGAATAAATTTGAGTGTGTAATTAAATTAATAATAACTAAGTAATGCCAAGGGTTAAGAAAAGTTTATGGCATAAAATTTGGTTCAATTTTTTATGCATAGGCATGTGCCTATATGTTGTTTATGACTTCAGCTTGCTAGGTTTTCTAGAGCTCGTTTGATAGGGCCTATGGACAGTTTGGACAGCATTTGGTTTGGATAGCTATTACCAAATGAATTAGCCTACTGAATACCAAATGAATTACTGAATAACGCCGATTATAAAAGTGGTATTCGCTGATTTTCGCCACAGAGACATTGAATGATCTAAGATGCTTGGTTTTTGTTGTGTATTTTCGTTTAGTTTTCCTTTATTAGTAATTTCTAATTTTAAAATAATTCAGTCATCTTTGGCCGATCCGCGACTTTTAGGTTTTATATCGTAATCATTTTTTTCTTCTGTGTTCATTTTAGTTTTGGTTAATTAAAATGTAAGTTTGGGTTAACGTGAACAGCACTAATTTGACCTTTGAGCGTAAAATTAGCTTCCATTGTACCCATTCAATTACTCGTGGACTTCTTAATAACAGCTTTTGCCCAGTTGTATTTTTTAAAATCAACTTAGACTCAAAACATGAAGCTCCACAACTTAGGCTAGCATACAGATAGACAGATTTTCTTCGTCTGCAAATAAAATTTCCACTGAGCCCATCATCGCAGAAACATCAGTATGAGAATTGTGGAAAAATAACTGGGGGGGTTGGCCTATGATAAACTTGAAATTGGGGTATGAAAAACATACTTTAACATGGGGCTCTAAAAATGACTGGGGGGTTGAACCCCCTCAACCCCCCCGGCAATTCTCACCCTGAGAAACATGCTAATAAAAAGCAGATGAGCTATAGGCCTACTGCTATAGCACTAAGTGCCATCGACTGTAGACTGAAACAAGTAGGCTAAAACTATAAAAACTACTCAAACTACATAAGCTATCTAGGATAAAACAAGTAGGCTAAAACTATAAAACTACTACTCAAACTACATATTAGCTATCTAGGTTCAAAGCAAACACGAACTTACACGAGAACCAACAAAGGCCCCATCCACTAATTATTAATGTCGTGTTATTTGAAATTTGACTACAAAATAAACTCGTTCGGTAGATCTGCAAGAAAACTATTTTAAGCTTTTTTTTCTAAAGAAAAATCAATGACGTCTACTGTAACAGGTCGAAGAAAGCAGACAAGACGACGCTGAAAACACATAAAATCGGACGACATGTTCTAATAAATCTCCATGAATATTCCTCTCGTCAAATCGTTATGCATGTCTCAACTTCAAGTAGCCTACCTTAGTCAATTTATTCGATCACTTCATAATCGTTTAGTTATAAATTCGGAATTTCTTAAGTGCTGTTTAAAAGTCAAGTTGGTTTATTCAATATCGCGTCGTTCAGAAAGAGCGGTTGCGTAAATAATAGACTCCGAGATGTCCAGCAGTTGCTGCTGGGGAATTCAGAAAGGTGGAAGGCAGTCAACAGATGAGACGTGTCCGTAAATTTTATTTTGATTGTATAGGCCTACATAAATGCATTATAACAATTATAATACTGAATGAGAATCAGATTTGACAAGTTGGCGAGAGAATAGTTTTAAGTTCGGTGATATAAAATCAACTGTTGACACTTGTAGGCCTAATATGACTGTTTGGAGTTATATTATTAAATGGTGACCATCAATGTATGATAATTATTGATGAATAACTTACCGTATGTGAATAGGGAAATCCTGTTTAGCGGTACCCGAACTATGTAGCCTACATGTTCATTATGGATTTTCCTATTGATGACATGTAGGCCATTGTAGGGCCTACCGGTATGCGAATTTTGTAAACTGCCTGCTTCAAATTGCTTGTATTACTACCGTGGCAGTCAATAAAAAAATTGATTGATTTATTGCTTGCTTGATTGCTTGCTTATTTGATTGATTGATTAATCGATAAAGAAGAACAGCGATTATCGCTTTTTCTCATTGACAGTATATAGATGCGCAATCATAAGTCGCGGCAGATCACATGATATACTGCCTAGCCTATTTTACTCTTGACATTCGTTATGACTATAGCCATAAATTTTTATATTATTCTCTACAGTTAATTTCTTCGACCTGCTGAACAACTACCATGACCCTGACGCTACCCTACATTGAGACTAATTAGGGTAGACCATGGGCGGAGTTTGGTTTCCGTTCTTGGGGAGTGGCTAACCCCGAGTCTGGGCCCAATTGGGAGGGTTAACCCCGAAAAAGGATACCATTTTCAAGGTGAAAAAGTTGACGCTGGGCCTTCTTGGAGGGGCTTAGCTCCCCCTAGTCCCTGATAAACTCCGCCCATGGGGTAGGCTTGGTAGCTGATAAGAGAATTAGGAAGATTTAGACATAAAATTATTCATCAGACAAAGGATAATGGGCTGGATATGAAGAAAACTATTTTAAGAGTGAATAGAAGACAAGTGAGTTGGGTGTATCGGACAGAATACCCAGGGAATTAACTCATCTGGATTTTGATCTAATGAAGCGGTGTAAAATTAGTTGAATCGTCTTTATTAATTTGGGAAGCATAGAGTTTTAAAGAGATTGAAATACAACTGTGTAAATAGGATTGAGTCACAAGCGAGGGCGAAGCAAAGACAGGAAAGACAGAGATAGATAGACAAAGAAAGCACGAGAAAAAGAGAGAGAATTAAGGGAGAGACAGAGAGACAGAGACAGAAAAATAGGGAGGAAATGAAAGAGATGTTGAACTTTATTAGTTGCGCTATAGTAGTAACGACTATATTGACTCTGATGTTGTATAGTCGGATGTTCTTGTTCCTTAGTTCTTGACTAAGCTTCCGTGCAAGGAGGTCTAATGGCGTTTAAGTTCTGAGACATTTCTGTTATTAATCATATTAAATCTCTTATCTATAAAGATCATCAGCTTCGTTTCTTAACAGGTTATGGGCCCAGTGCACAAGATGATCTCGAAAAGTATAAGAGTTTAGGATGCGATACTTTAATAAAGAAAATCCGGTCAACTACGTGGTAAAGCGTGACATGTGACTGTTCTCTTCGTCGTGACAGAAATGCAAGAGTCAGTTGTTTATTTCTTTTCTCCGAAAGAATAAAGATGACGGATAAAGGTAAAATCGCAAAGTTGAATAATCAGAACTATCAAACGTGGAAGTTTAAAGTTGAACTCCTGTTAATTAAAGAGGATTTGTGGGACACTGTCATTAAAGAAACTCCTAATCCTATTACGGAAGCGTGGCAAAGTAAAGATGGAAAAGCACGAGCCACGATAGGCTTGTTAGTTGAAGATAATCAACTTCATCTAATAAGAAAGCAAACTACGGCAAAGGGTTCATGGGAAGAACTGAAAAAGTATCACCAAAAGGCAACACTGTCCAGTAAAGTAAATTTATTAAGGAAACTGTGTGCATTAAAGTTAACAGAGCATGGCGATATGCAAAACCATCTTGCAGAAATGGAGAATTTAATCGACCAGCTAACTTCGTTGGGTGAAACGTTGGCAGAGCATTTAACAGTCGCTTTCTTCCTCAGTAGCCTTCCAGAAAGTTATGGGACACTGATTACAGCATTAGAAAGCAGACCTGAAGATGATTTGACTGTGGAATTAGTCAAAGGAAAATTGCTTGAAGAGTCTGCAAGAAGGACAAGTAATTTCGCAACACATAAGGGACAAGAATTAAAGGCTTTAAAAGCAACAAAACCAGTAACACATCCTAAAGAATCTCGCACATGTTTTTTCTGTAAAAAGCCTAACCACTTAAAAAGAGATTGCAGGAAGTACATCCAGTGGAAAGAAAGAAACACAGACCATGTGGCAAAAACATTGAGAGAAAATTTCATTGAAGAAAAACCTCCAGAAAAAGTAGCACATACATGTCTTAAAGCATACGAAAAAGACATCAGTTGTATTTGGCATGTTGACTCAGGTGCAACAACACACATGTGTAGTAACAGAAATTTCTTCTTGAACATTAACAGACAGTATAAAAGTGAAGTTTTTCTCGCTGATGGTCGGAAGATTCAAACTGCAGGAAGTGGTGAGGTAATGATTAATTTCATAAAGGAAAATGGAGAGATACATGTTGCAAAATTGTGTGAAGTCTTGTACGTTCCACAATTGAAAGGAAATTTACTATCAGTAAAGAAACTTGTCAATAAAGGTTGTGAAGTGGTTTTCAAAGAAAACAAATGCATCATAATAAAGGATGGAGAAACAATAGCAATTGCAGATGACAAAAATGATTTGTTTGAAGTGAGAATCTCTGAACAAACCAATAAAGTAAAACAAACCCATATTGCACAGGTTGCACAAAGTTGCACAGGTTGCATACACGTTTGGCACAACAGAATGGGACACAGAGATTCAAAAGCTATACAGACCATGGTGAATCAGAATAAAGTATCAGGGATCGTCATCAAGCCGTGTAAATTCTCAGGTGTATGTGAATGTTGTATTGAAACAAAGATGACAAGAAAGTCTATTCCAAAGAAGTCAGATTCCAAGTCAGATGAGATTCTAGACTTAATTCATACAGATGTCTGTGGACCAATGCAGACAACAACACCAGGTGGGAAAAGATATTTCATGACGATGATTGATGATCACAGTCAGGCCCGGCCTTAGGGCAAGGCGAGCGAGGCAACCGCCTTGGGCCCCGCGCTTCCAGGGGCCCCGCGCTGCTGACTATAATTTTTTTCTTTGTCGATATTGACAATGAATAAGTCGTATAACAACTATTCTTGCAGTCAATTTGCCACTCGAATGTGACATAGGCCCCTAGTGATTTTGAAAGAACGAAACTTCGCTAAACTTAAAGCGAGTCACAGTTAGTCTACTTTTTGGCCTGCATGCAAAATTCTCTCCAGAAAACACCAATTAGGGCCTAACTCATTTTGCTTCAAATTTGCAAATGGACGTCCGCGTACATTGTTGCAGGAGAGAGCAAAACAATGATAGTGGTGAGCACTGGTGACATTTTAAACATGAGTTTAGAAAATGCAACACAGGAAATTTAGAACATGGATATTTTCAGAGAGAGATGCCTATAAATGTAATTTAAATTTATCCGTTTCACTTTGTGAATAAATTAGCATCATTATAGGCTATAGCTGTTAAAACTTCTCTATTTCCAGGGCTGGGCCTCTCTTGCCTCTATGTAGATAGGCCCACATAAGGTAGAAGGAGAAAACCAAGTGAGATGGGAAGGCTCATAAGTTGGAACAGCTGCTACTATACGCAGAGGAAGCCATGGTCTGTGACCGTCTGTCACGAGTTGCGAATAACACATGATATATCACGTATACTCTATATAATTTTACCAAGCAACTGTTAATAGGCTACTTACATACGGTGCTGCTTTCTTGGTTTTATTTGATAATAATAGAAATGTTTCATGTTCGCTGATGTTATTTCACATTATTAAATTTTCCCAATCTGACATTATGAAAATTATTGTCCTATCTTATGGATTTAGTTGCTTAAGATGGGATATAGGCCTAATACGTTCCATTGAAAAAATGCTAATATTAGTAGTAATTGTTTTTCAATGACAATAATATCGCTTTCTTACAAACTTGCTAATCTTTTACATGCATCATTATTTTGAAAATCAAATGCATGTATGTAGGCTTAAAGGCCACATCAATGTGGTTTGTTATAAAATAGTGCTCTTAGCTCTAAAGAAATTTGAGAAGCAACGTTAAGTGTCCCATCTTAGGTGGCTCTCCCCCACCAGTGCCGTATTTACAGGAAATCAACTGCGTAAATTTATTCTAGAGGACCCGCTGCTGCCTTGGGCCCCGCAAACTCTAGGGCCGGGCCTGATCACAGTAAATATACAGAAGTGTATTTATTGGCAAATAAATCTGAAGTACCTGACAAAATTCAAGAGTATGTCAAGCATGTACAGACAAAATTCGGGAAAACACCGAAAAGAATTCGTTCAGATAGAGGAGGGGAATACACAGCTGAAAGGTTACAGAAATTCATGAAGAGTGAAGGAATTCAAGCTGAATTCACAACCCCCTATACACCTCAACAGAATGGCTGTGCTGAAAGAAAAAACAGATATCTCACTGAGATGACAAGATGTATGTTAAAGGATGCAGATCTACCGCTAAAATATTGGGGCGAATCCATTATGACAGCGAATCATTTACAGAACAGATTACCAGTTGAAGGTATTGAAGGCACTCCTTTTGAAAGATGGAACAAAAGGAAACCAAATCTAAGCTACATAAAGAGATTCGGATCAAAAGCTTACGTAGCAATTCCAGCAGAAAAAAGACAGAAATTGGATGACAAAGCCAAGAAATTAACTTTTGTAGGTTATGAAAAAGGTACAAAAGGTTACAGACTACTAGATGTGAACACGGACAAAGTGTACATTAGTAGAGATGTGATATTTCTTGAGACTGATCCACATTTATCGGAAGTGAGTGATTCAGACATTGATGTTGAAGAGAAGTCATCAAATTCAGACTTTGATGATGAAATTGTTCAATTTCCAACACACAAATTACCAGAGGAGGTAATAATTCAACAAGATACAGAAACTACAGACTCACAGGTAAACGTAAGGAGATCAGAAAGAGTTAACAAAGGTAAACAACCTGAAAGATTAATTGAAACAATTAATAAAGTAACAATGGTTGAGTCAGAACCAAGAAATTATAAGGAAGCAATATCTTGTAAACAGCAACAATCCTGGCGGAAAGCTATGGATGAAGAAATGAAATCCCTTAATAAAAATGGAACATGGATCTTAACAGAACTACCTGAAAACAAAACAGCAATTGGTAGTAAATGGGTTTACAAAATCAAAAGGGATGAAAAAGGAAATATAACAAGATATAAAGCACGTTTAGTGGCACAAGGATATTCTCAGAAATTTGGAGAAGATTATGATGAAGTTTTTGCTCCTGTGGCAATACCATCAACATTGAGAACTATTTTGACTATAGCAGGAATTAAAGGCATGACGGTAAAACACTATGATGTGGAAACAGCTTACCTGAATGGAGATTTATCTCATGAAGTGTACATGAAACAACCTGATGGATATCAGAAAGGCGCTGCAGAAGTTGTCTGTAAACTGGAAAAGAATTTATATGGACTCAAGCAAGGAGCGAATGAATGGAACAAAAAGCTCAATGAAGTACTTATCACTAATGGATTCAAGAGAAGTGATAATGATCTATGTCTATATTCAAAACAGTACGATGATGGATGGATTTATATTTCAATTCATGTGGATGACTTAATTGTGGCAGCAACAAAAGTTTCAATGATCAAGGAATTTGAAGAAGTTATGAATGAAACTCTGATCATGAAAGATCTGGGTGATTTGAATTTTTATCTCGGAATACATTTCGAGAGGGATGAGCAAGGAATTTTCTTGTTACATCAAACAAGTTATATTGAAAACAAACTGAAGAAATACAACTTGGAAAACTGCAGACCATCAAATATTCCAGTCGACCCAGGGTATCAAAAGAGACAAGAAGTCGAAATTGATAAAGAAAATAAGGAGATGTACAGAAGTGCAATTGGAGCACTAAACTACCTAGCAACCAATACTAGACCTGATATTGCAGTTGGTACATCAATACTCTCAAGATCTGTTAACAATCCAAAAGAAAGTGATTGGGTTGAGGTAAAAAGAATCTACCGTTACTTAAATCACACTAAAGATATGAAACTCAAATTGGGAGATGTCAACGAAACAAAAGTACAGTTGATTGGTTATGTTGATGCAGATTGGGGTGGTGATGCCAAGGACAGAAAATCAAATACAGGGTATGTTTTCAAATATTTTGGAGCACCGATATCTTGGTCAAGTAGGAAACAAGCTATGGTAACATTATCATCAACTGAGGCCGAATATATTGCTTTGACTGAAGCTGCTCAAGAATCAATCTGGTTGAGACGACTATTGGATGATTTAAATCAAAACATAGTTGAACCTACTGTGTTGTTTGAGGATAACCAAAGTTGTATAAAACTGTTGCAGAATGAGAAAGCCAGTCACAGAACAAAGCATATCGGAACTAAATATCATTTTGTACGAGATATGTACAGAAATAAGGAACTTGACATTAAGTATTGTCCTAGTGAACATATGATAGCTGATCTCTTAACCAAACCTCTAGAAGCAGTTAAAACTAGGAAGTTTACTTGTGAAATTGGACTAACTTAAGAGAACAGTATATTTTGTTATTAGGATAAATTAGTCGTTAAGGAGGGGTGTTGAACTTTATTAGTTGCGCTATAGTAGTAACGACTATATTGACTCTGATGTTGTATAGTCGGATGTTCTTGTTCCTTAGTTCTTGACTAAGCTTCCGTGCAAGGAGGTCTAATGGCGTTTAAGTTCTGAGACATTTCTGTTATTAATCATATTAAATCTCTTATCTATAAAGATCATCAGCTTCGTTTCTTAACAAGAGAAATGGACAGAGATACATGGGCGTAAACCACGAGTGACCGTCGCCAGGCTTCAACGTCCTCCGATTTCTCTACGATGGTCCTTACCACCGCTACGAGCGCCTTTGAGCAGACGAATCGTGCACCCCCATGGAATGTGTTTGAGCACCTTTTCACCTGGGGTTATCCGGGTGTTGCTGTGTATACTCAATTATAATATCCTCGATCTATATTGTGCTTCTAGGAAGAGGTGGTGGGACAACATGTGTGAATGGACAGAATTATCAACAGAGGAATTGTTGAGAGCAACCGAATACAGGAGAGGATGGAGAAGAAATGTCCAAAATGCGATCAACCCTCGCATCGAGGAAGGTTGAAGGCAAGGCAAGGCTGTGCTTTTGACTCTCGTCGTCAACAGATAGAAATCTTGTTCTTTGGTCGGGTGACTCAGGTCTTCTGGGTCTCGCAGGTCAGCCCTCCCCCCAACCCTCGTTGGCTCCATCAGTCTGATCCGTGTGCAGTGGCAGTTGCTTCGATCCCAGGCACGGTCTGTTTCTTCTTTGTATGTGCATTTGCTATAGCGCCTCTTTCAAGATTCCTACTCAGAAGCGCTCCCGACTACAACGCGGACACTGACCCGGAGTTTCACGCCGAAGCGTTGAGCAATTATTGCGAGTGAAAGACTTGCTGAAGGTCCTTACGAGGCGGCTGGAGGTGGATTCGAACCTGCAACCCTCCGACTGCAAGGCAATGAACATACCCACTACACTACAGCGCCCCTTTTGGACAATGGCTGTGTGCCGTCCCATCCTCGGTATGTAGCTGCCTTACCCGCGGACAATAAATTATTATAGCGGCATATAAACTTACTCCGCTAGATTTATTGGATCAGTTGACATTGTTCGGTTGGCGTGTTGACTCCTGTGCTATCGGTTCTGGTCCACTGATTCCAAGGTTGACCCCGCTGTTTAGGCTACAAAGTTCATTCTACGGGACAAAGCAAGGTTCGTTCGCCAGTGAGTGGAAAAATCTTCGGTCAATACATACATGTATCAAACAGGAGGTCACTGATTGGTACCGTTAGATCATGGCGGCATGAACCGGCTTGTATTATCCTGACAACATAGTTATTTCCCTTAGCCTACCTCTCTCAGGGCCGGATTAAGGCATGTTCAACATGTTCGGCCGAACAGGAGACCCCGTGCACACTTTAGGGGCCCCACAAAATGCGAGAAAAATTTTTTTGGAGAAATTTTGATATTTCGATCAAATTTCGCCAGATGACTAAAAAAAGTTAGTAAACTTTTTTGGCGGATGAAATGGTATGATTTTCCCGAAAATTTCGCCAGATGACTTTAAAAAAAACAATATCCGGCAAAAATTTCCCGAACAGGGCCCCACATAGCTTAATCCGGCCCTGACCTCTCTTGTCCCATGATGTGTGAGCGACCTTCAATTGGTGCAAAAACGCAGACTAGTTGAAAGTAGCAATCGGTTTTTGATTCAATATTGCAATCAAAATATTATGCACAATTATAAAAATCCAACTGTGTCACGAAGTTGTCAATTTACTACATCAATCTTGATCTTTCGTTCAAACTCCCATTCATAATAATTATATTATAGAACAATCAGCAACTCAGATTATCCATCAGAAAACACTTGAGATTCACGCTGTAACTGAATTAGACTTCCTATACATCAATTAAAAATCATACATAGCCTACATACATCATACATCATACCCGCACCGCAGAATGGACGTCAACCGTCCAAAGATATCTACAACTAATTAAAGTTTTTAAAAACACTATGATTTCCACAAACTAAAATTTACGACTAAAATGTTATTTTTGCTAGAGCAAGCGATTCCTACATGGGCCTAACATAGGAAGCTATGATGTCTAAAATTGTCAAAAGCTACAAATTGAAAATGATATTCTGACCTAACCCTACACATGTGTCGCAGAACACTGGGTTGGAGTGCTGCAACAAATTTTGACAAAGAATTTCTAGTATACACAAGTAAACAGTTGCAGTGTCTAAAAACGAATCGTCCAGAAGTTCCAGAACGCAAAGTAGTTTTAGACTTGTGTCATAAAAGTCTAGAGACTAATAGTGTGGTCAAAACGGTCTAACGCAACAGACGTGATGAACACAAACAAGTTGGCCAGATAGCAAAATGCCTCTTAGTTCCGAAAAACAGCTGTGTGTCCGAAACTTAGATGAACATTTTCTTCTAGTTTTCCATATCGGAAAACTTGCATCCACCCAGTGACTATAATATTACTCTCTGCCATTCAAAAACAAAGATAAGCTTATTTTTGAATTTCACCCGAAAGCTAAATAGAAAGTCTAAGTGTATTTCGCTAGAATTGAGACAAGATACAGGTCTATTAATGATTTTCCTTAAAATAATTGATTTCATCTGCGAACGAAGTAAGGCACTTTTTCCAGTGGAACGTCGTAATTCCGCAGCCATCGTGGACCAACGTGAACAGCATTTTTACCATTCGACCTGTCTTCCCAAATTCCTTCCGGAAGATAGATGTCTCGGTGTCTTCCACCTTCTACAACCACAGGAGCCACGAGGATGTTGTCTCCAACCAGGAACTCAGTCGATGACCTCAATGCCTCTTCATCGTCACTCGGAGCATTCCACCAAATTGGTCGAATTATGGGAGTCGTGTCATCAATGGCCTCATCCATCACTCGTGTCACCTCTGGCAATACAAGATTCGTGTGCAGAGCGAGCAGTTCTTTTGCCAATGTGACAATCTCTTCGTCGTAGTGGTGAGGAGGAATGGAGAAATGAATGATCGGAAGAAAGGTCGACAACTGCATCCATCTCAAGTACAACTCTCTCGATGGCATTCCTTCGTACGCTGATCCACCGATGGAATCTGGGATAAAGAAGGGATACCCAATGAGTCCCATCGTCAAGACGGTTGGAATGATGGTCCCAAGACCCCCAGTTTGATTCCACGTCGACGTACCATCGCTCAGTCGTACAAGAACAGGCAGCTGTTGACTTCTGTAGGCGGATTGGATGCTGACCAGATTTCCAAATGAAGACGAAAGTTCTGCGCTGCGCTTCGTGTAATCGCTTGGATCAAAGAATTCACCGGAAAAGGTTGGATGAGCTGGAAGAGAGGCGACTTCTCCTCCGACAAAATGGAAAGAATCAATATCATAGCTACTCTTGAAGTTGTTAAGACGCTCTCTGTGCCACGCGGTGGCATTCGTGGACACACCGATGACTCCAGCCACACCGCGGAGCCATTTAGATGTGCGCGGTCCGTTCCACCATCTGGTAAGACCAGGCACGACGCCACTCACATCTCGAACTAGGAATCCGTTTGTTGTAGCTTTCTGGAATGATTGACTGTTGGTGTTCAGCTGAGGGTGTGACCAAAGAGAGACTTTGAATTTATTTTCGTGCATGAGTCTCACCATTTCCTTGGGATTGTGAAATTTCGAAGCAGCAAACTCCAAGTCCCCGTATTGTTCTTCCCAACCGTCATCGATCATCAGAAGACTCGGATTGAATCCATTCTTCTTTATATCTGTCACATAATTCTCCAGGATCGATTGATTGTACGAGTCTTTGAAATAGGACCACGTCGACCAAATGGGGTGGAGATATAGTTCCTTTGGAACACGTTCTTGTTGTTTCGTGGCAAACAGCGATAATGCGGCTGAATGAGCTTTTTGAACGTCATCTGCTATACATATTGTGTAGTTGAGGTCTGCGCTGATTCCACCTTGAGAATTGGAATACGTCGCATGGCTGAAGTCGGAATAAATGCAGAGTTGTTGATCGGTTTTATTAAAGATGGGGTTGAATGAATTGACGCTGACGTGAAGTGGGGAATTCTCCTTAACTACGATGGCCACTCCTTTGGAGCTCAACCAGTAGCGTTCCAATACTGGACCGAAACCATTTTCATCATGAAGTGCACTGCTGACGAAAGGTCGCTTGGAAAGAGTCGACTTTTCCAGAGGCCAAGCGTCGAATTTCATGGAAATACCACCTCCATACCAGTTGGCACCATCCAGCTCAAAGCAATCCGACTGCGTCACTTCTTTCGACAAAGCCAACCACCGCACATCGTAACACGTTGCATTTTCAATCCTACTCGGAAGAATCTCCAGTCGTTCCAGGCGTCTCCACAAGAGGCAGAGTCCACGATTTTCCAGGTCTATTTCCGAGCAGTCGTATGGTAGATTTCCAGCTGGTCGGCTTCTCCACAGATGTCCAACGAGAGCAGGTTCACCGTTGGAGTTGCTGAACGTGATGTCCAGCGTTTTCTCGTTGACGACCATGTTCTGTCCTCGGTAGATGTAGTAGAACTCTTCCTCGTGGAAGTGGTAGATGACGACCAGTCCAACGATGATGAGCACAAACAGGAACATGACGAAGACAAGCAGCTTGCATTCCTTCGGTTTCTTCGGCATCGTTAATCTAGAGAAGATACTTCTGCGTGCGCCACGTCTCAGCGGATTCGCCTCATTCTTCTCCATTTGCTGAAACATTATAATTATAATCAGTCACTTAGGTCTACTCCACTCGCGTAGGCCTATATACGGCATGTTAGATATAGTCACAAACTGTTGCAACGCGTTCTATACTCTCAGAGTCTCATCGTGCCCTAATTTAAATTCTAGTCAACAAGTTATGCATGAGTTAAAGCTCACTAAAGTCTGCATGCGAAGTCAGTGGAACGCGACCGAACAAACAGAGACGTGAATGAAGTTAGAAGAAAGAGATAAAGAAAGAAAGAGTATAGAAGGGGTGGGTGGGAACAGAACTGAAAACTGGGATATGTAGGCTACTTCAGAATTTCTGAAGGTCAATTGTTACGGCCAAGACTGTGAACTTGAGTAGTATTGTGTTGCATGGTATTGTATTGTATTTTATTGTATTGTATTGTATTTTATTGTATTGTATTGTATGTGAGTATCTAATATAGGGTGAAGCGTTCAGAAGCGTTTCCACGCAGAGCGCAATAGTAATAAGATTTTTTCATAACAGTGAAACACCATATGTTTTTTTTTAATTTGCCAGAGCAGAATTTTTTTACCTGCATTTCAGACACGCGATTCAAACTAAAACTTAGTAAAACTTACCTTTATATTAAGTCAAAATGGGTGTACTGTATAGAAATTAAAATGTATTAAAATGTTAAAATACTCAATCTCCCATAAGTGGAGCCAATGCATGTAGCCTAAGTATCAACGGGTGTACACTGTGTATGTTCATATGTAGGCCCCCTATATATATATATATATACATATTACATACCTATATATACATACATTTATGCCACACATAAATGAATGTGAATTAGGCAAAGGTGCTGTAAGAATTTCGAAAATTCTTGCACATGCTGGGGGTGGCAGTGCATTCGCCTTGGCGGTCATCTGCAATTGTAAATACTGTTTATTCTAATTTGCTTAATAACATTCTGTGACCAAATTTTCACTTGTTACGTAGCTAAGTCGTTGAGATTCGTTTCGTTACCGATGTGTTACAGTTGAGATTGAATGAATTGTCCTTCAACTATTGATCGCGAAATCGATCACTCGAATTAGATACGAAAGACGATATAGGACATCGATTATAACCATCACCACTAGCTATAGGCTACTAAGATTATGTTTAGTTGTCTAGTGTCTACCAATACCATGAAAGAGTTCATTGACTTGTAAGCACATGCATGACCATGTCAGTGGGGAATTCTTCTCTGCTATCCTATTAAAAGGACTGGAGAGTTGTGAAAGAAAAAAGAGACAGAGACAGAGTGAGAGAGAGACAAAGACAGAAAGAGACAAAGACATGGAGATAGAGACATACAGAATAAAAGAGGATGATCGTGAAAGAGAACAGAGAGAGAGACACGTAGGAAGAAAAGACAAACACTGAGTACATCTTTGCTGGCAGACAAACAGACAGACATACAGACAGACAGTAGAATTTAACTAAAGTTAAATTGGTCATGTATAATTTTGGTTTTAACCTGTTTCAGCCTGAGAACTGTCTGATAATCTTTTTCGTAGTCCTTCTCTAAATCTGCTTCCTCCTCATCGTCATCACCCTCATCACGGCCATCATCCCCAGCCATTCTTCCGTCCGCCCCAGCATGCATCTCGTTTCCGTTGTCCAAGTTGTTGTTGGCCTCCGCTCCCCGACCATACCCGGAAGTCGATGGTACCGCTGGGTCTTTGTCTTTGCTGTGCTTCGGTGCATTAGCCAGCGTTCCGCGTGACTGGTTCCGGTCTTCATCGGGTCCAGCAGATGATGATGGCACCTGTTGTCTCGGTTCAGCTGCTGGATCTAGGATGACGACAACGGAATTGTTATCTCCAGTCGCTTTGTTCTGGCCTTTGCTGCTGCTGCTGCTATCCATCGGAGGATGCGTACGTTCACTGCAGCCTCTGCAACCAAACAAAAGAAAAATTTTGCAAGACACACGATTCCCATTATAATAATAATATTGTTTGTTTGCGTCGGTTACGTGCTTTGCGCTTTCCGGAGACTCGATTTGGTATATCAGTCAAGACAAGGCTAAGGCATGGCAAGAGTAGACATAATGACGTATTATAACGTAAGGTAATGCAAAAGACGGTATAAGTAGGCCTACTCTGGTGTACGCGGCATGATATGGTATGATTATTATGCAATCATCGTCATGGTTATTCAGTACGGTAAAGTGGTACACAGACCGTTTATACTTTGTAGGCTACAAAGGACTAGAAGTTCAATGCAGTGTAGCCAAGTTGTTTAACTATAGCCTTTTGACGATTTTGTGGCTCCGGAAATTTCACATCTTGTTTGAATAAGAAAAATATTAAAAATGAATTACTTTCATGTCGGCAGATTGAAAAATAATTATAATTGCAAAGAAATTTGCATTTGAAAATTTGAAAACATGACTTTACTATTATAAGCGGAACTTGAAGTGGGGCGACATCTATGCTTGAAAGTTAAATGGACGTGCACAAAATTTTCACGATTAACCTGTCGCATAATAAAAAAAGATATATTGTGTACGGAAAAAGGAGTTGTAAAGAATATAATTACTTGCTTTCTTACTAACTAATATTGATCTACTCGTCAACGTTTAAGTATAAAATATGTCGACATCACATGATGGGCTAAGCATTCAAATCCTGGCCAATATTAGTATTATTAAGAGACTGGATCACGATGCCACCTCACTCAAAGAACATTTCTTAGGCAAAGATATATACCCTAATATTCTACCGTTGACATATTTGTAGGCCTATGTGCACTTGTTACAGCGCCCCTTCAAGCTCTCTACTCAGAGGCGCTTCCGAATGCAGAGCGGACACTGCATCGGAGTTTCACGCCGAAGCGCTGAGCAATTGCGAGTGAAGTACTTGCCCAGGGTCCTTACGCGGCGAGGTAGATTCGAACCTCGAACCTTCCGGCTCCAAGGCAACTACACCACTGCGCCCCACAAATAATTATGATTGACATATACAGACAATAGGATAACGATAGCTTACCTGGTCTCTAATAACTTGAGAGAGTAGCACAGGTTGAGGCTAAGCAGGCAAGAGTGTATCGAAATATGACTGCAAATGCAACGGTCCTAATTGTGCAGTTCTGTTGTTAACTTTGCTGCAGTAGTTCAGCTGCAACTGGTTGTGCATTGTAATTGTTGTTCAGCCAGTTAGTTGGCTCGTATTTTGTGAGAACTGGTTTCTTCCAGTTCGACCAAAGTCCTCTCCTCCTGTTGGGCAAATGATCTGAGTCCACCACCACCACCAACACCAATGCTATACACGAACTCCGCATGTGGCCATTAGATCGTTTTCTAAATTGTTGACTGTTTTCCCATATGTTTTTCTCTTCTCTGTCTCTATCCCCCCTCTCTCTGTACCTCTGCCTCTATGTGTCTCTATATCTTTTTCTCTTGGTCTCTTTATGTCCTGTGTACAGTATGTGTGTGTGTGTGTCTCTCTCTCTCTTTGAATCTCTCTCTCTCTTTTTCTCTGAATCTCTCTCTTTCTCTGAATATCTCTCTCCCTGTCCCTGTCCCTGTCCCTGTCCCTGTCCCTGTCCCTGTCCCTGTCCCTGTCCCTGTCCCTGTCCCTGTCCCTGTCCCTGTCCCTGTCCCTGTCCCTGTCCCTGTCCCTGTCCCTGTCCCTGTCCCTGTCCCTGTCCCTGTCCCTGTCCCTGTCCCTGTCCCTGTCCCTGTCCCTGTCCCTGTCCCTGTCCCTGTCCCTGTCCCTGTCCCTGTCCCTGTCCCTGTCCCTGTCCCTGTCCCTGTCCCTGTCCCTGTCCCTGTCCCTGTCCCTGTCCCTGTCCCTGTCCCTGTGCCTGTCCCTGTCCCTGTCCCTGTCCCTGTCCCTGTCCCTGTCCCTGTCCCTGTCCCTGTCCCTGTCCCTGTCCCTGTCCCTGTCCCTGTCCCTGTCCCTGTCCCTGTCCCTGTCCCTGTCCCTGTCCCTGTCCCTGTCCCTGTCCCTGTCCCTGTCCCTGTCCCTGTCCCTGTCCCTGTCCCTGTCCCTGTCCCTGTCCCTCTCCATCTCCCTCTCCCTCTCCCTCTCCCTCTCCCTCTCCCTCTCCCTCTCCCTCTCCCTCTCCCTCTCCCTCTCCCTCTCCCTTTCCCTCTCCCTCTCCCTCTCCCTCTCCCTCTCCCTCTCCCTCTCCTTCTCCCTCTCCCTCTCCCTCTCCCTCTCCCTCTCCCTCCCCCTCTCCCTCTCCCTCTCCCTCTCCCTCTCCCTCTCCCTCTCCCTCTCCCTCTCCCTCTCCCTCTCTCTGTTTGTCTGTCTGTCTGTTCATCTGTCCGTCTGTCTCTTTGTCTGTCTGCCTGTCTGTCTGTCTGTCTGTCTCTCACTGTGTCTCTTTATGTCTCTCCTTCTTCATCCTCTCTGACACGCTCTCTCTCCGACTGCGTAAGTTTTTTCCTCTCTTCTTATCGTTTGTCTGCATTTGTCTGTCTGTGTCTGCATATGTCCGCTCTATAGTCTGTCTTATTACGTTTATGCATCTGCCTGCCTGCATGCCTCTTTTTGTAGTTTGTCTGTTTAGGCACGAGTCTGTCTATATCTCTGTCCTTCTATGTACACGTCTGCATGTATACCTGAGTATTCTTGTATGTTTCCGTCTCTTTCTATGTAGGTCAGCAGTATAAATGCAGGCTGATTGGGTCTTTGAAGACAATGAATTATGGACTATTCATGTGGTCTTTATAATATCTATAGTCTGTCTGTCTGTCTGTCTGTCTGTTTGTTTGTTTGTCTGTCTGTCTGTCTGTCTGTCTGTCTGTCTGTTTGTCAGCATAAACATATTTCGCTGTCAAGAAATATATGCTATAGTTATATAACAATCATAAAATAACAAAGCAGCTATACAGGTTACATCAGGGACTAAGTTAAGTATGATATGCGGATAATTCACAGTGCCCTACTTAATGTCTGTTTTATCATACATCCACCTGATTGCTTGTACATGAGTATTTACATGTTATGTCAGTATGTGTGTGGGCGCGCATGCACGTAAGTGTTGGGTGTATGCATATTGAGTAAGCTTACAAATTGTGTAACTTTTCGTTTACCGTTATGTTAGCAAGCAACTTTTTATCTATGTAGTTATGGTATACGTATTTTTTGTATGCGTGTATTACACTGTATTATGCATGCATGCAATGTATGCGTGTATTATGCATGTATGAAATGTATGCATGTGTCATGTGTGCAGTGTATGCATGTATTATGCATGCAATGTATGCATGTATTATGCATGCAAGGGTGCTTCTTATAAGACTTAGTGACGAATGACGATATGGACATAAAAGTCCGCTGAAGTGTGGGGCCTAGGCCTTCAGTTTTATGTTTGGGTGATAGTACGTTTCCTGTTTCTTATGGGTGTTAGTTTTGACATTTTATGCGTAGGCCTACATATATTATAACTCAATAAATGCAGGTATAGGCTGCGTGTCAAAACACTTCACTGAGTATTCCATTTAATCGTATTCACAAAAGTTCAAGTGATTTTGAACCATATAATCGTTCCGATGTTTGTACAATATTTTAGTGAGTGGACCGGATTCGGATATCACGTCTCCGAAAACCATAAAAAAGAATATTAATATCCGGCCTCAGGGAAGGCAATTCTTAATCCTATGACTCGTAGTTCCCGCAGAACAGTTGTTAGCCATGGCAGGCGAAAAGACCTTGAGCCATTAAGTTTAACGATGTTTATACGTTTGCTATAGGCCTACGTCGTTGATCATTATAACACCGCTGGATTTTCATGATTTTCGATGAAAGTAGATGTAAAATTAATTAGCTGGCTATTTTTGAAGAAGCCTGATATTGAAGATAAATTAAGTTAAAATGGTGATAAAGGATAAGCTGGTGTTTTTCCTATTGAAGCTAAAATAAGCTGGCTGATTTTGGTTTTAAGAAAAATTCTTAATAGAATGGATTCTTTGGCTATTTTCTATGAAGCCTGATATTGAAGAAAATATCAGCTAAAATGGTGTTTAAAAAAATCAGTTGTCTTTTTAATTTTCTGGATGTCTTTTATTATTTCCTGAGGGGGGGTGCTCGGTAGTACAGTGGATAGCGCGCTGGACTGTCGACCAAGAGGTCGGGGGTTCAATTCCCCGCCGGGGCAGAAATTTGTTACGAGATTTCTGTTCCACAAGCCGACTCAGCTATGATGAGTACACGGTCAGTGGATGATGAGACGGCGAGGGAGAGGATTGGTCACCGCCCTTTGGAAGTCTTTTATTATTTCGATCAGCAAGGAAATTAAGGTCGTAAGAATACTGCCGAAAAGTCTCTAGCTAATATATTTAGTGCGATGTGCGAATAAGCGAATATCTCGAGAAAATCGGTATTGGTTACGAAAATTATGCAACTACCGGTTGAATTGTTAAACGCAGCTCCCGTTCCCCCTCCGCCTGCAATTTGCATGTAATTCGCCCCATTTCTATACAGGTAGACGTTACCAGGAGCGATGGTTAGATACAGCAACAGTGCACACCTGCTACCTATTAAAAGCCACGCAGCAACCGATCCATAACATCGTTGACACTTCGCACGTGGCACAATGCGATTAAATCTGATCGTATCCAATGCAATTTGAACAAAAAACGCCCTTGGCCAAAAATCTTGTCGTTCTACTTCCGGTTTTGTCGCTAAGATAAATTCTTGTCGCTGCTGGATGATGACGACAAGTTTATAGTTCACGGTCATTATTATGAAGACGCAAAATGAATTTCGCTGTTTACAAGACTTATGTATACACACACACACACACACACACTTTTTTCTAACTTTTTTTCTAGGTTTTTTTTTCTAACTTTTTTCCTAGGTTTTGTTCTAACTTTTTTTCTAGGTTTTTTTTCTAACTTTTTTTCTAGGTTTTTTTTCTAGGTTTTTTTTTTTTTTTTTTTTAGGTTTTTTTTTTTTTTTTTTTTTTTTTTTTTTTTTTTGTTTTTTTTTTTTTTTTTTTTCTAGGTTTTTTTTTTTTTTAGTCATCCGTCCCAAAAAGTCAAGAATTTTGTTTTCTCGAATGTCTTTTTCTTCTTAGAACAGGCTGCGAATGTACATTAGAACTTGTTATTAAAGCGTGTTCATAGAGAAGTAATGATTGCACAAGGGCTGTAGTAGTAAATCAGTTTGCTAATAGTAAATCAGTTAAAATCACAATGATATCAAGTCTTTATTATCAATCCATGTATTGAATGACTCATCATAGCCTAACCATTTAACCAAAGACCGATTTCCTCTTTTTCTTATAATCTTTTCTATTTTAAATGTATCTTGCGTTGTCAGTTGTAACTCAGCTTCATAAAATGTCCCTTGTATTTGTTCTCCATGATAGTCAGATATTTTATAGGTTATAGGATCCGTGTATTGTATTTGTGTAATAGTAAAAACCTCTTGAGTCCAATTCTGCATGTAGCCTTTCTCGAATGTCTTTTTCTTCTTAGAAATCCTTACTCTATCTCCTACTGAAAATTTAGGTTTAACAGTTTCAGGTACAGCGTCGCCGTATAGATTTAACCAAACAGCTTTTTCGTTTGCTTTGATACTCGCTTTAACAGGAGTCATTTTAATGGAAGAATGTCTTGTGTTGTTGTATAAACTAACCATATTATCTAAAACATCGATATATCTCTGAGTTGAATTCGCTGTAAAATATTTGAACATTTTCTCTTTCACTGTTCTATTAAATCTTTCTACGATACAAGATTTCTCTTCATTCTCAGTTGAGTACAACTGCATACCTAATGATTTTACCTGTTTATTATAGAATTCTGTTCCCTTATCGACCCAAAGTTTTTCACCCCTTCTTTTGCTCGTATTAAATATTTTAACGAAAGCATCTGCCACAGATTCTCCGCGCTTATCTTTTAACGGCTGAATAAATGCATACTTGGAGAATATATCAATGACGCTTAACAAATATTTCACACCAGAATTAAATTTAGCATAAGCCTGCATGTCAATCAAGTCTGCCGCCCAAACTTTGTCCACTCCCTGCACATAAACAACTCGCTTCCTGAACTTCCTGACTATAGGTTTATGCAATTCGTCAGCAAGTTGGTCTGTCCATCTCAGAGTTTTTTTTTCAACCCCATTCCAAAATGGGTTTTCGTTGATAAAATTGGTTTAACTATAGATCGTTCAATTCGTTCGCGGAACGAAGGATTAGGTATATTATTTAATTCATCTATCATAGCTCTGTCAGCGACGTTTCTCCCTGCTGTATCAGTATGTTTAGCATAAGCCATGTCATGGCGATAGGCTGCTGCATCAACCCTATCTACTGGTTTACTCCAGTCTTTTGGCGTCCCATCACTATTCAATCGCAAATCCAATCGAGTTCCTGGACCCGTGAAAGAATGTCCTGGAAGATGCATTTCGCCCGGATATTTTGCCCATGGAAGTTTAATGTTGGAAGTAGCAGAATTGAGAGCTGAGACTAAATCACCTCCTTGTACTGTAGTAGACATTTTAGTAAACTGAGTTTTTCTAGCGCCACATTCAACGCATACACATCTAAGCATAGGTCTGCCATTCTTACTGACAACTCGTTGAATATCTCTACACTCAGTTTGTCGCTTACATTTTACGCAATACGAGCTGTGCTCCATTTTAATATAATATAATTAAAATGGAAGTCCAAGACCTATCGTGGAATGAAGATACATCTAAACGCTTTAACAGTCCTCTCCTACCAAGAAGCATCAGAGGTTTGATCGTCGGTAAGTCTCAATGCGGCAAAACAATATTACTACTTAATTTATTACTGAGACCTGGTTGGTTAGACTACGATAACCTGCAGATCTTTGGCAAAAGTTTATTTCAATCAGAATATAAGATACTCAAGAAAGCATTCGAAGAGAAATTACCAAAGGAAGCAATTATAAGACTTTTTGATAATCGAGATGAAATAATGAAATTAAATGTATCACCGACCGCCGTAGTCGAGGAGATGTCTAAAAACATGGGGGAAACATCGGATATAGAATGCAAGTTCTTTGAAACCTCTGAAGATGTTCCAGATCCACGAGACTTAAGTCGAGATAAAAAGAATCTCATGATTTTTGATGATTTACAGTTAGAGCGACAAAATAAATGCGAATCGTATTATATAAGAGGTAGGCATAGTAATGTAGACTGCTTTTACCTAGCACAAAATTATTTCAAACTGCCTAGACAAACTATAAGAGAGAATGCTAACTTTATATGTTTGTTCCCTCAAGACCTCAAGAATATTAATCATATATACAGCGATCATATAGGTGTAGATGATATGACTATTGAAGAATTTCGAAAACTATGCAAAACTGCGTGGGATGAAACGCATGGTTTTGTGGTTATAGACCTTACTAGTAAAACAAATAAGGGTAGGTATAGAAGTGGATTAGATACATTTTACATTAAATAAAAGCAATAATAAAATGATAACAAAATTTAAGATTTTATATTCTAGGTTTAAAAATAGCTATCTAAAATGGAAACCCTTCTTGACGAAATTTTATCTAATACTCAAACGATTGCACGCAACACAGAAGCTAAAGAATCCTTTTGCATTTTGTTGAGCGAAAGGAACACACGAATTCGAACGAAATTTAATCCACTAATCGAACTGGACAAAAGTAAAACGTATGAAATGGCTCTTGTCAATCTTGAAACTTACTACAGTTTTCCTAATATAGATGAAACAAATAATAAATTCGTATATTCGTCAGATAACGGTGTAACATGGGAAGATTTAGACATTCCAACCGGTTGCTATGAAATCGAAGACTTAAACGATTACATACAGAGAATTCTAAAAGAAGAAGGTCATGGACAATGTATAAAGTTGCAACCAAATAACAATACTTTGAAGGCTGTTTTGGAAATTGATGAGAACTATAAAGTTGATTTTACAGTACCAAATTCAATTAGTACCGTTCTAGGATTTCAGAGTCGTGTATACTCCGAAGGATATAACGAATCCGAGCACATAGTCGATATAAACAGCGTGAATAGTTTACGAGTTACGAGTGATGTAATAGGATCATCGTATGCCAACGGAACTACGGAGAACATAATTTATTCTTTCTTTCCATCGGTCGGGCCTGGTTACAAGATAATCGAATCTCCTCACAATCTCGTATATCTTCCAATAACGCTATACTCTATTTCATCGATGGAAACAAAACTAATAGACCAAAATGGAAAACTAATTAATTTAAGAGGTGAGGAATTGTCGATACGATTTCACATAAGAGAGGTTTAATTTAAAGTTTATATTTAATATAAGATGAGCGCTTACGCTAAGGTCAAAGTTAATATTTCTGAAGGGCAAAAAGAGAAGATTAAGCGAGCTGTTCAAGTAGGAACTGGAGTGAGTATAAGACTTTCTCATGAAGATATAACTGGTGAGCATGTATTAGCTCTAAACCAGAGGCAAATTAACAAGTTAACTAAAGCGTATCAGAATGGAACTGGTGTGACAATTAAAATGGGTAAAAAGCAATTAGAAGACAATGCGAGAGTCGAAGGCGGATTTATTGGCGCTATTCTACCGTTCTTAGCAACAGCCGGAAAGTTTCTTCTGTCTAGTGTTCTTCCGAGTTTAGCCACAGGAGCCTTAACAGGATTGGGTTCTGCAGCTGGTTCCAAAATTGTCGATAAAATTAGTGGATCTTCGATCTCACAGATGAGTGGATCTTCGATCTCACAAAGTGGATCTGGCGTGCTCTACGTAAAGAAAGGAGGAATATGCTGTAAGATAAGACCTGCTGGGGAAGGTCTTTTTCTATCTCCGTGGAAAAAGGGTACTTCAATAACGGGTTCTGGTTTGTTTATGAAAAGAGGAACAGGATATATCAGCGGTGAAGGTCTTATACTTGGTCCCAATTCACCATTTAAAAATATTCCTATTCTTGGAATGTTACTTTAAACAATCTCTTATATAAATGTCTGGATACGGTCACCCAATACACAAATTTATCACCAAACGGAAGCCTCGTGTGAGTCCGATAATTTGGATGCCTAAAGTGGTCACTCACGCTCCTGCAAGACAACGAGCAGGCGACAGATATGAGATTTTTGCTCAGCAAGCGATAACGATTGAACCAAAGACAAATATTACAGTAGAAGTAGGCCTTGGAGTCCGAATGACCAGTGGAATGTGTCTAGTCTCTCTTAGACAGAAGTTGAAACAACTCAGACTGAGTCTTCAAGATGGTACTGTCCTAGAGGACGCAGAGGATATAATAATTACAATTCAAAACAACTCAGATTCACCAGTTACTATAAATGAAAAAGACTCAATTTGTTATGTTAATTACTACGATGCATAAATTGTACGTTTTATGTTTACGTTTTATGTTTACGTTTTACGTTTACGTTTTACGTTACGTTTTAAACATTATACTTATAATAAAAAATGTCACTACTGAAAATTAGTGATCCTGCAAAAAGAGATTTTATTATCGAAGAGTTTTTAAAAACGAAAAAAAATATTAAACAAAACTTTCTCTCAGAGAGAATAGACGATCTTGGACTTCAACGAGAATTAACGAAAATCTACAAACCAATAGTCGACTCTCAATCAGCAATTTCAAAAGAACAAAACGCTTTGCTGTCGACAATAAAAGATAACTCTGCAGCAACATCACTTGCTCTAAAATCACTTCCAGATTCGTTGAAAACTATTCAATTTCCTCAGTATCCGTCTATAGAGGCGTACGATGACGATGACCCAGTAGAAGACATTAGAAGGTTAGAATTAGGAAATATTGCAGTTGAATACCTTAAAAAATATGCTTCCGATAGAAGACTTGTAGACACAACATTCGGATTAAGATCAAGAGATGGAAAATTCTACATCGGTGACAGCGAAGCCTCAATCCAAGGAAATGATATTACAGTTGGAACCACAACTTATCAAGGAACTCCAGGATTATGGGAATTGTTAACGTTAGCTAGTCCAAACAGTTCAATTTATGATAATCGTGATCTCGAAGAATACGCCGAGATTCTAACTAAAACGAATGCCATGAGTCAGCCAAATAAACCAAACAAACCTAAATCGTCTAGAAGTGTAAAATATGCAAAGATAATAAAACCCATATGGGACGATTACATGAAGTTAAGAGGTAAAACAGGAAGCGGAATAATTACCATTCCTTCAGATCCTAACGAATTAGTAAAACAATTAGAGTTGCGAATATATAGCTACAAAGCGGGAAATACAGGAGTAAGAAATGAAATTGTAGGTATGACGGATGAGTTACTGAGACAGGGAGTGATATCCAAAGATGAATATAAAAAATTGATGATCTAATTAAAAATTGATGATATAGAAATGCTGGTCGTTGCGAGAAGAAGTTATAAAAAAGTACACGTTGTCGGTGGAGCAGGAATATTCGATTCCATTGCAGGATTTCTCAAAAGACTACTGACATCGAATGCAGCCAAACAAATTGCGAGCACAGCTGTCAAAGAGATTGGGGGTGTTGCTAAGGATAAGGCGATCGACGTTGGAAAACGATTACTCAATAAGATACTCCAACCAACCACCGTTCAGCAGCCGATAACTCAGGAAACTAAAGTCATTCTAGCTAGATTACTAGGATCGAATCCGCAAATGACGGGTGGAGCTATTAGAATTCAAGATCTCGTAAAACGCTTAAACGGAGGTGGTTTGAAAATGGCTTAAACATATTTTCTTATTTAAAAATATATGTATAATAAAATGCAATCCGATATTCTAAGATTCACAGAGCAACCATTGATCGATGAAGGTATCGAGCGATACGAATGGCATGAGTACGAACCTGTAGCGAGAACTAACCTTAACAGTTCTGGTGAAATAAGAATAAATATTGAATTACAAGACTTATACAGTCACCCAGCAGAGTCATATCTACAATTCGAAGGAAGACTAATTAAAGCTGACGACACCGCATACGTTAATGCCGATTTAGTCGCTCTTACGAATAATGGGCTTATGTATCTATTCAGTCAAATATCCTATCAGTTATCTAATCAAGAAATCGAAACGCTATTTCATCCGGGTCAAGCTACAACGATGCTCGGTTTACTTACGTATCCAAACGATTTTCAGTTGACTCAAGGCTTAAATCAGCTGTGGTATAAAGACACTGGAGCGACTGCTGTTATTGCGGACAACCCCGGATTTGCCACTAGACAAAGCTTTCTCATTCGCAAACCAAACACTAAAGGAATGTTCAGCTTTATTGTTCCGTTGAAGCATATTTTCGGGTTTTGCGACGATTACGACAAGATTATTTACGGTTTTAAACAGACGCTGACATTAGTTCGTAAAGCGGACGATGATGCCATATTCCGAGATAACGCTGCAGCTGCTGGAAAAGTTGCGATAAACAAAATTTCATGGTTTATTCCGCACGTTATTCCTTCCGATATGGAACGAATGCAGTTGTATAAGACGATTGAATCGAAATTAACGTTGCCAGTTGCGTATAGAGCTCGTCAATGCGATACGATAACAGTTCCTCAGTCGACAAGTTTCAGTTGGCGTCTGAGCGTTAAAACATCACCGGAGAAACCTAGATATATCATCGTAGGATTTCAGACGGACCGTAGCGGTAATCAGGAAAGTAATCCAGCACTCTTTAATCACTGCGATCTCAAGAACATTTATGTTATGATGAATCAAGAAAGATATCCAGCTGTAGATCATAACCTATCGTTTCCTAATCAACAATTCTCCAGAGCGTACAGAGACGCGTCCTCCTTTAGTCAAAAGTTCTACGGGATGGATAAGTTGATTACGCAAAGCAATATAACACCTGTAGATTATAAAGAATTATATCCGCTGTTCGTGTTCGATGTAAGCAAGCAATCCGAGCGTTTGAAATCTTCAGTCGTTGATATTCAGATTAAGGCTCTTTTCAATGCAGCAGTGCCAGCCGACACAGAAGCGTATGCTGTCGTAATTTCAGATAGGTTGCTGCAGTTCCAATCGGATGGGCAGAAAATGAGTGTTGTGTATGGAAAATTGATTTAAAGAATACTTATATATTATGAAGCTACCAGAGCTTAGAATGTTAGCCAAGCATCACGATGTTACAGGCACTTCGCATCTCAACAAACCTCAAATGATAGCTGTATTGATTGAAAAGAATATTCTTCCGACGGACTACAAGTCTGTGTCATATCGACATGACACGTTGGGTAGTATCAGGAAACAACCGAGAAGAGTAGATATTATAGATCGAGAGACTGGCGTTGTTACCTCGTATCCATCGATGTATAAAGCTGCTAAGGCGTATGGTCAGAGTGCTGGCATCATAGCTTATCATAACGGAAATGTCTGGAGAGATAGATACGAAATTAAAGTGTATGAGAGATAGAATGATATGCAATTAAAGTGTTCGATAAGTGGATCTTCGATCTCACAGATAAGTGGATCTTCGATCTCACATGTTTTAATATTTTTGCGTGGTAAGATAAAATGGATTTAAAGAAAAGTAGTTTAAGAAACATGAACCATGTTGAACACTTGCTCGACTCATCGGTTCCTGACATTAAGGTTCCTACGCTTACCCCCACACCTGGTAAATACAAACCAGTAGCGCCTAAGAGAAAATACAAAAATAGGGTTAGAGCTAAATTAAATGATTTTGCGGATTGGTTACTTAGTTATGTACCTGAACGAGATAATAAAGCAGTTAACGAAAAACTAGAATCGTTGAAGTCAACTGTTTCCAGGATATTTGATAAAATTAAAATTCTAGAAACGGCGTCGGCTATTAAAGGATTCACGAAGCAGTATAGAATAGATGGAATTAATGGAATGGATGCCTCGTCGTTTCTTAATTTCGTCAGACCGCAGGTAGTAAATCTGTTATCGAGTAATCGCCAAACAAAGGTTAATCTAGTTCTTACTTGTACTATGGAACGAGTAGATATGAAATCTGGAATAGTGACTTCTGAGGATATACCATTCGTTTCCAGGGCAGAAGTTATTTTAGAAGCAACCGACTTGAATGAAATATACAGCAGAAAGAAAGACAAAATCATGGAGTCTATTGCTAGTTTTCAGATGCAAGGAAGTAATTGGAGATTTAAAGCCGTTGTAAAATTAGATATAAATACGGTAAAATATACACCCTTAAGAGGTAGTTCTTACATTCCGCTTCCCGACTTTTTAGCTAATAAAAAGGCTATTATAAATATGAAAAACGACGATGAAGAATGCTTCAAATGGTGTATCACTAGAGCTTTGAATCCGGTTGTGAAAAATCCGGAAAAAATAACGAAAGCTTTGAAAGAACAATCGAAAAAACTTAATTGGAGTGGCATTGAGTTTCCAGTTGCTGCTGATGCTAATGTGATAGGTAGGTTCGAGAGAAATAACAATATTAATGTTAATGTATTCGGTTTTGAAAAACATGTCTACCCGCTTTATCTGTCTAAGTGTGAAAGTAGTATTTGTGTAGATCTATTGCTTATTTCCAACGGAGAAAGGAAACATTATTGCTGGATAAAGAATTTTAACCGATTGATGAGATTTCGGACTAATTCGATGTATTATTGTAAAAGGTGTATGAATGGTTTCACAACGCCAGGAGCGCTTAACAACCATAATGAGTACTGCTCTCAACATAACGCACAAAAAATAGAAATGCCAGAACCAGGAACTATGTTAAGTTTTAAAAATTATAACAATTCTATGAGAGTTCCGTTTATAGTCTACGCAGATTTTGAGTCTTTTGTAAAACCGATCGATACATGCCAACCAAATCCAGAGTTGTCGTACACTAATAAATATCAAAAGCATATTCCTAGCTCCTTTTGTTACCACATAAAATGTTTCGACGATAGTGTATATTCTCAAGATCCTGTGACGTTTACGGCTGAAAGCGAAGATGATGATGTTGGTCAAATATTTGTAGATAAACTAGAAGAGAATATAAAACAAATATATAATCAATTTAAATTCCCTAAGAAGATGATATTTACAGAAGAGGACAAGAAGTGTTTTGATGGAGCTACTATATGCCATATCTGTGAAAAACCGTTGGGCGAAGACCGAGTGAGAGATCACTGTCATCTTAGCGGTAAATTTAGAGGGGCTGCTCATAACATTTGTAATGTAAACTATAAAGTCCCCAAGTTTTTCCCTGTAGTGTTTCATAATCTTTCCGGGTACGATTGTCATCTGTTCATTAAGAAACTGAGAGGTAATAATGGAGAGAAAATTAATTGCATACCTAATAACGAGGAAAAGTATATATCTTTTAGCAGAGAGGTCGTTGTTGATAAGTTTGTAAATAAAGAGGGAAAAGAGATTACCGTCAAGCGACAACTGCGTTTTATCGACAGTTTTAAATTTATGGCTTCTAGTCTTGATGCTTTATCGAGGAACCTAAGCAAAGACCAGTGTAAAAATATTGGGAAACGATATACTGGAAAGAAGCTCGATCTTTTGCTGAGAAAAGGCATATATCCTTATGACTACGTCGATTCATTTACTACCTTTAATGAAACCGAACTACCACCAAAATCCGCATTCTATTCTAAGCTAAATGATTCGAATATTAGCGATGAAGACTACGAGCATGCAAAAACGGTATGGAAGGAATTTGGATGCAAAACATTCAGAGAATATCACGATTTATACAACGTTTCGGATGTTCTGTTACTTGCCGATGTTTTCGAAAACTTTAGAGATGTGTGTATGAAGAACTATACGCTTGACCCTGCATGGTATTTTACATCTCCTGGTTTAGCCTGGGATGCCGCTTTAAAATTGACAGGCGTGAAATTGGAGTTATTGAATGATTATGATATGATTCTGATGCTTAGGCAAGGGATGAGAGGAGGAGTGAGCACAATATCAAATCGTTACGGGAAAGCGAATAATAAATATATGAGCGATTTCAATAGTAACGAAAATTCTACATTTATTACTTACCTGGATGCGAATAATCTATATGGATGGGCTATGATCAAAAATTTACCTACTCACGGGTTCAAATGGATGAACGAAGATGAAGTAAAAAATTGGAGAAGTATTCCATGCATATTGGAAGTTGATTTGGAATACCCTAAAGAGTTACACGACCTGCATAACGATTTTCCGTTAGCTCCTGAAAGCATTGAGATTGACAAAGTCAAAAAGTTAATTCCAAACTTAAACGATAAAAAGAAGTATGTGCTGCATTACGATAATCTGAAGCTGTATGAGAGCTTGGGTTTGAAAATAACAAAAGTGCATAGAGGTGTACTATTCGAAGAAAGTGATTGGTTGAAAAAGTATATCGATTTAAATACAGCTCTTAGAACGAAAGCTACTAATGACTTTGAGAAAGACTTTTTCAAGTTAATGAATAACAGTGTCTTTGGAAAAACTTGTGAGAACATTGAAAATCGTGTTGATGTAGAGTTAGTGTGTCAAGAGGAGAGGGCTATTGAACTAGCCGCTAAACCTAATTATGAGAGATGTACTATTTTCGATGAAAATCTAATAGCCGTTCACATGAAAAAAACTAAATTGTACTATAATAAACCTATATATCTTGGCATGTGTATATTAGACTTGAGCAAAACGTTGATGTATGAATTTCATTACAATTACATCAAGGATAAATACGGAAATAGAGCTAAATTATTATTTACCGATACAGATTCTTTGACATACGAAATTAAAACTGAAGACTTTTACTCAGATATCGCAGGCGATATTAAGACTCGATTCGACACGAGTGAATACCCGAGAGATCACCCATCTGGTATTGAGGTTGGAGTAAATAAAAAAGTTATTGGAATGTTCAAGGATGAAGCTAGTGGGAAACAGATAAAAGAATTTATTGGACTCAGAGCAAAGTTGTATTCTTATAAGATGGCTGCTGGAGATGAGCACAAGAAATGTAAAGGTATTAAGAAGAATGTTGTCCAGAAAACTATTACTCACGAAGATTATAAAGACTGTTTATTTACTAAAAAAGAACAACAACGAACGATGAATGTTATTAGATCTTATCATCACGATATTTATACAGAAGAAATTAATAAAGTTGCATTATCTGCAGACGACGATAAACGGGTAATAATGCAAGATGGCATTCATACTTTGGCATATGGACACTATTCGTTGAAAACTATTTAATAATGTAATGCAGGAAGTAAAATCGAATTACTTTTTAAAACATTTAGATTAAATATAAAATGAGTTCTGCAACTGTGAAAAACATCGATGTCGAAGGCGTAGTTCTTCCAAATCATCCGTTAACGAATTTTGAATTATTGGATGCCGCGAAGAAGCTGAATATTCCGAATTTTAGAGGCGTTTTCGTGCGAGACGAGCTGCCGAATAAACCTAGACGGATTGAATGTGGGATATTGAATCTAGACGATTCTAAAGGAACCGGTCAGCATTGGTGCTCTTTCTTAAAGAGCGGTAACGAGAAAATATATTTCGATAGTTACGGCCTTCCTCCACCTCTGGAACTGATAAACTATTTACGCCGTCCAGTGCTATATAACAGCGAGCGAATACAGCCGGATAACGAAGTGTTTTGCGGCCATTTATGTTTGTACGTCTTAAAGAAGACGATGAACGATGGAATGAATTTCCAAGAAGTTATAAACGGCTTGCATTAAAAATTATTATATATAAATATATATATAAAATGCCTATCGATAAATTTGGTCACACCGCTGCTGGAGGAACATCACGAAGAGTAATCGCTGGAGGTGTTACTCTTAGCCAAGTAAATGCTAATTTTCTTCGATTGGATGGGACAAATCTGCCGACTGGAAATTTAAAAATGAATGGACATGTGATAAAAGGTCTCCCAGTAACGAATACTTCGACAGCCGGAATGGATGAAGCTTTAAGTAGGGGGCAAGCCATAGATTTCATAACGAATCACAACGATTCTCCGTCCAACGATAATCATTTGACGAATAAGAAATACGTTGATGAACAAGTTACAAAGTACGTCGATAAATCTCTGAAAAAGTGTCGTGCTGGGTATATTCCTCCCTTGGAAGCTGATGTAAGTGTAACAGGATTCGTTGCTAGCGCCAGTTCTTGTTTTGCCGGAAGCAAAGCCTACCATGCTTTCACTAATCTCACTGACGATGTTAACGCAGCTTGGGTTTCGGGTGAAGATGAAACTGTTTGGTTACAAATTAAATGTCCTGAGCCAGTTAAAATTTGGAGAATTGCGTTGAAAACCGTATCTGTATCTTATTGGAATTTATCCGCTAGCAATGATGGAGCAGTGTTTGCACACTTACATACATCTTCAACTCCTTCAGAGACTATTCCGACATTTTTTAATATTTCTACTACGGATGCGTATCAATATTACAGAGTTAGAGTACTGGCAAAGGATAACGATCTTCCACGAGGGATTCAGGTAATGCAATTATATGTATACGATGACTAATCTGCATTAAAAATTATTATTATATATAAAATGCCTGTCGATAAATTCGGTCACACCGATGTTGGTTCATCACAAAGAGTAATCGCTGGAGGTGTCACTCTTAGTCAAGTAAATGCTAGTTTTCTTCGATTGGATGGAGCAAACATCGCGACTGGAAATCTAAAAATGGGTGGTCACAAAATTAAAGGACTGCCCACAACGAAGCCTTTGACAGCAGGAATGGATGAGGCCTTAAGTTGGGGTCAAGCCATTGATTTGATAACGAATCACGACGATTCTCCGTCCAACGATAATCATTTGACGAATAAGAAATACGTTGATGAACAAGTTACATTGAAGGTGTCTAAAACTGGTGATACCATGACTGGTGATCTAATCTTAAACGTTGGCTCCGATCGTCTGCGTTCAATGGGTTGTAAGGACTTGAGAGGAGAAAATAAAGAATTCACTATTTTCTTAGGTAGTATACGAAATAAACTACAATGTTCGTTAAACAATCCTATTACATTACAATCGATGGATGGATTTCGTTTTAGAATAAACAATGAAATCATGTTAGAGATGGTTAAGTCACTCGATGGCACTCCTCCGTCTAAAATAAATGTGTATAAGTCCATCTTTATGCATGATGCTTACATTACAGGACTACACGAACCCAACAACGCCAGCGATGCAGCTACGAAGCAGTATGTAGATTCTATCTCAATCGGTCCCGCGCTTAGCATTCATTCTTTAGCTTGGCAATTCTTAATCGCTAAAACTCACACAAGAGTTACTTTCGATAGTGTAAGATTCAAAACCGATGGTGTTATAAGTGCGGGAATGACCCGTTTCACTCCCGGTAAAGCCGGATACTATTTCGTTTCGACGTACATAGAATTTGGTCACAGTAGTACCGCTCCTGGTAACGTCTACCTGTATAGAAATGGGGCGAATTACATGCAAATTGCGGGCGGAGGGGGAACGGGAGCTGCGTTTAACAATTCAACCGGTAGTTGCATAATTTTCGTAACCAATACCGATTTTCTCGAGATATTCGCTTATTCGCACATCGCACTAAATATATTAGCTAGAGACTTTTCGGCAGTATTCTTACGACCTTAATTTCCTTGCTGATCGAAATAATAAAAGGAGCTGGATGAGAGATGTGAGATGAGAGATGTGAGGAGGAATCAGTAAATAATAAAAGACTACTAACCACGGTACTACCGAGCACCCCCCTCAGGAAATAATAAAAGACATCCAAAGGGCAGTGGCCAATCCTCTCCCTCACCGTCTCATCATCCACTGACCGTGTACTCATCATAGCTGAGTCGGCTAGAGGAACAGAAATCTCGTTACAAATTTCTGCCCCGGCGGGGAATTGAACCCCCGACCTCTTGGTCGACAGTCCAGCGCGCTATCCACTGTACTACCGAGCACCCCCCTCAGGAAATAATAAAAGACATCCAGAAAATTAAAAAGACAACTGATTTTTTTAAACACCATTTTAGCTGATATTTTCTTCAATATCAGGCTTCATAGAAAATAGCCAAAGAATCCATTCTATTAAGAATTTTTCTTAAAACCAAAATCAGCCAGCTTATTTTAGCTTCAATAGGAAAAACACCAGCTTATCCTTTATCACCATTTTAACTTAATTTATCTTCAATATCAGGCTTCTTCAAAAATAGCCAGCTAATTAATTTTACATCTACTGATGAACCTATCTTTGACTGAGAACTCCTCCTTATTCATTATCCCTTAAAGTTAACGAGATATTTATACTGTATAGGCTAATGGAGGTGCTATACAAATGAATGCTTAAATACAGCAATACAGCAGGCTTACAATTAAGGCAATTTTGTTGACCACAATGCACCCGCCAAAGCCGTTGACGTTAAAGTTGTGTTCGCTCAACCTATACCATCTTGAGTTATTAGGGATTTTGTGGATAAATATTTTTAATTTTACTGTTGTTTTGTAATATTGCATGTCTTGAACGAGATAAAACTTTCTGATTCTGAGAAAAGGCTTTAGGTTTTACCGCTCTTAATTGATTTGGTCTTTATATAAAAATTACCAACAATCCAAAAGCTTTTAAATTAAAGGAATTCTTTTCCACTGCACAACGTCTTATTTCCCTTCTCGTCCTCCATGAAAAAGTTTCTTTTTCAGATGACTTTTGACCATTTTCCCTTTTTTTAGTAGGCTATATGATTATATGATGTTTAGATGTTTTATTCCTCCTATCAAAAACCGTATGATGTCAATTATTATATAACGAGCCCGGTGACAATGACAATGTTGTGAGGCACTGACCCTTTTTACTATTTCTATGGCTGCACAAAAGTACTTTTTACAGCTGCACAAATCCATTTAGAACTGCACATTTGTAAAGAACTGCACGTCAAAAATAGTTATCAATTTTTCTATGTGCACGCGTGCACCCATGCTGCCCAACGCTGCATGGAACTGTGAGTAAGACATTAAAAGACATAGACGAAGCATCAAGAAATACCTGAATGGTACAGATGGACATTATAGCCGTATTTATAATATTTTATTCGCAACCATAACAGCCAGATTGCTCTCGTCAAGAACTGAAGACGACAAAGCTTCATACCTGACTCTTTATTCCTTGACAATTATTGTTGTGGGACTTGGTGGCATAGTGGTGGGTTCGGTGCCTTGGAACTGTAGGGTTCCAGGTTCGAATCCACCCTCTAGCCGCCGCGCGGAGACCTTGAGCAAGTCCTTCGCTTGCAATTGCTTGTGCGGTTCGGCGTGAAACTCCGCTCTGCGGTTGAGACTCTTCTGAGTAGTCAACTTGAAGGAGCGCTATAGCCAATGCGAGAAATAATAATAATAATAATAATAATAATAATAATACCAAGGCACCTTGTCTGGTTTACCTGGAGCTATGGACCGGCCACTCTAAGCAAACTGAAATTGATCTGTTAAAACTAAACCAAAACCTAAATCTAACATTCCTGTTATAATAATAATAATAATAATAATAATAATAATAATAATAATAATAATAATAATAATAATGCGTGTAGACGTATAGGTATTTACCTTTCTGATGAGGCAGGTATACACCGTAGGCCTATTAGGTGTGGCTATGTACACCTGCCAGACGCGAAGAACTGGGTCTGGAAAAACTCTGCAGGCGCCGACTGACGGTTGCGAAGGAGTCGATTTCCTGATAAATACCAGCGGAGCGGAGGAGGCCCGGTAGAGATATCAACAACTCAAGGATCTCGCTTGGACTATCCAGTTATATACAAAGACACGTTTGTATATAATTCTATGCTGTATCGCGCGCAATGTTTGTTATAGGCCTACCTTCTGTCACCCGAAGTCTCTTATAAAACGCGCTCAGAATGCGACGACGTGATGAAGCGGCTGCTTTCGGTTACAACATCAGCTCAGCCACTTTTCTTTGATTCGTCTGGGGGGGGGCTGGTTCCTTCCCCTCACCACTACCACCACCGTTGCCGTCGACATCCGTAGGCAAAGCGACCCTCCTCTGCCTTCATAGCCTGCGAATGCGGCGGTGAAGAGGCGGTGTCGGTGGCCCTGAGCCTTGTTGGCCGACTGGCTAGAACTGGGGTCTGAAGTACGGTCGGCGGTTATAAGTTGTCCCTCCCCGGGATCCGAGTTGTTGTTGTCGTCTCCAAAGTTCAGTCTGATCCTGATTTCGTTAAAGATGCGACGACGCGTAAGTTAAAGCACATGATACCTGCCTGCTGCTCTATACCTTCGTCTATATTAGTATTATGCCTCTCCTCTCTCCTCTAGTTCTTTCTGATTAGGCTATATCGCCTGGATGCGCTGTCTTTCTGTCTGTCCGTTTCCCTCTCTCTTTCTGTCTGTCTGTTCCTGTTTCATCAACTCTCTACAAGTCATGTAAGTTGAATAAGCTGGTTCTCTCAGGCGCCGCTTGTGTCTTGCGCTAATAAATTTTGAAAATTTACATTTTTTAAATTATAATTATAAACAAATAAGTTAGCTGCCTACTCGTTTCATCCTTGTTTGTAAGTATGTCTCTGTCTATCTGTCTGTATATCTGTCTTTTGTCTGTATGTCTGTTTTTCACTGTCTGTCTGTATGTCTGTCTCTTCATCTTCAGTTCCTTGTCATCTCCGCTCCTAGGATAGCTCTCCTTCTTTCATTGCATGCCCGTCTCTTTAGTAACTCTTAAACAGTGTTGTTTCTGTCTACTTGTGTAGTTACCGAATTTCAAACTTGATGAACCAGATGACGGGAGAAAATTAGAAGGACTGGAGAGAAAGAGGAAAACTGGAAGATGGAAGAACGATTCACATGCTAGAAGAACATGAGAACGATTCACATGCGAGAAGAACATGAGAACGATTCACATGCGAGAAGAACATGAGAACGGAAAGCAAAGAACAAGAACAATAAACGAATTACATCTTACATATGTCTGTCTGTCTGTCACCTTCTATCTATCTATCTCTCTCTCACTCTGTCTGTTTCTGTCTTTGCCCCTCTCTCTACATGTCTTTTTCTATGTCTCTGTCTCTCTCCTTCTCTCTGTCTTTCTGTCTCTGTCTCTTTCTCTGTCTATGTCTGTCTCTGCGTCTCTCTGGCTCTTCCCCGTTGTTTCATCGCTCTCCTTTTTTAATGTCACTCGCCCTGCCTCCGTCCTCGGCTCCTTGAACAACTCGGTCTGTATGTATACAACAGCCACAGAGGAGGACGGGACCTGGAAGCCCTGGCGATTGAACAGTCGGTGGCTGCCGCGTTGCTTGCTATAAGCTTACTGCTGCATGGTGCATTACCCTGCGCCTCCTCCATCGCCTCCCTTGCCTTCGTGCACCGAGGGAGGGCGAGCCGTCGGTGGGAGCGTGTATAGGGATGCCGCTGCTTTACCGGATCGCTCAAGATGAGAGCGGATTCGAAAATAACAACGCAAGGTTAGTCGACCGCGGACCTGTAATTGCGTTCCCATTAAACACCAACCACATATTATAGACATGCATATTATATATACATGTATTTCAATGGCATATTACACGTTTACTATACATAATATGTATGCATGTATTCCATAGGCTATATGTATATACATATACAGTATATATACATATATATACTGTAAGCTAATTTAATCAGTGCACGACGATTGTCGTACAGCGACGCAGGTAGGCCAACTGCAAATTGGCGCGCGGCGTCTGGACAGGTGGTTGTCTGGACAGCGCGTGATGTCTAGACGAGCGTACGTTGAGTGTACAAGGAGGGAGTGGAAGTGAAGAAGGAGTGTTGTGTGTTGAGAGCCGTTGAGATAGGCTGTAATAGTTGTTGTTGAGTTGCGATAGAGTAGACTGATGAAGGTAGTAGTCGTGTAGTTGTTATGATAACGCAAGTGTAGTCATTGTTGTGTTGTTGCTGATCGTTTTACTTTACATCGGAGTTTGGAGTATAATAAGAAGACTTAAACACGTCGTCGTTGTTGGTTACAAAACAGTGAAAGTCTGTAGATTCTTTACCTAGCCATTTAGCTAATGAAACAGTTATCTAGGGATAGGCCTATGCTACCACGAACTTATACGAAGAAGCTTCCGAAGAGACTGATAGGAGGAGGTGATCACAAGGAGGTTGTCACATTTGGTGTCGTTGCGGTGAGATAACGATCCAAGTTGCAGGAGAACGATCCTAGTTGCGGAGGAACGGACGCTGTGCATTTATCGAGGAGCCGAGCACACGGGAGAAGCAACGATACATCGAGCATCCGTACGTCAGTGAGAAACGACAACACAACGACTACAAGGTAGAAAAACTTGCTTGTCTATTGAAGTGTGCATAAAGAATTGAAGTCAGTCAATTGCAAACATTTGAAGAGTAGCCTACTATTTATCGACTAGCATCAGTAAAGTAAAGAAGTAAGATGGAGAAACTTACAGAGCAAAAGCAAGCGACTATTAAGAAGATGGCTTCCGAAAGAATAATAAAATTATTAATCGAAGCAGGTTTAGATGCAGAAGAAGTCGGACAGATGTCGAGGGAAAGTTTGATGAGAAATTTAGCCGAGGTTTGGGCTAAGAAAGAAGAAGAAGAAGAAGGTGCTGTCGGAGGCGCTGCGGAGAAGCCAGTTGAGAAGCCACAGCCACCTATGTCTATAGAGGCGTTGCTACAACTCATGATGATGAGTAGACAGGAAGAGAAAGAACGTCGCCAAGAAGAGAAGGAGAAAGAAGAGCGACGGTGCCAAGAGGAGAAAGAGCGTAAACAAGAAGAAAAAGAGAAAGAAGAGCAGCGCAGACAAGAGGAGAAAGAGCGTAAACAAGAGGAGAAAGAGAAAGAGGAGCAACGAGCGGAAAGAGCAGAAAAATTAGAAAGGATAAGACAACAAGAGATAGACATGCAGAAGCAACAGTTCCAGCTTCAGTTAGAACAAATGAAAATAGATCGTGACGAATCAGAACGACGAAGGATGGAGTTAATGATAGAGTACGAAAAAGCAAGAAAAAGCGATGAAGAAATACGAAAGCAGCAGATTGAGGACAAAAAGGCTCGCGAGGAAGAAAAAAAAAGATGCGTTTACAAGAACTGGAGAGAGCAGAAGAAATTCGTCAGGAAGAATTTCAAGCCGGAAAAGACAATTTGGCAAAAGCAGAAAGAGAAAGAGAAGAGCAGATGCAGTTAGAACAAAAGAAACTTGCTATCAAGGAGGCTCAACTTAAAGAAATGGCCATTGAAAAAGAAGAACGCAGAAAGCAGTTAGAACTGTTGCAGCAGAAGATTGAACAAGAAGAACTGCGGAGAATCGAAGATCAAGATCGACTGAAGAAGAGGGACGAAGATGATCGTAAGAGCCGGGAAGTATCAGAACAGATTAGGCTCAAAGAAAGTGAGACAATGGTGTCCAAGATTAAGAAGATAGGTGACGCAATGAAGCATGTGTTACCGAAGATGCCGTATGATATGATGGAAGTGCCATTATATTTTGAGACAGTGGAAAATGCATTCAATAGCTTTGCTGTGGAAAAGCAGTACTGGGTGAAATTGTTGTTGCCATTGATGACCCCGAGAGCGCGAACGGTATTGAATCGATTGTCATTTGAGAATTTAGATAAATACGATGCAGTGAAAGAGCACTTGTTGAAGGAATTCAAATTAACAGCTCGTGAGTACAGGTCAAGGTTTGCAGATGCCAAGAAGACAGCCGAAGAAACGTATACGATGTTCACGGCTAGGCTGAAGAACCTGTTGAATTATTATGTCCGAAGTAGACGAGTGGACAAAGACTACGAGAAGCTGTTTGATTTGTTAGTGGCGGATAAGCTGAAAGAATGTTTACCACCAGGTCCACTACAGTTTGTCTTAGCAAAAGAGGGCACAGAATGCTTGGAAGCTAGTAATGTTGCAGACCTCGCAGACATACATGTAAACAATCGAATTGGTGTGATGTTCCAAGACAAACCGAAATTTGAAGCATGGGGAAATAGCTCAAAGCCATTCAAGTGGAACAAGGATAGCAAAGACACCGGAAGCCAAGCCAAGAGTAATGATGCAAAGAAAGATAATTATTCTGGAAAGCAGTATTGGCAAGATAAGAAAGAGTCAACGTGGGACAGGCAAGCCTACAATCGAACTCCGCCGCTGGGACGCCCAACAGAAAGTAATGCATCATACACGCCGTACAACAAGTGGGAGAACAATGAGCAAAGAAGTTTTATAAAGAAACGTTGCCACAACTGTCATTCTGACAAACACCTAATAAAACATTGCCAAGCACCAGGAGCGGCAAATCTGAGGAAGAACTTTAGCAGAAGTGCAGAAAATCTTCGAGTAAACCAGATACAAGTGATGAATGCACCAGACCAGTTTGAAGAATCGGACGATCGTGAAACAGAAGTGAAGTCGGTAATGAAGTGTACGCCGCAGTTCACCATACAGAAAGAAGCGATAAAGACTACTTCTATTGCAGAAATTTGTCGAGAAACAAAAAGTAAAGAGGAGTGTCAACGCATAAAGAAGATATCGTTGCAGCATGTAAATGTGGAGATACGTGGGACTGATGGGCAGCCTGTGCAAGTCGAGGCGTTGATTGACTCGGGGACCGAGATACCAGTAATCAACGAGGAACTACTGAAAGGAACGACAGTAGAAGAAATCGGCAGAGTTCATTTGCAATGTGTAGCTGGAGAGCCGATTCCAGCTAAGTTGGTGAAAATCGAAGTGCGGATGAGCGGTCGTAACGAAGGAGCAGTTACAGAGGACAGGACAATAAATATCGCGCCATATTTAACTTTAGTGTGTGCCAGCATTCCAGCGGATCTGTGCAAAGAAAACAGAGAAAAGTTCTTGCTACATCCGGAGATAATTGCAGAATTGAAAGAGATTCCACCAGTGAGTGTATTGCAAGGGGAACTACAAGCGAATGTGACTACAAGAGCACAAAGTCGGAGAGCAGAAGTCGAAGGCGGAGAAGATGAAACGATAAACGAAAGTTCGCAAGAAGATGACACGGACAGCGAAGATGAACTCAGCATTCAAGATGACGAAAGAACAACATCTGAGAACAATGAAACTGAAGAAGAGATGGCTGCATGTGAACGAAATGATAGTGAAGATTCCGGAAGCGACGCTGAACTGGAGACAAGTATGAGGGACTTGTTCACAGAGAATTCGAACGATGAAAGACAGCTGGAAGATGCGAAGAAATTCGAGGAGCAGCAGAGAAATGACGAGTCACTGAAATCGTGGTGGAGGATCGCTGAAGACAAAGGATCAGAGTTTAGCGTGGTGAATGGATTGATGTATAAGAAACATCAAATGCTGGATCAGCTAGTGTACCAGTTGGTGTTACCGAAAGAGAGAAGAATTCAAGTAATGGAATTAGCTCACGAGTCAGTATTTGGCGGACACTTGGGAGAAGAGAAGACACGAGAGAGAATCAAGTTGTCCTTTGTCTGGCCAAAGATGCGTCGAGACGTGGTGAAATTTTGTAAGTCCTGTGAGAAGTGTCAGCTGAAGGCACGAAGTTTGGTGATGGATCGAGTGCCGATTACACCAATTCCAAGGGAAGATGTACCATTCCGACGGATGACTATGGACGTGGTAGGCCCAATAGAACCGAAGTCAGCAGCTGGGCATAAGTATTGCTTGTGCATAGTGGATTCATGTACAAGATGGCCGACAATCTTTTTGCTGAAGTCATTGACTGCTAAGGCTGTGTGCGAAGCTTTGATGAAGCTATTCATTGACGTGGGGGTGCCATCTGTGATCACCAGCGACAGAGGCACGAATTTTACAGCCAGTCTTACAAGGGAATTTTTGAAATTGATGGGATGCTGTCCACGATTCGATTCACCAGGGCATCCAGAGGCAGCCGGATTAGTCGAGAGATGGAATCAGACGTTCAAGAAGATGGTACATCATGTCATTGTGGAAAATCCAAGACAGTGGCATAAAATCATTCCGTTTACTGTATGGGCATTGAGAGAAGTTCCAAACGCAACGACAGGAGTGGCACCATATCTGCTGGTGTATGGAAAAATGCCAAGAGGACCATTAACTATCTTAAAGGAAAGCTGGACCAAAGAAATAAATCTACCGCCAAACATTGGAGTACAACCAGCAAAGTACCTGAAGAACTTAAGAGCAGACATGGAGAAAGCTTTGATATTTGCTGATAATTGTGCAGAGGAAAAGCAAAAACAATACGCCAGTCAATACAACAAGAGGGCCAAGGATAAAGAATTCGAACCAGGAGAAAACGTCATCGTCCTGTATCCAACGTCAACCAATAAATTGATCTCACGATGGCATGGTCCATGTACAGTGCTACAAAGAAGATCCAAGTATTCGTATCTGGTGGACATGAATGAAAACGGCCGACGAATCGTCCATGCCAACAAAATGAGGAAGTTCATCGCAAGAACATTATCGTGTGGTCTCATCGTGGAAGAGGACGACGAATTCGGATCAGTGGTAGAGCTACCATTGAAAGAAGACCATGCAGAGACGACACAGAAATCGCTGCAATTGGACTATGAACAGATTGGACATCTTACGAGCGAGCAACAGAAACAGCTACTGGATGTACTGAACCGTTATGCAGACAGATTTTCGGACAAACCTGGATTATGTACATTGGTAGAACACGAAGTGGTGCTGAGACCGGACTTTCGAGAGAAGGAGTTCATGGCTTATCGAATACCGCTGATATACCGCGCAGAAGTGGACAAACAAATACAAGAGATGCTGAAAGCAAACATCATTCAACCGTCGTCGAGCAGAATGGCAAGTCCGCTGGTCATCGTCAAGAAGAAGGACGGATCCTTGAGACTCGCGTGCGACTACAGGTACGTGAATTCATATACTGAAAATTGTCGATATCCCATGCCGATCGTCAACGATGTGCTGAGCAAAGTCGGGAAATCCAAGTTCATTTCCGTTTTGGACTGTCGCAGTGCTTACTGGACTTGTCCTGTGAAGAAATCCGACCAATGGAAAACCGCATTCGTTACCCATAATGGACTGTACGAATTTACACGTGTCCCTTTTGGCATGATTAACTCTGGACGGACTTTTGTAAAAGCAATAAACATGATTTTGCAACCGATTAATACATTTACTGAACCCTATGTTGATGACATTGCAGTACATTCTGATGATTGGAACATTCATTTGAAACATTTAGAATTGTTTTTGAAACAAATAAGACTGCATAATGTAACCTTGAACTTGAAGAAATGTGTGTTTGGTAAGAGTGAGGTGAAATTCATCGGTCACTTCATAGGATCAGGGAAGAAGATGATGAATCCAGATAGGATTGACAGTTTGATTAATTTAAAAAACCCTGAAACGAAGAAGCAAGTGAAGCAAGTGTTAGGATTTTTTGGTTTCTACAGACAATTTATTTGTAATTTTGCTGAAATTGCTAAACCATTAACGGATTTAACTAGCAAGCAGACACCTGAGAACATTGTTTGGACTGAGGACCACCAGAAGTCTTTTGATTCTCTTAAAGAAATTGTTTTATCAAATGTGATTTTATACATGTTCGAGGTTGGCAAACCATTTAATTTGTACTGTGATAGCAGTGATTTTGCTGTGGGGGCTGTGCTGTCACAAGTGGACGATGAGGGGATAGAACGTCCCGTTTCATTTATCAGTCAGAAGCTGACAGATACCCAGAGGAGATGGGCGACGATTGAGAAGGAAGCCTATGCAATCATATGGGCTTTAAACAAATTGAAAGAAATTATTATTGGTTCCAAGATTAATGTGTTCACTGACCATAACCCTTTAGTTTATTTGACTGAGTCAATGTCGAAGTCTGCTAAGTTAGTCCGATGGTCTTTATCATTGCAAAATTTTGACATTCTGTTGAACTATAAGAAGGGAAAGCTGAATGTAGTAGCGGACTGCTTATCGAGATTGTAGTATAAGATATTTTGTGATTGCATTTAGTATAGGAATTGTTTGTATTTAGTTTAAGCATTATACGTTCGCTAATTTTTAAGATTAATTAGCTCTCTTCAAAAGAAAGGAAGGAGGTAATGTAAGCTAATTTAATCAGTGCACGACGATTGTCGTACAGCGACGCAGGTAGGCCAACTGCAAATTGGCGCGCGGCGTCTGGACAGGTGGTTGTCTGGACAGCGCGTGATGTCTAGACGAGCGTACGTTGAGTGTACAAGGAGGGAGTGGAAGTGAAGAAGGAGTGTTGTGTGTTGAGAGCCGTTGAGATAGGCTGTAATAGTTGTTGTTGAGTTGCGATAGAGTAGACTGATGAAGGTAGTAGTCGTGTAGTTGTTATGATAACGCAAGTGTAGTCATTGTTGTGTTGTTGCTGATCGTTTTACTTTACATCGGAGTTTGGAGTATAATAAGAAGACTTAAACACGTCGTCGTTGTTGGTTACAAAACAGTGAAAGTCTGTAGATTCTTTACCTAGCCATTTAGCTAATGAAACAGTTATCTAGGGATAGGCCTATGCTACCACGAACTTATACGAAGAAGCTTCCGAAGAGACTGATAGGAGGAGGTGATCACAAGGAGGTTATCACATATACTGTATATACTATATATGTATAGTGAACGTGTGATACGCCATTGAAATACATGTGTACATATACAGGGTGGGCCAATAGGAATGCAACAACTTTGACGCCTTATAACTTTAACAATTTTTATCGGAACATCGTGATCAATACACTAAATTGAAGGTAATTATCCAGTCTACTACTGTGTCAAATCGTGCGCTGATATACGGCACCGTTTAAAAAACAATTGGTGCGGCGCACACATCTCAATTTTGAATGTAAATAATGAACATCATGGTGCCGTTCACGGAAGAGGATAGAATTTTAATCAGAATCTTAAGAGTAGAAAAAGAATACAATGCACATCAGATGTTGATAGAATTCTCTTCTAGAAAATGGAATAAAAATGCTCTACATCGATTGATTAAACAAATTGATGCCACGGGAACGTCTAACAGCCGCAACTGTGGTCGCAAACGTTCTGGCCGCACAGCGCATCGTTCACGCTATACGGTTGCCTATCTGAACGCTAACGTACCAGAGTTTATTGAACCGGAGGACTGGCCACCGAACAATCCGGATTTAAACCCGGTTGACTATTCGATCTGGGGTTGTCTTCAGCAACTAGTGTATCGTGAACCGATACGTGATGTTGAACATTAAAAAAATGATTGTTTACTGCGGGCTGAAATAACCCGAGCACTGGTGGCCTCAGCCATTGATCAGTGGTCGTCTCGTGTCCATGCTGTCATTAAAGCACGTCGTGGACATATTGAATATTTGTTTGACTTATGATAATTGCACTCAAGATATGAATTGTTATTAATTGGTAGAACTAGTGATTGTTTAGAATTGAGTCATTGACATATTCAGTTTAAGACTTTTGTTTTTTTCTTGCAGTTTCATAGCAAAAAAGGGACATTGAACATCAATAGCATTATCTCAAATATTCGTAATAGTATCTCTTACATATTTTGCAGAATGATAAAATGGATAATTATGTTTAATCTGATATATAGGCCAAGACGCTCAGATAAAAATTGTTTAAGTTATAAGGCGTCAAAGTTGTTGCATTCCTATTGGCCCACCCTGTACATGTATATACCGGGTGGCGCATAAAAAACGTCCCCAAACTTTGTTAATCTGGCAAAGATCTAATTTCAGAGATATCAAATATTAATTTACACCAAAATGTTAAGCAATCATTTCTGTGCACACATGTAAAATTTCAAGAGAGTACGTTTATTATATCACACTCTGCGGCAAGGTTATAACGTCGTACCTGTTAAAATATTTTGCACAAACCTACGTCATTAAAAACGTTCCCAAACGTTGTTAACCTGGCAGGCTGGCAATTAAACACTTTTAAAGATAAACTAAATCATAGTACATCAAACTAATCATAATTCATAGTTGTACAACATAGCCAAATTTTAGCTAAAAATACTCAACCGTTTGAGAGAAATTGTTAGAACTGTATGACCCATGGCCAAAATTTTGCACAGTTGTTTAATGATGATGTTTTACGCGAGCAAATGTTTGATTGATCCTCCGCTTTCTCTTGTAACGACCCTTAAACGCTATTTCCACTGTCCTGTTGACTTCTGTAGGCCTATTTGTGTGTCGTCTAATAGAGACTATTAATTTTTTACTTCAATGACCTGCTTAAGTTCGTCAGCATTAATTTTAGAAACAATTTTCTGCGACCAGCATACACATTACACAAGCTCCTTTGGGGCGCTCCGTGCATAAGTAGACCATAGGATTTAGATCGGGAGAGTTTGGAGGCCAGGCATCACTGTGGATAAAATCAGGGATGTTTGCTTGAAGAAATTGCTGATCCAATCTGCAACGATGTGAAGGAGCACTGTCTTGTTGAAAGATGTAGGCCTAATTGTCATCAGGATTGAGTCTACGTACTAGGCCCATGCATACGACGTTCGGGAATGAGCTTATCGCGTAACAAGCCAATGTAATAGGCCTACTCTCCATTGACTTTGGTTTTCCGAGGATCAATGACAATGATGTGTGTTTTACCGTGCATCGAAACTCCAGCAGATGCCATTAAATTTGTTTAGAGAAACGACTAGTCTCATGATAAAGTCTTACTGGCGCAATTGAAGACTTTCGTTCGCGGCAAAATAAATGACGTGGTTTTGTGCAAAATATTTTAACAGGTACGGCGTTATAACCTTGCCGCAGAGTGTGATATAATAAACATACTCTCTTGAAATTTGACATGTGTGCACAGAAATGATTGCTTAACATTTTGGTGTAAATTAATATTTGATATCTCTGAAATTAGATCTTTGCCAGATTAACAAAGTTTGGGGACGTTTTTTATGCGCCACCCGGTATATATATACATGTATTCCAATGGCGTATCACACGTTTACTAAAAGTTTAGCCTATGAACCAATATTATACGTCGCATTAACACATATACAATTATTATTACAGTAACACATATACAATTATTCTGCATCACATATTCACATATACATGTATATTGTATAAACCTGTGGGGCGCGGTGGTCTAGTGGTGGCGTCATTGCCTTGGAGCCGGAAGGTCCGAGGTTCGAATCCACCTCCCCGCGTAAGGACCTTGGGCAAGTCCTTCACTTACAATTGCTCAGCGCTTCGGCGTGAAACTCCGATGCAGTGTCCGCTCTGCATCGGGAGCGCCTCTGAGTAGAGAGAGCTTGAAGGGGCGCTATAACAAGTGCACATACAAACAAACCTATATTCATCGGCCTAATACGCCTATATGTTAAACTGTCTACATGCAACAGACCTAATCTATAGGCTAATGGACTAAAGTGAGTGTGGGCATATGTATAGGCCTACCAATTGCATGCCAAGATAAAGTAGTATAAGGCGCCACTGATCACCTCTGAAATGGCAGTGTCGCTAAACAGCAGCAAAGCAAGGTAAAGTAGTTAAACTGCGCATTGGAGTCACCTCTGAGTATAGCGTGCACTGCGAGAGGCGCTAAATAGACCTAAGCATCACACTCACAAATTAAAAGCTAAAACTGCTATTGTGAATTTGTGATGGATCATTTCTATAATACCGTTGCGTCTTAGAGAATCTCACTTGGGCGCGGTAGGAATTTGAACATTATTATATGACCACGAATCTGGGTTTTAATTGCAATTGCAAATTTGCGCCTCACCAGAGAGAGAGACAGAGACAGAGAAAGACAGAGACATACAGAGACAGAGAGATGGAGAGAGAGGGAAGATTCTTCAGAGCATTCCAGATATTTCAATATCATACGAACTGACTTAATGACCAAATGACCGACAAATGACTGAGAGCTGAATTAATTGACCAATCGTCTGATTGATTGACTAATTAATTAATTACCTGGTTACTCGGTTGACCGCCAACTAAGGCCTATAGGGTCGAATGACAGCTATAAGGCATACGAGCAGTTACAAAGTAGGCCTAGCTTGACCTTGAGACAAAAACGGATTCAAGTATGCTATGGTTTCTCGTGTGACATGACTTTCCCCGATCATGCTGAGAACAGATCAAATTGCATTGGATCTCATAATGTCACTGTTGAGCAAATCAAGAGCAGAGATAATAAGACTTAGTCCGGCTCTCTCTTTTGTGTATAGCCTAAATCTTGTTGACGTTCAGGCTGTTGTAGCTTTTTTGCTACTGTCCTTCGCCTTCCAATCTTTCTCACTTCACTCGAAGAATGTTCATATTTTATGCAAGCGGAAGTAAGGCTAGGACATACACCCTGGCATTTAAGATTATACGCACTTAGTAGGCCTAGTCCCATACATATGGCCAAAGTATCATTGATAGGATTATACAATTAGGCCTATAGCCTATTCCGCAAGAGTTTGTATAATTACGTATAACCCAAGCGGTCGTCTAGTTTGTCAACGGGCTTCGAAGGAAACAATATTCTACATTGTTGCATGTACATGAGTACAATGTACAATGACCTTTCATTCATTCAAAGCAGCAGAGGTCAAAGCTTATAATCGTTGCATGAAGCCGTATCTATCTGCATCACCTTTGCCAGCTTATGACCGGTACGACAGGCACAATTATTATGCCATTTACCGATTTTTGAATGTAAAATTATGAAAGCGTATACTATAGTTGTTTTGTTTGTATATGTGGACTTGTTATTGCGCTCTTTCAAGATACCTACTCAGAAGCACTCCCGACTACAACGCGGACACTGAATCGGAGTTGTACCGATTTTTCTTTCTCTTATAAAATCTGACAAAGACATCAACAGTTATAATTATACTCAATGTTTTCTCATAGGTCTAATTAATGGATGAAGAAATCCTGGAGCTCTCTATCACTTGGTTCATAAAGATAAAACTCGTTTTAAGTGGTACTGGTCGTCCATTATTACCGATATAGGCTCCTGCATGTGTGACGCGCAGCATACTCCTCCAGCCCCGACGTCCTGGATGGTGAACAAACTGGACATGCATGTATTAACGCTGCATCGGCAACCATCAACGAGATACCGTTAGACGTGAGACGAACGTGGATCGCTGAAGTCGTTCCTCGTTATCTTCGTGCAGGGCCGTCCTTGAACTCTGAACATGATGCATACACCTATGCAGACATGCATAGAATAGTTTGGTCGAATAATATATGTAATTATAATATATATAAGCTTATATATATGTATAATATATGGAGCCTATATGTAATTATGTCAGAAGGAGCATATAGCTAGGTATACCACTGGTGACTGAGCGTGGCCTGCTAACTTAGGAATCTTCTTCTCTTTAGTTAAAGATAGTCAACATCGCTTAGTCCTGCAAATAGACTTTGCTTCATCGAAGTCAAGCGTTAAGCAAACCTGAGCCTATACCTATCTAGACCTAGGCCTATAGCAATGTACAAGCATAGGCCTACTTTCTGTTTTGCAACAAAAACGGCATTGCAAAAAGCGCCGTCAATTAATCAAAGTTTATCCTTGTTACACAGGTATTTTATACAGATCAGTTAAACATGGATTGTAATTATTTTTGTAGAGACGTTGAGAAAGTGGAGGAGCATTCAATCAATCAATCTATCAATCAATCAATCTTTTTATTGAAACCTTTGCCAAAACAACAACAGGATAGCACAGCAAAAGCATTATCGCAAAAAACAAATTGGCACATAGGAGACAAGGGACCCCAAAAGGGATAATAATCCCGCTAAGGAGGGACCCCATTAACCAAGAAGCAAATACGGATAGATCAGCAGTTAAACCAAGTTCATTGACTGTGCAACTCACGTAAATGAATGCAATAAAGGCATGCAGATTGATTCTTAAGTCTTAACTAAAACTTAACTAACAGCTAGACTTAACTACTGACAATTATTGCATTAGAATTGTAGAAAAAATAACTACGGGGTCATACTCTGATATAGGCTACATGGAGTTGGGGAATGCAAAGAAAACTTAACTGTGAAGCCCTAAGAAAGAGAGGGGTTGAAACTCCACTCCCGGCGATTTTCAGGCTCCCCAGAAGGGATGTAGGCTAGGTCTAATACCCGCTATTAGGCAGACCCAGTTTTTACATTAACTATACAATTGAGGTTAACTTAACGGGACTATTAAGAGCACAGCAATCTTAATTTGTTAAGTAAAATGGCTTTCCTGTTCGTTTAGTAGATTAATCTCTACAAGAACTTCATAAAGAATTTTCTAGACTGCTTCCCTAATTCTTATGGTAGGCCTGGGTTAAAAGTAGACAAAACTCTAACTTGAGGTTAGTCATTAGCGGTTACTCTGTTAAGACTAGCGAGTCGCGACACCTGGCGTATACGACAGAAACTACGCTTACTTAGACTGTTTAGCTGGAACTGTCACAACAGCGTTAATAGGCCAATGACGCACTTGGGAACCGTTGCCTATTGGTCGGTAGGTAATCAGAATACACCTGCGTGTCACGTGTCCTTGGAACACCTGAGTGGATTTGACGCGAAGACGAATTCAGAAGCGGAAGTACATTAATAACTCAGTTGAAATATCGCTTTATCAGTTGATGTGGTCCGCGTTTAGTTTTTATTCTGTATGTTAAGGGTCGTGTAGATCGGGGCACTGGGCCTAGATTAGACGTAGAGGACGATTTGATCTGATAAAGGACATTCTGTTGACGTTTATCTATCAACAGTTGAGGATTACCGATTATAATGGATACCGCACGCACGACAGGTTGGTCTATTTATACATGTAATTAAGCACCATGGCTTCCATTATTTATGTTCGTTATCTTAGTTGTTTTAATACCTTATTTATGTTCATTATCTTAGTTGTTTTAATACCTTATTTATGTTCATTATCTTAGTTGTTTCAATACCTTATTTATGTTCATTATCTTAGTTGTTTAATACCTTATTGGGCTAACAAATAAATTGCAACTTGTTATTATGAACCTAAGAATTTTCGACCTTGCGATCTCTTTGAAAAGTCAAAGTCTGTTTTGTGATGTTTTGCTGTACGCGAAACAACTGAGCTGAGAATCACGACATGCTTGTTGATGTTTACCGACACTGTTTCATATCAATGATGATTGGTGTCGCCCTCCTACCTTATTCAGGCTTGGGACTGGCACTGTCAGAGAACGAACAGCGGGGGAGTTTGGTCAAGACCTGAACATGCTGCAGTTGTTTATAGCTGAGGGATTAAAGGAAGAGCTATGACTTGAAGCCCCCCAACTCTTCTGACGATTAAAACATTGGTCCCCCACTTCATTAGTTTCGTGATTACGCAGAATTATGTTGCAATATACATTGTATTATTGGAGAGAGAGAGAAATGTCTTCACAGTCTTAAAATGGGTCGTAGAAGGTCAAAAGAACAAGACGTCCTGTACAAGTAGGCCTAATAGAGACTCGCACAATTGACTCAAATCGATTCCTGACATTTAAATGTTCAGCATGCTTTAAGCCTACTTTGAATTCGCGTAAAATGCCTAGCCCAGCAAACATGTGTGAAATACCCAGTGAAGTAGTAATCGAGTCCGGGAAAAGACTCGAGTCAGACTCGAGACCGATTTTCTGCGGACTCGGACTTGGACTCGCTCGAACTGTCAGGACTTGTACTTGGACTCGAAACCCAGGACTCGAAATTTGACGAATTCTCCGTGGAACAGGCCACAACTTGTATTGCCACAATCAATTCAGACATTTCGTCTGCTTTCTTCATCACTCAACTGAAACAAAGGAGCCCTTGTAGCCTACGGGTTTAAGACATAGGATCGTCCGCTAATACAACCTGACATTGAAGTAATGTGACGGATGGCTGGGCACCGCTGACCACAGGGCGAGCAAAGTTAATTACAGGTGTATTTCAAGATCAATTCAAAGAACCTTGTGTGTATTTGATGTATGGGTGGTGTGGGTTTACGCACTGGATGGCGATTGTGAATATTTTAACATGAGTTTATAGATACAAAATTATACACAAACAAACCCAGGCATCCACGGCACTCATACAGTTGAAATCGAGTTTGATATTGTGACACCTCAGTGGACTTTGCATCAATATATGTTAGACTAATTGTATTGTATTGTAGTCTGACTGAACGACCTGCATAGAAAATGTGCAATAGCCTAGGCTGCATGCCCCGTATAGCGCATTGGATAGCACGCTGGCATGGAGAGTGAGAGGAATCAAGATCGAGCTCCGTATTGGGCGGATGTACTTAGTAGGCTGCTATTAGCACCGTGTATTGCTGGCTGTCTGTACTGTTAGTAGTTAGGATTGTTGTTAATTAAGATTGTTGCATATATAGCCTAACTTCTAGGGCCTACAATGTACATTGTACATGCATAGTGCAGTGCGTTTTCAGGCATTTCATTACAGAAAAATGGAATATGTAAATATAATTCTTTGTTTGTATTTCAGTAATTTATCGAATCTGCAAAATATTCTTCTTCTACTTCATCTTCATGCAGAATGGTAAGTCAGACCTTGTCACATATGTTATGATTTTTTTAAAATTAATATTAATTATCATTACTATCATTGTAATTATAATTATGCTCTATTTTTCCACAATAGCTATACCTCAGATAGATTTTTTAAAATTGTATAGAGATGTAAAAATCATTCTGGGACCGTGGGATGGCTAATAACAACACACCGATCGGAGGAAAATTAGGCCTAACTTTTTTTACTGCTTTTGCCCCCCACAGAAATGCTTCTGCAACCGCACAAGTCCATACAATCCTGCACAATTTGTGTAGAACTGCACATTAAAAACCTACAAATACTTGACAATAGTGACTATTTTTTCATGTAGTACGTGGGGCACAACAATGAGTCTAATATTTTCTCTCATATTATAATGTCTCTCAGATAATCTGGCAGGAGCAGTGTCCTTGGAATTCTGCCAGTCGACTTACCACGCGACGAATAACAGAACGGAAACGGGAGTGATTAAATCTCCTGGATTTGGAACAGAAGTGAGGTATCCGAACGATGTTCCCAACTTCTGCACAATCTACATCGACGTCTGCTCCGGATGTCGAGTCTTTCTCTCATTCAAGAGCATGAACGACTGTGTGGACACGGATTCTTCATGCTTTCTACGGTTAGAATATGATAATATGCCACCTGCTTTACTTCTTTGCATTCCAGCCTTCTTGCTGCCTGTCTCTCTCTCTCTCTCTCTCTCTCTCTCTCTTTTTTTTTCTCTCTCTCTCTCTGTCCTACCCTGTCTCTGTCTCTATATGTCTCTATCTGCCTGTCTCTCTCTGACTCTGACTTTCTCTCTGTCTCTCTCTGTCTTACTCTGTGTTTCTCTCTGTGTTTCTCTCTCTCTTTGTCTTACTCTGTCCCTGTCTTTTGTCTCTGTATCTCTCTGTCTCTGTCTGCCTGTCTCTCTCTCTCTGGCTCTGCCTTTCTTTCTGTCTCTCTCTGTCTTACTCTGTGTTTCTCTCTGTGTTTCTCTCTCCCTCTCTCTCTCTCTGCCTTTCTCTCTCTGCCTTTCTCTCTCTGTCTTTCTCTCGGTATTTATCTGTCTTTCCATGTAACAGAAAATGACACTAAGCACTTCTTCAATAATAAAGTATTTCGTGGTGCCATATAACACTGATATTTTTTCGCTTGAATGACCACAGGCGTGCATCCGTCACCCTTGATGGATTCCCGATAAAGACGATCCTCTTCAACTCATCATCCTCAGCATCATCGTCATCCATCTTAAACGTGACGAGTGTCGGTCGAAGGGTTGCGTTCATCTTTCAGAAGTCACCGGTTAATCCTGTGACCGGAGAATTCGGATTCTACATTTACTACAATGTCAGGAGACGTGAGTCATCATCACAGAGGAATCTAAGTAGCATATTTTATTATTATTTTAATTTTAGGTGTCATCGTTGGAAGGATATCGGTTTTATTTATTTTATTATTTTTATTTATCATTATTATTATTATTATTATTATTATTATGTCTATTATTATGTCTATTATTATTGTTATTTTGTCTGGAACGGCTAGAACTCGTCAAGATCAAACGTGCCTTGGAAGTTGAAAGGCAATGGCGTTGAAACGCCATTGCCGTGTCGCATCAGTTATTCGTTATCGCAGCTTTTATTATTTTTTTTTTTACCCGAGGTATCTCAGATACCGAGAAAAGCAACAGGTCTTTAGAAAAGAGACAGACAGACAGACAGAGTCAGAGACACAAACACAGACAAAGACACAGACAGTGACTTAGACATAGACAGAGACATGGAGATATACAGAGACATAGACAGAGACATAGACATTGACAGACACAGAGACAGACAGAGATAAAGAGAGTAATCAGAAGGAAGTTTTACTGATGCAACGGTGTGTATAATTAATTCTTGCAGCCCAAGTCATAAGCTTCTCTTTCGATCCCATCCAGAGGTTCGGCACCTTTTCCAGTCCAGGATTTCCAAACCGATATCCTTCCAACGATGACACCTTCATGTTCCAGTTCGATGCCGCACCGTCTCGCAACTATTTGACCTTGAGCTTCAGCGACTGGTACTTGTCGAGGTACAGCAAAGTCAGGGTAAGTCATGAACATTGAACATTCAACTGATAGATTCCATGGACCAGAGGTTCTAGCCCAGTGTGTCGCGGCACACTATAGTGTGTCGCGAAGCGACCGGGGGTGTGTCGCGTAAAAGTGGTGTGTCGCTGGTGTGTCGCGAAGAATTGGTGTGTCGCGAATTCTCACAGCATACAATCGTCGTTCTTGCATTACGCTGACTTGTTCACTTTGGCAGTTTGGCAGGCGTAGGCTGTGAGAATTTAGACTATTCGAAGGACTTCATTTATCTATTCCATTTGATCCCTTATAGGTCCACATGCACTTCCTATGTAGACCTACATGACATAGACTACAGTAGGCCTATAAGACCTAAGCGAGCGCACCGATTAAAATTTTACCCAACGCTGTAACCTTCGAAAATAATGGGAAAAACTATCGTGAAGAAAATCTTTTTAACTATTCTAAAAGTGATGACGCGGAAAGGTTGTTTGCGTATTCAGAGAGTGACAATTTACAATAAATAGTTATTATAAGGAAGGTGCACAAGGTCCAGGGACCCAGTAGTCTCAATGACCCGTTTTTAACTAAAAAAATTACTATAGGCCTGCGCTTTCCAGTTTCCGTTGCAATTATTCGAAGTTTTAAGGGCGTTTTGTTTCAGTAGTGTTCAACTACCTTTGCTTTATCCCTTGTTTTCGTGTTTTGCCTTGAGCTATCAGAGCTAGTGGTTTGGACTATGGACAATTTTTGCTTTTTAAATCTAAAACTCATGTAACTCATAAGCTTATATGGCTATTTGCATTCGTTAGTCTCAGTTGTAGGCCCTATAGGCAAGGCGTAATTAAGGTCTACGCGTGTTGCACTCACAAAGCCTGTCGATCCTCGTCTGACTATGATTCAATGAAAATCCAGGAGCAAAAATCTCATTAGGCCTAACTGTTAGGACAGACAATTAACGAAGAGTCATAAAACGTCGTAGAAGTTTGTAAATTTTCGAATGCTAGAATAATTAGAAAATAGAGAGCATTCAGTGTCAACATTCACTCAATAAAAGTTTTAGAAATTTCAAATATACACGCTAAGCTGACGATTGCACGGTGTGTCGCGAAATTTGGTTGCAAGTTTAGGTGTGTCGCGCGTGAAAAAAGGTTGAGAACCTCTGCTATAGACTATACATAGACTTAGACTAAATGCGTCATTTTACAAAGTCTAACTTTTTTTCTTATTATTTAAAAAAATTCCTGAACCAACAAACACGATACAACTATGGCAGTAAACAATTCTTTAACATAATTTGGTTAAGAAGGGGAGACCCAGAAGGGATGGAGAATCCCGCTAATATAGGGCCACCCATTATTCATGTAAAGATATAAAAAAAAACATGACAGCACATTCAAATGCAGGAAAAATTGACAAATTGCAGCTAAAACAACAGAAAAACAACTCTTAACTAATGACTTAACTAAGGGCTTGGCGAAACCACTGAGCAGAAACCATTACTATTAAGTATCAAGGTGTTTTAAGCAGATAAAGGCGAAGTTTATTCTTAAATAATCTAATGTTAGGTTAGGAATGAAGATATGTAGGGAGAGAGTTCCAACATTGGGATCCAGTACATTGTATAGAAAATAGACGAGTGTTAGTATGTGCATAAGGAAGGTCAAAAAAAGTTAATTTCCTAGTTGAATAACAGTGGCGAGCCGAGGTAAGATTAAAGAAATCAATAAATAAGCTTACAAGTGGTAAAAGGCCATGGTTAAAGTGGTACATAAACTGTCCTATTTGCATTTTGCAAGTGCCTAATTTGATCGATTTTTAATAATCCAAATTCCTGGAAGTACAGAGCAGTGTGGGCTTGGCGAGGAATAGCCTATTAGCTATATGTGAATGCAACACTAATGTAGACAGATATTGCAACACATCTGCAGCTAAAGATGTCTACATTTTTGTAGCGCTCTATCTCCATCTATGTTGAGCTTATTCTGCATCTTCGTAGGCTTTAATGTCTACACAAACGTAGTACTAGGTCTACAGTTATGAAGAAGCAGAGAAGTCTACTAATAGAGCGAAATTGTCTGCAAAGTAATAGGCGCGTGTAAGTAGGATGTAGCCTAATCCTATCTCACTTGATGGAAATATTGCGCTGCTTCAGTGGAGCATGAAAGGCACAGTCATTTTTTTAACACAGTATATCTGGAGTTGTCACCTATATTATTTGCAGATACAGACTGGACTTGGTGGGACCTTGACCTATGATTGGGAGAGTGATCGACCAACCGTCATGACAACCGGAGAACAAATTCTCATCACTTTTGACACAGGAACAGCAGACACATATCTAAACTACATCGGATTCAAGGCAACATACAATTATACTTACGGTAGGCCTACGTAATACAATACAATACAATTAGACATTTATATCGCGCTTTAACAAAACAAGTCTTGCACAAGAGCACGCTTCACTACAGATCTAGCTATAACAATACGTAATTGTATACTTTCTTCACTTATTCTTTTGTTTTAATTTAATGTTAAAAAGTTTATCTTCTATCGGTAAGCACAATTTTAACGATGGTTAGTAGGCCTAAGACGTTATTATGGTTTAGGCTGCTCCAGCTTTTAAAGAAATAATTTATGTAACTTACTTAGCAAAGTCTCTCTTGCTTACTTACTGAGAAACTTAGTCCTTCCCGTGCAGGTCTGCACATCGGGCGAAGCATGTTTATGTAACACTTCGCTAAATCGTCACACGTCGGTGTTCTGAAATTTTCTTGTACATTGATGCTTATTTGCATGTGCCTTATCTTCATATTTTTCCTTGAAAATGTCTAGAACAAGAGCATTTATTCAGTGAACGCCTTAGTAGGCCTACCAAATATGCCTATCGTCAAACGGGTGGACTGAGCTGAGCTATTGCCTGAAAACTAGAACGGCAGTTGCTCCTCGATTGTGGCTCATTCTTCTATTGTTCTATTTCTATTATATTTCTGTTTCTATTGGCTGCCTCATTCTTCTGTTCTATTTCTAAATGTATGTTTTTTAAATGTGATTATAATGTGAATTTGCAATGTTTCTGTTGATTAGGTCCACCTGGTTATTCACAAACGGTTGAAGGTCAGAATTATTTTTATCTATATATTATTTAGATTTTAATCTCCTGACTCGGATCCTTGGCTATTGGATGACTTTCTCAGACTCTACTCTTTACGTTTAAACGATTCACTTATATATCATCGAAGATTGGTTTGGATTATTTGTTCTTTCATTGTGTAAATGATTGACTGGCTGATTGAACACTTTACTGAACGAACAAATGGTTAAATCAGTCAGCCAACTACTCGCTTGCTGGCTGATTGACTGACTGACTGGCTGGGTGGTTGAATAACTGACTTGCTAACTGACTGACTGACTGACTCACTGACTCACTGACTCACTCACTGACTCACTCACTGACTCACTGACTGGCAGAAAGACCGATCGAGTGAGCGAGTGAGTGAGTGACTGATTGACTGGCTGATTTACTTACTTACTAGCTAACTGACTGTTTATGTAACACTTAGCTAAATCGTCACACGTCAGTATTCCGACTGACTGACGGAATTGATGTCTGGCGAGTCTGACAATCATTCCTCCGTTGGTACATTACTTCATTCGACCGATCCATTTCTTTGATATGATAATTAATTATGTGTCTTTATATCAGTCGTTGAATTGATATCAAAATTAATAAGCGTGGTTGTCATCTTGTCTTTTAGCAGGTGGAATCGACATCTTTGACTCCGTCTTTGGAGGAGAGATCGCCTTCGGATATCCTGGACCAGGCGTCGTCGATCAAGTCTGGGTCATTCCCTTGTCCGACCTCATCGATTTTAATGGATGGCTGAAACTGAGAATAGACAGCACGACCAATTTGCGTTGGTAACATCACATTGATCCTTAGCAAAAATCTCCATTGGTTCTGTAAGCGGTGCAATTTGTTTGCAGCACGTCGGTTTGATGCGCATATATTGCACTGGGTGCAACGGTTACAGGTTCGAGTAAGCTGAGAGGACTCGTCGTGGCGACCTTTGTTTGTATATATGTTTGTATGTTTGTATGTGCACTTGTTATAGCTCTCTCTACTCAGAGGCGCTCCCGAATGCAGAGCGGACACTGCATCGGAGTTTCACGCCGAAGCGCTGAGCAATTATTATTGATTAAAATTATATACAGGCCGGATTTTTAAATCATGGTATGAACGGATAATTACAGCTAACACAGGAGCCCAGTTTGACTGTATGATATGGCGGCAATGCAGGGTGCAAATCTACCGTATACCACTCATTTTAGCAACAATACCTGAAAAATGGATGGCGGGATGAACCTTTGGAAGGGTAGCGGGTATATTGATCCATACTGCACGGTCTTCTGCACCTTTATTTATTTATTTATTTATTTAATTATTTATTTAATTATTTATTTAATTATTTATTTATTTATTTATTTATTGCCAACGAAACAAAATGAACATAAACATGAGTACAAGTAGTGGATGTGCCAGTGTGTTACCATTCATCAAATCCCATATACCACCCTGTATGAGAAGAATGTTATATTAAAATATTAAGTTGTTACCTTTCGGATTAACTTTAGCTAACGACGCTCTGGAGATTCGTTCTTTACCGACGTCCGAAGGTGCAGTGGTCAACTGGACCGTTGGACATTCTTATTACTCTCAGGCTGGATTCTATCTGCGTCTCAGAAGCATCGTCGACGCTAGAAGTACCATCTCCTTCAACGCTGTCTTTGTTTGGGTCTCAGCACCATACAACCCCCTTACTGCGGGTATGTCGTCCAACATGATGATGACGATGATGATGGTGGTGGTGGTGGTGGTGGTGGTGGTGGTGGTGGTGGTGGTGGTGGTGGTGGTGGTGGTGGTGATGATGATGATGATGATGATGATGATGATGATGATGATGATGATGATGATGATGATAGCAATAATGATTGTAGTAATGATAGTGATAATGATAGTAATAACTTTAATAATATAATAATATAATAATTGCGACAATTTATACGGCGCATGAGGTAACACATGTCGCCTTGTAACACAGTTGCAAGGTCGCCTTACAAAGAAGCAGCTGCTATAGCAGATACTTTCCAGCCTGATTGATGCATACGAATCAATACATCGATGCGATTCCATTAGTACTCCACCCCCGCTCGTACTTTCGCAGTGCCAGTCCCAAGCCTGGAGAAGGGAGGAGGAGGAGGACACTAATCATCTGTTCTACAGTGTCGTTAAACAGCAACAAATAGCGACGAGTTTGTTGACGGTTGAAAGTGTTGCAAATAATATGGGAAGATTTTTGGATATTGCTGCTATTGCCAGCCACTAAAGTGTGGTGGTGGCAGATGCAGGGAATAGGGATGGGGCGGGAGAGGAGAGGAGGGAAAGGGGTGTACAGAATGGAGAGAAGATGGCTAGAAAGAGAAATATATATGGTTGTCGAACAAACGTTCAGATTCCCAGTTGTGGTTCTCTGTCTGTCCTGTCCGTCTGTCTCTGTCTGTCTGTTTGTGTGTCTGTTTCTGTTTGTCTGTCTCTGTCTCTTGCTGCATATATCGGTTTATATATTACTTTTTTGCCCTGCCCGCTCTTCAGCAGAGGTTCTTTGCGTTGCTGTGCTGATGTGCATATGCGTAAGTGCATGTGTAAGTGTGTGTTGATGTGTGTGACTTTGAGTGAGTGTGTGTTGGTGCATGGCATAACTATTAAAAATGGTTGGTTCCATGAGATATCGTCGTTGTCGTTATCATCATCATCATCGTCGTCGTCTTCATCATTCAGTTGTGGATGTCTTCGTCTTGTTTAGGTGGAGGTCCGTGTGGGGCAATGGACTTCACTTGTCAAGGACCGCTGGAATGTCTGAAATCGAAGGATCTCTACTGCGATGGGATCAGACATTGCAATGGAGGCACTGACGAAAGCGAATGTTTTGCAAGTAAGTAAGGACAGAGGCAGTAAGGGTATAACTAATTGTAATTGTAATCGAACATTTATATAGCGCCACTTCAAGAGAACTCCTCAGAGGCGCTCCCGACCTGACACCAAGCCACAATAAAAAACTAAGCCAGTGGTTCCCAAAAGTGACCCGCCAGGTCTAAAAATGTCCGTCATCCCTCCAAGGTATTAGCAAAAATACTTGACAATTGGGACAGGGTAGAACACATAATTATGTGCCGTTACAAATTATTTTATTTTGACGTCTATAAATAACACCAACCATTCTATTTTGATTCAATTATAACAATTTTATACGCTCCTATTAATTTAAATTTTAGCCTTGTGGCCCCCTAATGTTTTTGAACTAGAAAACGTGGCCATAGTCAGAAAAGGTTGGGAAATAAGCCGTTCGTTACTGTTTTCCATGCGATCAGTGACCTTGCTAGTTGCTGTATTGTGATCCTTATACGCTAAACCGAAAATGGCAGACTCGACACTCTGGGATAAATATCAATGTACGTTACAGCATGCATTTGCAGAAATTGATGCTGATAGTGTAGACTACGTCTAAATTGAATTAACAAAGAGATCTTGCTTCTTGAGAAGTTGCACTTTTCTATTTTGCACTTCCTACTTTTTGGCATGTCAATAAGAAGGCAGTTTGATGAGGGGCAGAAATTGTTACCTTATACACTGTAACCAAATGATATGCATATATATAGGAAAATAATTATATCACTAAAATTTCATAAAAAATATACGCTTTGTCTCTCTCGTGCTTGATCATCATCATCATCTTCATCATCATCATCATCATCATCATCAATGCCCATGGGTTCATTGCCCGTAGGCTCTTGATGCTCTTTCGATCATCTCCTTCCATTTGTCTCTTTCTCTTGCTGTGTGGCTCAATTGCTGAAGTATGATCTGTCTCCAGACCATTCCGCGATGTCATTCTTCCATTCTCTGAAGCGACGTCCCCTTTTGTTCGTCCCTTCCATAATAGCAAACACCAACGTCTTGAGTTTCCTGGAGTCGTTCATCATGCATATAATTATTATGTCCAAACACATGTAGTCTAATTTCCTGCAGATTACTTTTTGCAGCAGAGTGTCTCTTAACCCAATTCGATTGTATAGCTGCTCATTCGCCATCTTTTTTCTCCATCTGAAAAAACCACATTTTTTCTCCGTATACTTGATCGATTGCACTTTATTGGTGTTCCTCGTTCAAGTTGTCTGGCATTATCTTCGCTAATGGGAACTATTGGATTTCTTAATTCAAAACTACTTGTCGCAAGTTAAGTGCTGGTAATCTGTTCGTCTGTAGTATCGAAACCGTGTCCGTCGTATTGGATGTGTCGAGGATCTGAGCAGAATCCGATCTGCATAACGAAAATATGCGATGGTTCCCGCGACTGTCTAGACTCGTCCGATGAACTCAACTGTCCAGTCCCAACAAGTCTGTACCATTATTACTTACTCGATTACTTACTCAATTTGACTTATGCCTAGGCTAAATTCACCTGTCACACAATCATCAACTGATATCTTGATGTATTATACTATTATCTTATGTGGACCATGTCCGATATATTATCTTTCCAGTGGATCCATTCGCAACAACGACCTATCACCAATCTGAATACGATCACTACTCCAGCTATTCCGCTCTGTCGATCGCTCTTCCACTCGCCATGCTCGGCATCATCATCGTCATCATCGCCAGCTTCATCGTCTGCATCGCAATCAGACGGAAGCGACATCTATCCGTCATCAGACGAACCATACACAACAACAATGCGCCACCTGGTGGTGCGTTGAACGCTGGCGGAAATGGTGTACACTATGGTAAGAAAAATGATTTGAATTAATTAATTTTTTTATAATGTAATGTAAGTCAATTCGGTTTTTTTTTTAAAATTCACCCCAGGTTCTAAGTTGACGGGATTTATCGCGTGAGGGTCGGTTAGGCTCAGGTTAGGCGTCGTGAGGGTCGGTTAGGGTTAGTTTTAGGGTTAGTGCAGTCATTCTGACAGGTGCACATACTCAACACATAGAACGGACATGCAAAGCATGATTGGGGTGAATTAAAAAACAAGTACCGTCAATTCTAGGCTACATTCTCCTGATTTTATAAGTCGCTCAAATCCTACTCTTTTGTAGTTGTGGCTGGGCTTGGAGCGCTGCTGAGTAGGTCTCCTGAAGAAACACTATGTAAATTCTCGATATGAATGAATGAATAATGTAATGTAAATTTTCGAGAATCTCTCAGCCCCCACAAAAGCCTCGTCAGAGAGACCAGCTTATTCACCGGCGCTTGTGTGTGCACTTGTTATAGCGCCCCTTCAAATCAAGTCCGCATTAGCCAGAGCTGCCTCTTTGCTCTGGTCCCAAGTCAAAATTTGGGAAGTCAAGCCAAGGAGACAGCGTGGTGATGGTGTGGTAATCGGTGATGTTGGTGGTGTTGGTGGGAGTTTCAACAGTTGAGAAGTGAGTATTGAAAGCGTAAAGGCTGTTATTAGGCATCAGTGATACATTGACTAATTCTTTGGTTCTCTGTTTCTAGTCAGCCTCTTACCTCCAATGTCACCAGTCTTCTCAGTGTCCAGCTCTCTCCTTAAGCCTTGCTGGGGCTCTTCTTTATCATCCATTCCATTAACATCCCACCTGCCGGTCTACATCAATGAGCATTTAACAAGATCAAATGCAGAAATTCATTTCCATGCTCGGAAATTGCTAAGGAATAAGCTCATTTTCCGTACCTGGACCACCGGTGGAGAAATCTTCATCAAGAAAACTGATTCAACGAATGATAAACCCATCCGTATCAAATCAATCAGCGATCTATCAGACTACCAACATGCCTAGCTGCTCTATTCGACTCGTTCAACAAGCTCGTTGGAAGTCTTTTTCTGTTTCTCAAGCGTTCAACAGCTTTCAGTTTTGAGTCAATCAGCGATCCATCAGACTACAAACATACCTAGTTGTTCTACTTGACTCGTTCAACAAATTCGTTGGAATTCCTTTTCTGTTTCTCAAGCGTTTCAACAGCGTTCTGTTGCTGTCGTGTTTCTTACGGAACACCTGAGGGGACAAATACTTTCTTCAGCTCACGCTAAGGAGTTTAATGAGCTACTCCGGACTTATGAACTCACCATCTCACACCTGGAGGACAGACCTTTCCTATGCCGAGGTCCTCAATGGGCGTGTCTTCTTCTGAAAACTGGTGAATTAAATCAGATCATGTCTTGATCTTCTTTGGTTGTTTGTATTGTGCTTACATGTTTATTTTTTTGTATCAGTTTAGTACACCTCTCAAGGTTTTTTTTAATATTTAAATAAACTAATTCCATATAGAATTTTTTGTCTAGTTCTCACAATAATCTGACCTTCTGACTTAACGTTATATTCACTACGTCTATTCTGTAGTATCCACCGTTCGATCTTCATTGCCAGTTGTGGAGGATCACTAATCTCCACTTTCTTGCCTATATTAACTGTTAACTTTGTGTGTTTTTTGTGTGTGTGTAATTTTTGGTTCTTTTCTTTTGTTGTTGAGCCTTTTTTGTTTTTTGCCAGTCCTGTCAGCATGGATAAATCTCCTTTGCCTGGCCTAGGACTTTGTTTTATCTGCTTTAAAAAAATTTGTCACTTTGAAAAAAAATTGTTTTGTTCTGTTTGTCTATGTTACTGCCACAGTTCTTGTACCAATCTGACCTTTCAGGGAGAAAACATTCCTTTGCCGTGGTATTGTGAACCTTGCTTAACTTCTATATTTCCATTTAATCATATTATTGATGAGGTTGAATATGTTGCTGCCACCTCTGATGCACCAAATTTTAAATTCGACAATCTATACTTTGATGTTATTGAACATTTTGAAGAAGGTCGCACTTTATTGATGAACCGGGATGTAGATGCGGATTTGAACTTTTATTCTGAGGTAAAAATTTGTTCTAGCAGCTACGTTGATGTTGATAAGCTTTGCCTGAAAACTAAAGATTTAAATCATTCAGATCATTTATCAGTCATGCATATCAATTGCAGAAGTCTGTTCTATAAGGTGTCTGATATTGCATTAATATTGTCAACTTCCAAAGTTGCAGTACTGGTCGTTACAGAAACATGGCTTGATGATGACAAAAGCCTGGATGTGTCTATACCCGGTTACAATTTTGTGTGCAAGTGCCGGGAGGGAGGCAGGGGAGGAGGAGGAGGAGTAGGCTTTTATGTTAGAGACAGCTTAGTTTTTGAGGCTATTGATACCCTGTGGTCGAGACTTAAATTCAGCAGTTTTGAACATTTGTTTATTAGACTTAGGCAAAGTAAGGACAAAGATATCATTATTGGTAGCATATATCGTCCTCCAGATACCAGTGTAGAACAGTTCAATGAGGATATATCCTGCCTCCTAACGAAGCTTGACTGCACTAGGAGCAGGGTCATTCTAGCTGGTGACTTTAATGTGGACCTTCTTAAAATACAGAACCACCGACCAACTCACACCTTCTTCAACACCATGTGCTCCTTCAATTTTCTACCTACGATTCTGCGTCCTACTCGCATTACACCAAGCTCTGCCACCTTAATTGATAACATCTTTGTAAATTTTCTAGATGAAAACCAAGACTCGTTTATTTTGATTCACGATATTTCAGATCATCTCCCTGTAGTGTTCTATACCGCCTTTCATCTCCAAAAAGTAAGTCTAGTAAATTCTACCAGAAGAACAATAAATGACTCCAATATTGCCAAATTTAATAACCTGCTAGAAAATGTTGACTGGTCTGAAGTGATGTTGCATTGTGATGCTGGCAAGCCCTGTGCAGCCTACACGCACTTTATTAAAATTTATAAGTGCTTATATGACGTATCATTTCCATATAATGTGCCTACTCCTAAGAACCACCACATTTTAAAACAACCATGGATGACTTATGGTTTACTGAAATCCTGTAAGAAGAAGTCCAGACTTTATTCTAAATATTTAAAAAATCCCACTGAATGCAACAAAAGAGCTTTCACAAAATTTCGAAACGTATTTAAAAAAACTAAAATTGCTGCTGAAAAACTGTACTATTCAAGCAAATTCGCTGAATGTAATAATGATCTGAAAAAAACTTGGAGAAATATTAGACTGTTGTTAAATTGTGGTAATAAATCTATCAATACGGAGGTATTTGTATTTAATGGTATAAGCACCTCTGATAAATCTGAAATTGCTAACAGGTTTAATGACTACTTTGTAAACATTGGCCCTGATTTAGCCTCAAAAATAGATATACTTGGAGACCAGCCTGCATTTGACAAATTTTTGACTGACTCCCCGTGTGCCTCTATGGGCCTCTTAACTATAACTGAAAAGGATGTTACTGATGTGGCTGACCAAATACGGGTCTCCTCAAGTTGTGGAGTGGATGAAATTGACCCTGGAATTGCTAAAGCCACAATTCTAACCATAGCACAGCCACTTGCAAAAATTATAAATTCATCCTACTCCTCGGGAAGTGTTCCAGCAGACTTAAAGATTGCCAAAATTATTCCTCTTCATAAATCTGGGGGGAAAAGTAAGGTAAACAATTACAGGCCAATCTCGATTCTTCCATACTTTTCTAAATATTTTGAAAAAATCATGCACAATAAGCTAATGGATTATCTAACTAAAGTGAATCTATTATCACCTAGCCAATACGGCTTTCGTAAGGATCATTCTACGTTTATGGCATTATTGGATATGCAGTGTAAAATTATCGACACAATAGATAATAATGAATTTTCTCTAGGAATATTTTTTGACCTGTCGAAGGCTTTCGATACTGTTGACCACAAAATTCTTTTGAAAAAACTTGAGCATTATGGAATTAGGGGTATTGTTTTGAACTGGTTTTCTGATTACCTTACAAACAGATCTCAGTGTGTTTGCTTTAATGGCTCATTATCTGGAAGTAAACGTATTACCTGTGGGGTCCCTCAAGGATCCATTTTGGGGCCATTACTATTCTTAATTTATGTTAATGACTTATCAAAAACCTCAAGAATACTCCATTTTGTGCTGTTTGCTGACGATACAAATGTTTTTATTTCGGATAAATCTTTGGAGTCTCTGTTTAAAAGAGCCAACTGTGAGCTTCAGCTAATCTCTTCTTGGTTCAAGGCAAACAGACTGTCTCTTAATATTGAAAAGACTAACTTTATAATTTTCCGCTCCCATCGCAAATCTCTGGGCCTACCCCCTCATGATTTTAGGATTGCCATGGATGGGAAATCTATCTGTCAAGTTTCATCCTGTAAATTTTTAGGTGTGTATATTGACCAACATTTGACATGGACGGACCACATCAACCATATATCTAGAAAAATTGCTAAAAACATTAGTATATTGTCTCGTGTAAGACATTGCTTACCCAGAACTTCTTTGGTTGGCCTGTACTATGCCCTAATTTTCCCTTACTTATCATATTGCATTATAGCATGGGGCTCTAACTATCACTGTCGCTTGAATGCATTGGAAATTCTTCAGAAACGTGCTATCCGTGTGATATTTGGTCTGCTCTGGAGTTCAAGCACTAAACCTATATTTCTTAAACACAAAATTCTACAGCTATGTGATATTACAAAATTGCAAATAGGACTGTTTATGTTCAGGTATCATCATGACATCATCGTGTGTTGCCTCCCAACTTTAATGGATTCTTTTCCCTCGGCTCTGATATCCATGACTATGACACCAGGTCATCTAATAGTGACATGGTGTGCCAGCGCAAGACTCAATCTTAAGCAATTCTGTATTAAATGCACTGGCCCACCGGTATGGAATTCTCTCCCTGAGGACATAAGAACTGCTGTTTCCATCAAACATTTTAAAAACAAACTAAAGTACTTTTTATATTTGTGTAAATTATAATGGGGACTTAAAAAGTTTATGGGACTGCCTCCTCCTCCCCGTTTGAATGAGATACATGCTTGACCTTAAGATGTTCTCAGGCTTTGCATTTACATTTGTTGTGTGGCCCTCTGTTATTTTTTTGTGAACCGCTTCATATTCAACTTAACCTGATGTATGTGGATTGGTGTCTCCTCGTCTTGGTGGAATTTTTGATCCTTCACATTAACCTTTGCAGGAATTAAGTTTGTAAATGAGCCAGCCGAGTCTTAGCGGGTCTTTTAGACCTTTGTCGGCTGACTCATTGACCTGCACTGATAATAAGTTCATAACAATTTTCTTGTTGAAATTTTATTGTTGTTAATGTCTGTTACTGTTATGTGAATATTGATGTGACTTGCAAGTCAATAAATGAATAAAACAAAAAAAAACATCGCTCTTGATCTTCCTCTTAACTTTAAGTCTTTAACCCTCTTGTCAATGAAACGTGGGCTTAAAACTCTGAATTGTGTCTTGTTTGTTGCAGGTATAGACCTACTTGTAAACTATTTTTCATTACCTTAAATTTGTAATCCTTATTTCTAATTTTCTAGGCGCTCATTTCGCACCGAATTCGGTGGTCGCCGCTCCTCCATCCTACGGTGAAATAGTTCTCTACAACAATCAGGTAATGACAATAAGTTTTTAAAATATAATATAATTGACGAATGTTCGACTCATTCGGTCTTGTGTCACATTTAAAAACATTGCGAGCATGGTGCGTGCGACTGAAAGTTTTAAATGCCGCTACAATCGCCATTAAATGCAGAAACAAAAGACCATTCTGACTCGTTTCTGATTAAAAAATGATATCCTTCTACAATCTACATTCTACATGTAGATTCTCATAATGTAGACGATTGCGTGAACGGTGACTAATGCTTCGAAACTTAGACTTAACGAACGACAACTGTCACAATGTTAGGTTCTTGCAGTTGGAAATTCCCGCAGCTAAGCTGACAATATACCGTACATGTATAGGCGCAAGGCCATTGATATGCAGAGGAGTTACGACCATGCGCCATGTTGATGTTGATGTTGTTAGACGGATGTGATAAATATTCTAAAAAAATATCAAGTTCAAACAGTGGTTAGTGTAGCTGGACCAATCTTGAATTAGCTTCAATATATTTCTTTAAGTTCTCTTTAGAGCAAACATTTATCTGAAGCTGGCTTATTCCTTGAATGATAGTGAATTTATTTATTTAGTTTAGGCTATTTATTCGGTCATTTACTGACTGACTACCATTTATAAGATTTATGTCTTCTGTCATTTGTGTTCTTGTGAGTTGTTTCAGTTGCATAACTATAGGCTACACCGTTGTGATCTGTCAATCAGATTGTTTCAATAAAGCATTATTATTATTATTACTTTCTAATTACTAGATTGCTTGATCATGCCAATCATTGCATGATGCGCTAATGAATTGACTGCTTTCTTAAGGGTTTCACGACGTCACCAACCCAGATCGCCCCACCACCGTACGAGGAAATTGCAAAGCCTCTAGCACCAACTGAATCCTCCGTTCCTCCTCCACCTTATCTTCTCTCAGAGGATACGACAAGCGTGCAGCCGCCCTCAGAAAACAGAACCAGCCCACGTCGTGCTGGCGAACAGAGAACCAGTCCACGTCATTCTGGTGAGCAGAGAACCAGTGGATCGACGGATTCGCTGATTTCCGGTGACACCCAGATTTGAGTTCGCATGAAAATTTCAGTTAAACCTTCAAAGAAAGACAGTTGCTTTAAGGCAACGATTCAGTCCTTAAGAGGAACTGGCTTAGGTGAAACCGTCGACATCATTCCAAGGCTTTATGTTTCCTATTGCTGTGACCAGTGTGAAATAGTTTCTTACGTTTAATCTTATTATCTTAGGTTTTGTAGAATTATTATTTGTGTCTTAACGCCAAGCAATTCCAACTTTCTAACACTGTTGCCGAGTTCGCTGTAAATACGACACTTCCTCATAATTATGTGTATAATAATCGTATAAGCTTACATGGAATACGAGTTTATGAACATCTGTTTGCATGTTTCGAAAATGCAAGATAGATGTCGTCTAAAGATAAGTGCATCAATGGTGCAGGAAGTGCATCACCATTCAGTAGCCTACATGACATTATCATTATGTGCATTTTAGTTATTTAACTTCAATTTCCTAAGTGTGTTTTGAGCCAAGATCTGCTTTCTACTTTGATTACAAAACCAAGTGTTTTTCTCATTTTGTAATCGTAATCGTAAACTCCAAATATCCAAATCGCAGCTATGCGCAGGGCACCAGCTTATTCACGAGGACTGTGTTGTATCATAGAGGTTGTCCAGAGATTGATATTGAGTGGATATTCATGTCCGGTTCCAACGTACCAGAGACTTAAACGGGGGATTCTAGGACATTGGCCATTTTATAAAATTCTGTACACCACAGTACGAATGACAGTGAACTGTGGAATCAGCTCAGACAACAGCGTCTAACAATCATTCATTCATTCATTTCAGACATTTATATAGCGCCTCTTCAAGAATATCTGCTCAGAAGCGCTCCCGACCCAACCACGTCCAAAGAGGACAGTCTTAAGAGCAGAGTAGAACGTAGTCTCAAAGGCTCGAGGTATTACCGTATTAGACGTAGTTCCACATGGAGCCCATTCCAGGTTGCAGGGCCAACAACAGAGAAGGCACGGCGCTGCGCAATAGAAGTGCGTGACCAGGGGACAAGAAGCTCAGCCTGCTTAGAAGAGCGAAGAGAGCCACGGCGCTGGACGCTCAGGGTGGAGCAACAGAGCTCCTGTAAATAGACAGGGGCCACACCCGCGAGACAACGCCAAACCAAGGAAGATATTCGGTAAGTGATCGACATTACATATATGTCTCTAAGTTCAAAGTTTTGAAGAGTAGGCTACGAAAGGGCGAATGTCCTAGGGTGGTCTTTTTTGGCGCACCCTGTATAAGTGAGCGTAATTGCAATTTTATATTACAGCTGCAAGCATCAGTTGCAGAAAAAGACCGGGACTCAGCCATGAGATAACTCTCAAAACAGATCGTTGCGTGTGTATGTACTTCGGGCTTAACGACACTTTTTCATATCGAAGATGATTAGTGTCGGAGTCAGATTACAACCCCTCACTCCACGTTTATATTGCGACCGAGCCACCCGCAGGGCCGCAGTAAAGATCCGAAAAATTGATCTCTGATAAGCCGACTGACCGGGAATCGAACCGGGCCGCCGGCGTGGCGAGCGGGCTACCAACCCACTCGGCCACTCAGGACCTCTAGATCGTTGCGTCACGGTGTAATCTATTTATTCCCTAATTAGGGCCTACTGATGGGTCTCCGTAACTGTAGGGCGTACGGGTGGGTCACGCTATGATATAGCAGCTGGAGACTGTTTAGGCGCCCACTGCCCACTGAGCAGCAGCCAGCCTTTAAGTTTAGTAGGTCTATCAATGGGCGGACCCTTTTATCTATTATAGACAGTTCTACGGCTGCATGAGGATTGAGTCTGACGTCGCATTTAATTGGCCTATAACAAGCGTGAGCGAGGAATCAGAGTTTGTCAGTATAGTATACGGTCTTAGCAGCACTATGATTATTGAGGGCCGTGCCCTTTGGCAGCAAGATCATCTGTTACGTTTCATGTGATCAAGTTGATGTTGAAGCTATAGCGCATGATCCCTGCAGTCAAGTTAGATCTAAGTTGCTAATTAGTTTGCCTCGTTTAGAACGGTTGAACCTGGACCTGATAGACGACCTCTTCATTTCTACAACAACGATTCAGTAGAAATGGACATCAATTACATTACAGGTAAACTACTTTTGTGAAATGCGTTACGAGTGCTCATTAGTTGTGTTTTTGGTTGTGAGAGAATATTACTCAGCACACCGAATCTGACTTTGTGTAACTCATTACCAGGGCTGAAAGTGGTTTGGGAAACTTGCCGGGTCTGACTTTGACGGACGAGCGGACGCCTTTGAGCCGAACATTTTTCTGACGACCTTTTCTTTAGTCATAGGCCCGAAATTGTAAAAAAATTCACCTATTTTGGGTATCTGACGACCTTTTTTAGTCATTCACCCAAACTTTTTCAAAATCATACCATTTCAATCTATGTCTGGTATCATATTTTTTGTTGTTGTTTGCCCCCAAATTGTTAGACTTGCGACCCGGCTGAGACCCGTCACCAGCAGGTCACGAAAATCAATGCCGGGTCGCAGACCTTGAAAGACCCGGCTCACTTTCAGCCATGCTCATTACTAAAGTTACCTTAGACGTAGTACGTGTAGTTTGTTGGTTGGATTATTACGAGGATAATTTGAGTTTCTGCATTGTAATGTAGGACTATTTGGAGTCCGTGAGTGTCGACGCCAACTATAGGTATTTTTACGATTTAGGCAGCGTCAAGGTCATAGTTTAGTTATTTAGTCGGTCGAGGAAATTAAATGTAATTAATAAAGAAGTTTATAAATATTCCAATGAATTTTCTGCAGGTTTAGGCTATAACCTGAGAAGAATTCCAACGTTTGAACACTCAGTTATATTTCTACAAGTCTCACACTAATTAATTGTAAATGTAAATGTAGGTCTACAAGTTTCTTTTTAATGACCGTATGATGGTCCGTATCATAAATGCTTCTATCCCGGTAGGTCTTGAGTAAAATTGGCAGGTTGAATTACCTGTATGCCGCGACATTACGGTAGTGCCGCCACTGCTTGGAGCTGTTGTATGGGGTCTGGAAAGTACGGCAATGATCGACAAGAGAGCATCGCAGCAAACATTGATAGAGGCATTTTATGATACGGTCGCTAAAGAGAAACGCTTCGTCCTACATTTGTATTGACAATAACTCAGCGTGAGACTTCTAGACAAATGCCTGAGGGGTCAGCAGACGTTGACTTATTTGGCGTTGGGTGTGCAATAACTAAGCTTAGGCCTACTTTACTATGGGGTTCTAAGAAAGACTGGAGAATTTTATTCCCCCACCCAAATACCTGATTAATATAAAAATAACTGAGTGGTCAGACGTTGGCCTACTTGGCGTTGGGGTGTGCAATGACTTGGCCTACTTTACTACGGGGTTCTAAGAAAGACTGGAGGGTTTTATTCCCCCACCCTAATACCCGATTAATATAAAAATAACTGAGGGGTCAGACGTTGGCCTATTTGGCGTTGGGGTGGGAAATAACTTGGCCTACTTTACTATGGGGTTCTAAGAAAGACTGGAGGCTTTATCCCCCCCCCCCCCAATACCCGATTAATATAAAAATAACTGAGGGGTCAGACGTTGGCCTACTTGGCGTTGGGATGTGCATTAACTTGGCCTATTTTACTACGGGGTTCTAAGAAAGACTGGCGGGTTGAATCCCGCAAACCCCGATGGCAATTCTCACCATGCAAATACTCGACTAAAGCGCGCGGTCAAAAAGCATTTGTTAAGTAGGCCGTGTTTGATACACGTACTTCTCCATCATCCCGGACTTAGGCTGCTTCGACTGCCATAAATAGACTGCAGCGGACTAAATTTATAGGTCTAATTTACCGCCTAAACGTCAATGAATGCACCGTAGGCTACATGCACAAATACAATGCGATAGTTTCTCTTGCAGACCATGATTAAGAAGAGTAAATTCTGCGAACTATATAGGCCTACTCGCTGCAAATAATACCGTTTTGGTCTTTCTTGGAAATAATTTTGTCAATTGCCTACTTCAGCCTACGCAACTGAGTTAAGCCTTCGCGAATATTAAGCGAGGTATACATGTATATAAAAGCCTAATTTTGTAGTATTAGGCATGTCATATTTGTTTGTAAATCTTTCACGAGTTCCTCAACGGAAACATGACCAGCAATTTATTGTTTAGGCTTAGACCTATAATTATGCTAGGAAGATTCGAGAACACCCCGCTCCAAGCAAAATCATGGTTAGGCTACGGTCGCGTATATTGGCTATTATTGTATATGAAATTACAATATTAATACAATTTACAATGAAATGAAATAATGGAATGCGCTGCAGTGCATTTGTGTGAGTCTATAATAGTAATTATGAAAGGACTTAATTGGACAGAGTGTCCACACATTGAACGCCTCTTCGAATAGCCTACTACACTGAGTGTTTGGCCTGCAGGATTAGCACTTAGGCAATCGACTTGGTCATGATCATGCTTCATGTCCTTAAAATGGCATCATAGAATGACGGTGGTCAGAATTTAAGCTTTATAGAGCTATCTTTTTAGCCGCGGCTGGGCTGGGAGCGCCTCTGACTTATAGGCTTCTTGACGGGGCGCTATGCAAGTTTTCGGAATGAATGAATGAATAAAAAATACAAATCAGAGCTATGAACGAATACAGGCCAGAAGAACGAAGATAGTCTGTAGAAATTATGTTGCATGTTATCAGTGTTATTGATGTCAAATCGTGCTTTCGACGCTTAATCTTAATTAGACCTAATTAATTTATAACTACGAATTAGATTTTGATTTTACCTTTAACACATTATTGCACAGCAACAATAATGCTCAAACGTGTCTTATGTTTATTCTTAGCGTTCCGGTGGACCTGCTTCCTACTCGTTTCCTACTCAGCTTTAGAAAATAGTGAGTTGTGTCAAAGTTTAAATAACTTATTGCACTCAGCTGTTTGTTTATTCTTAGATATCCAGGTGTGGGCTTAGTAAACTTGTGGTAACAATTCATGCTGAGGATGGAAATATGCTGAAGAGAGTGAAGAACAATCAGCGACAATTACTTCCCACGAATTTATGCCGTCCTGCAGAATTTGTAGGCTATAGGCCTAAACTACATAAGCACATGCTTTACGCTCTTCGGCCAATGGGGAGCTGCTGGTCCCTCGAACCTGCTCTTCTACCAGACAGCGTCGAGCCTTCTCGGTTGTTGACCACGTCCACATGGAATGGGCTTCCGCTTACACTGCGCTTACTACTTCAAAATATTTTGCCTGCTTTCTACCAGTTGCTCAAGACCTATAACTTTTTATCCGTGGCTGGGCTGTGAGTGCCTCTGAGTGGGCTTCTTGAAGGGGCGCTATATAAATTGTCGAAATGAATGAATAAATATGGGCGCCTGTAGATACCTTTGCAATAGAAAGCAAAGCACAGTGGTCACCAGCGTTGCCACTCCTTGGGTTTTTTCACAAGATCTTGGGTTTTTCGATCCGAACTTGGGAAATGTGGTTTTTTCAGGAAGAACTTGGGTTTTTTGCTTGGGTTTTTTTCGACCAAGAAATCTTAGGTTTTTCGATCCGAACTTGGGTTTTTTCATTTTTTAGAGTGGCACCGCTGGTGGTCACCGTAATTTTTTAGCAAGAACTTGAAAAATACAAAGCAAGAAGATGGGCATTTCCCATAGGGATTTCAAATTTAGATCTAAATTCCTCATTGTGCATAATAATAGTCCGAACACCACCGCAAGTTAGTGCACGATTCAGTGCAAAGAAATGCTTTACTAGTAAAAAAAGTGGTAGTCTGGTTGTAAAAATTAGGTACCAATATTCCAGGAGGGAGGTCAATACTGAGAAAGAGATAGAGGACTAGTATCTCAGGGTGAAGTGACTGGATAAGACGGTTTTAACAAGGGTAAAGCACCTATAGAGTTGACGGAAGTATGACGCATGCGCAGTACAACACTAAGACCACGAGTCAAAGAATGCAGAGACCCTTGCAGGTGAGTAGGAGACCAAGGTACAAAAGAATTTCAGGTAGGATGGGGGTCATCAAAACAAAACAGTTATGCATGAGGCA
>OX243818.1:18987433-19234933 GCA_945859605.1 Lumbricus rubellus
GTTTTTAACAAATTTCTTCGCATTAAAACACTAATCATACGAATGATACACATGTGAAAGTGATAAATTTACGTTTAGAAATCTCTACAGAAATAAATATTATAATAGTGCCTTTCATGAACCTACTTTTTAACATCTACTTTTGGATTTTTAATCAATTTTTCGCACAAAATAATACACAAAATGAAACTGAGAAATTTGCATTAAAAACGTCTTTGAAAAAATACCCGTGTTTCTAATTTCAAGCACTGTATTTAGCATGCTTTTGTCACTGAAAAATGTAACCGTGACCACCGTAAAATTTTTGCCCCCTCCTGCAAAATTTTCTGCGGGCGCCCATGTGCATAATGATAAGTGCATCAGTTTTGATTATTCATTAGTTCATTCGCCTTTTTTATGTGTGCATTCATTATAAGCGCTATATAGCCTACCACTTTAACAACTTCTCATTAAGTGAATCAAATCAAACCAAATCTTTTATTTGGCAACCAAGAACAACAAATCAAATCAAATCGGTCACTCCGTTAAATATTTGTCCGTTTATTTCCCTGCTCGTTTGTTCGTTCGTTTATTCATTCGTTATCTAACGATGATATATATATATATATATATATATATATATATAATTATATATATATACCCTTCTGCGATAAAATGTTTAACTCGTTTCTTTTCCTTTGGTCCATACGCTTGCAATCTGAAATGCTGTCATTCGCTTATGTAATGCAACTTGAAATAATTTTATTTATAATTATGGCGTCGCTCATGCACAGCGCTGACCATTCAGTAGCGCTTCAAATGCGGGTGTCCAGAGAGATTAAATAGGTTTTGACGAGAGGCAGAGGAGTTTCATTGTAGCATTGAATCAGGGCTTTTTTAACGTGCAGTTGTACACAAAATGTGCAGTTCCAAATGGATTTGTGCAGTTGAAAAAGCACTTCTGTAGAGTAAACACTAGGGGAAAATGGTCATTATCCTCCGATTGGAAGTAATTTACCATGGAGGATGGGAAGGAAAAGAAGGAGTTGTGCAGTTCTAACAATTCCTTAAAAACAGCCCTGCATTGAATGTATATTCCTGCTTTCTTCATCATTTTCAGTTTGTAATGAAGTATTGAATTCGGCTCGTGAAGGCGAAATACGTATCTCTCATTCTCATCAGGACATCATCGACTGCGTCTGGATATTTAAGGAACCTTTCGGTGGAATCTTTACTCATCTCAGACTCAGAGTTGATACAGTGACAAGTATAGGTTGGTTAAAGTCTGGAGTCTGTATAGGCCTACGCTTCGTATGAAAAACGTTCCTCACTTCTTTAATCTCTTTTCCTACTCGCGTTTCTTGATTGGTTGAGTTTTTTGGCAACAGCAGCAAGAGTCAATTGGCAGTTTCAATAATAAAGATAGGCTTCTAGACTGAAGTCGATGGCAAACTTTGTAAACAAATTGAGTTACTAAAAATCGGTTTCAATTCACGGACTGCATTCTGAATTAGAAACGACATTGTACATAAACGAAGGCTATGTATTCAAGGACAGCAATAATTAATCAGAATGTAACATATGGTCTACTATTAAGAAAGGTTCTTAGCATTCGATCATCTATCTATCTATCTATCTATCTATCTATCTATCTATCTATCTATCTATCTATCTATCTATCTATCTATCTATCTATCTATCTATCTCTCTGTCTGTCTGTCTGTCTGTCTGTCTGTCTGTCTGTCTGTCTGTCTGTCTGTCTGTCTGTCTGTCTGTCTGTCTGTCTGTCTGTCTGTCTGTCTGTCTGTCTGTCTGTCTATCTATCTATCTATCTATCTATCTATCTATCTATCTATCTATCTATCTATCTATCTATCTATCTATCTATCTATCTATCTATTTCTTTATCTATCTATCTATCTATCTATCTATCTATCTATCTATCTATCTATCTATCTATCTATCTATCTATCTATCTATCTATCTATCTATCTATCTATCTATCTACCTACCTACCTATCTATCTATCTATCTATCTATGTAATTTATATAGCGCACCTTCAAGAAATCTACTCAGAGGCGCTCCCGACCCAGGCCCGTAGTCGACGGTAGCGCTCCGACTGTTTTACTGGGGGAGGGGAGTAAGTAATGGAACAAGCACGTGCTCACCGTGCATGTGGTATTTGCTCGTTTTACAGATTCATTGGAGATCCTCCGTGAACCGACATCTCTTGGAAGTTCAGTTTCGTTGGAGAACATGACGACACCGTTTTCCATTTACGATGAATTGGGTTTCTACGTTCATCTCCGTCATGTCGTTCAACCTGGAGAGACGTTGGAGTTCTCGGCTGTTTTTTTCTGGGTCGGGGAATACACGAATGAACTTTGTAAGTGTTAAAATTGTCCCCATGAATTCGAATTGTCTTGTTTTATGACTGTTTTGGTATGGCTTCGTCTGTCTATCTGTCTGTCTGTTAGTCTGTCTGTCCATCCGGAAGTCTAGCTTTGAAGTCATGACCTTCCTTATCCATCTAAAGATCGTCTTGAATAGACACCAATGAATAAAAAAACGATTAAAATTTCTATACATAGGCCTACTCACAGCTATGAGCTTCGAAAACAGAGAACTTCGTGATGTGATGTGAGAGCAATTAGCATTCTTCAACCAACTAGAATATTGTCTGTGATGAAGGCGAGGGGAAACCACCTCACACATCTCATCCCCTGTTGGCTTTGAAGCCAATGGAGCTGAATGTATAAGTGTTGTCAAACCAGTAAGGTGTGAACTACTGGAATCAGTCGACGTTTGCTACCTCAGATGCCAACCAGACTTGCTAAAACAACTGTTCTATAAATGAAGAGTTGTTTTAGATTTCAGAATTACATCATGATCATCATTTTGATCATGGTCTTCATTATTGGCCATCATTACAGAACAAAACAAAGTCGTTTGTCAAAATTTGTTTCTTATCTATGGAAAATTTGAAGATGTGCTTCTGTAAATTTTAGGCGCTCGTCAACGTTACAACAGCAAGTATTTCTCATGTTCAAATGCGACTCAGTGCATTTCAAAAGATTTGTTCTGCGATGGCATTAAGCACTGTGATGATGGAGCTGATGAATCAGGATGCAATTCAAGTAAGTAAGATATATAGCATGGTCATGAGAATAGACCTAAATGCACCATTTAGGTCTAAATAATTGTAATTGTAATTGCAATCGAACATTTATAAAGCGCCGCTCACAGATTCAGTAGCGCTCCCGACCCAAGTTAGTGCTCTCGCTAACAAATAATATAGTTTTCAGGCATTTACAAAATAAGGGAAAGGAAAGGCCAAGGAGTTCAAGACGTAGCTTGTAAGGAAGCCGATTCCAACAAGAAGGGCCAACATAGGCAACGCTTCTAGTTTGGGCCGTAGCTCCACGCATGCGAGAAACAACAAGAAGAAAATAAATGGATTCAGCAGTGCACGAGTGATTGAATCATCAAGAAAAAAATTATAAATTGTAAAGCTTTTTTATAATTAGGCCTAGCCTATAGGCCCTATACCATTATCAGTATATAGTATCCAGTGTGAGAATTGCCGGGGGGTTTGGGGGGTTCAACCCCCCAGTCTTTCTTAGAGCCCCATGTTAAAGTATGTTTTTCATACCCCAATTTCAAGTTTATCATAGGCCAACCCCCCTCCCAGTTATTTTTCCACAATTCTCATACTGGTATATACGTTCATCTGCATACTATAGATAGCTGCGCTTCATCTTATCGCAGTCGGGCTCTTCGCTCTGCTATGAAGGGACAACTGATAGTTCCAAGGGCGCTCTTACCTGCCTGCAGGAACGCTGAGTGTTCTCTGTTGTAGGGCCGTCCATCTGCATCCCTTCAAAGCTGCGTTTATTACACCTGACCAATCAAATGATTTTCATAAATCTTTCATTTTTGTCTTTAACCGTGACTGGGTTGGAAGCGCTCTCATGAGTAGTTTTTGAAGCTAAGCGCTATAGGCTATACGTTCACAAAATGAATGAACGAACGAACGAACGAATGAAAGATTGAATGAATGAATGAATAAATAAATAAATGGATAAATGGATGGATGAGTGGATAGATGAATGGATGAATGGATGATTAAATTAAATAAATAAATAAATAAATAAATAAATGGATAAATGGATGAATGGATAGATGAATGGATGAATGGATGAATGGATGAATGGATGATTAAATTAAATGAATGATTAAATTAAATGAATGAATGAATGAATGAATGAATGAATGAATGAGTAGACTGCATTATTTCTTCTGATTGTTTCATTCTTTAATTACAGTACATGCGTCCTGTCGGTACCGCGTCATCTGTCCTAACGAAACACACGTGACATGTCTCAAACCGTGTGATGGCATAGACGATTGTGAAGACGGCTCTGATGAGGTCGGCTGTCCCCCGTAGGAACAACCCAACAAGTAAGCAGCTCACTCTGTTGGCAGCAGATTGACATCACAGTTCTTAGCACCTTGAAGACAAATTAATGTAGGGGAGAGTAGCCATGAATGGACCACCTAAGGCACACTTAAAGGACGCGGGTTCGTGGTGGATCTGCTTTGAAAAGTTAATTATTTAGCTTTATAGGCCTATAGGGCCTATTGTGCATTTTATATGTATTATGAATTGTAGAGCTAAACTGACGTAGCCTATAGTATTACGTGTGAGTATAATTATTATATATAATATAATATTATATATGATATAATATAATGCACACGGGTGTGTGTGTATGTAGAAACGCCATCAAACTACGATGACATGAGAAATGTTTGTGGTTAGATGTACATGTAAACAATTGATTTTTCTCACCATTTTATAGTTCATCTTAGTCGTAGGGTATACGCATAAACCATAATTTTTATATAGGCCTATTCCTCTGAAGCTGCTTATTTGATTCATCTTTCACAATCTGAAGTTTTAAACATTATATGATAGATGTTGTGCATTGGTGTCATTGCCTAGCGTTTAATATGCATGGATTTATCCTGTTTATTTGTTTAGCTAAATCGTCCGAGTCATCTGAACTCCTGACCAAACCGGACTTTTTCTACATGACTACCTCTGGATGTGACAGATGCATCTCTTACTCCTTCATCCATCACAGCTTAACCGTCGCTCTCCTACTCGGCAAACATATCTATGGACTTTTGCAATTTTTTTATATTCGGGTGTATTATCATTATGTTGAAATCTACAGATCTGAATGGTAGACATAATACTTGAGTTGAGCTTATGCTCAAACCCATCATCAACAAAATCATTAACGGTTGCATGATCGCGTCATTTTTATCTCCTCAGCCAAAATGTAGGCCTAGGCCTACCTCTAACAGGAAATACGGTTCTGTGTTCTGCTGTTGAATTAGCACTTACATGTGACTTAATGCTGTATCTTTACTTATTTTTTTAAATCTCCTATGTCTTGCTTTCTGTTAGGCCTAATGCTGACACTGCATCATTTGTAGTCATTAACTTAGTTAACTTAGTCATTAACTTAGTCATTAACTTAGTCATTAACTTATTAACCTTACGCCAAGTATTCCTCGAATGTAGTTAGGCCTAATTAAATACATGTAGGAACGGTATTCGATGAATAGTCCAAAATTATGTTGGTTTCTAACCCATATTCCAAAAAACATGTACATTGTTTAATGCCACATCCTTAAGTCACGTGTATTTTTAAAATTACAATATTCCGATAAATTTTGTTATAATTTAATTTTAATAGTATAAATTCAGCCGTAAATAAACCTAGAATGTGCTGGATTCTTTTTTTATTCGGTGGTCTCTATATTTAGTTGATGTCAGCTGACTAAGAAGAATTCTTGAAACACTTAATCGTTTAAAGAAAATATTTTTACAATTTTAATACATTTTATTGTTTCAATACTACAATTTGAGTTAAATGACAGCTTTGTATAATATTGTATTTGCCGAAATTTTGCCAATGATTATGGTTAGCGTGACAGTTGCATATTAAAACACATTGACGTGGTTTGGTTGAGGATAAACCTACTCTTGCGTCTGGAGAAAATGCGGCTTTTAAAAGCGGCATGTTGTTGACTATAGACCCACACTGTACTTTCTTGGTAAATCACCTATTGGATGGAATAGCCTAACAAAGAACGCATGGTTGGCTCCTTTCTATAAGCTTAATATGGCGCTTTAAGTTGTCCATGATATAGTTATCTTAGTAGAAACTTCGCAGGAAAATATTCTGTAGCCACTTCTGGACATTAGTTCCACAATAGTTCCTTTTTATCTGCCTTGGACTCATAATACTAAAAATAATATTTCAAAGACTATATCATTAGCGACAGAATTATTAGGCTTATAAATGTCAATGCTGTTGGGGTCTAGAAAATATTTACTATTGAACGGTCTCATTGTTGTGCAGATTGGCCGATCGTCATTCAAAATGCAGCCACATTTTTCATTATATAATTATATATAATATATATCATATATATAGGCCCTAATTATATATATGCATGCTCGTTTAACTAAGTTGATCTATGTAACTGATTGAACTTATGTAAATCTATATGTAATCAATGTAACTGGTGTTCATTAGAGAAATCATGTCTCGTCTATTTGTGATTGGCATTGTTTTTCATCGCCTGTCTCTCATTGGAACCATCCTCCTCATCCTCATCAACGTTTCTGCTGCAGCATCTCTTGCATGACTGCCTCAGCTTCAATTGTCTCTCGTCAGACGCAGAATTCATGTCACGCTCCAGTGCACTTCGCACCTGTTGACGAAAATCAACAATGGTATTAAAAGTCAGTCTATAAATAACGCAGGATAATTAATTTGTAATTTGTTTCGAGTCTGATTCGAGTCACTGATTCAGACTCACTTCTGTCTTAAAGTGCGGACTATACGACAAGCTTCTCTTCTGAGCTCAGTTATGTTTGCATTATCAAAGCCACTGGCTTATGTACCACACTATGTACCACGCTATGTACCTAGTTATTTACCCCGTTACGTACGTCGTTAGGTATGTCGTTACGTACCTAATAATGTACCTCGTTATGTACCATGTTATGTACCTCATTGTATACCTCCTTATTACATAGCTATATACCTCGCTGTGTACCTCGTTATGTACTTCGTTATGTACCTAGTTATGTACCGCGTTATGTACATCGTTACGTACCTAATAATGCACCTCGTTATGTACTATGTTATGCACCTCGTTATGTACCTAATAATTGTATACCTCCTTATTACATAGCTATATATCTCGCTATATACCTCGCTATGTACCTCGCTATGTACCTCGTTATGTACCTCTTTATGCACCGCATTATATACCTCGTTAACGGATATGATCCCGACCAGTCGGCCATCTTTAGTGACGAAAGCATGTTGCAGACTCAAGAGAGAAAACATCGAATGGACCTTGGAACAGAAAACACATCAAAATGAAAGTGTCGTATTAAAAACTTCGAAACCATCAAACATTTTATATCATTATTATTTCGTCATCAGTATAATTATAAATTAATAGCAAAGCAGTAGCAGTAGTACAAACTGCAGCAGCAGCAGTTGCAGTGGCAGTGGCAGCAGCAGCAGCAGTAGCAGTAGTAGTAGTAGCAGCAGTAGTATTGTAACAGTAGTAGTGGTAGTTGTGGTAGCGGTAGTAGCAATTATAGAATTAATAGTACTGGTAGTAGCGGCAGTGGCAGTGGCAGTATAGTATTTGCAGCATTAGTTACCTCGTTTGCTAGATGATTGATGATTATACTAAGCTCTGTTCCAACACACCACAAAGCGCAACAGCTTATCATAAATTATAGTTGATGACTAAAAGCTAAATTTCATCGGACCTTAACGAGCGATGTTTTGTCGACGAGTTGGAAAGGCGCCGGATCCACTGGACAGAGACTAAGGTCAAGCGTCTGATTTAGTTGCCACTCCAACCATTCCATATCCTAAAGCAGCAACAATTAAGTCTTGTTATAATACTTCTTTCTTTCTGGTTTATAATACTGATAATATTATTATCCAGTGCCACGCAAACATAGGGCCTACACATTATTACACACCCTGCGCTATCTCCGTCAAGAGATAGCCTATACTGTAGTTCTCTTATATATAAGGTTCTGTTTAGAACTTTGTATGCGCACTTGTTATAGCGCCCCTTCAAGCTAGGCCATAGAGTATATAATATAATATGATATAAATAATTATATATAATATATAATATAAGAATAATATTATATAGGGTATAAGGCCTGTAATAATCAATATAAGCCTATACTCACATACAGTCAAATTTATAAGCACATTAAATTAATAGGCTACATCGCATCAACTACGATTACCATTATCATACATAATAATTAATGTATCAAAAATTTCGACTTTTATAGCGCTAATTTATATAGATCAGAGTCCAGTCAGTTTGATCTGCAGCAAACTACATAGGCCGATTGGCCATAAATGCCTGTGGCTGTATATATTATGTATGCTTTGCATGTACTCCATTGTACTGTTCGCATACTGAAGTCCAGGCAAATAGGAGTATGTACGAACCTCGGGGGAGGCTGACTCCTCTGACGTTTCGCTGCCATCAAGCGCAACTGGTTGCTTTGATTCGTCTAAAACGGCAAAAATCATAAATTAGTTAAACCAATTATAGCGGGCATAATTTCGCTTATGAAATTGTTTTATTAGTTCTGCAAGAGAAGGCAAGCAGTTATTAAATGCACGCATTGCACTGTCAGCAGCTGATTTTTAATTTTAAATTGACTGAGAGGGAAATTTGAAATGCTGATTGAATACCTTTTTGTGTATCTCGAATCACGTTGTTATCGTTATCATCAGTATCAATCTAAACAAAACAGTCGCAAGCAGTTTAAGAGTCACATAATTATGGTACACTACATTGTAGACGTCTTGGCACACAGAGCCTGTAGGCTACTAGCCTATAAGAATAGAGAACAAATTACATTTCTACCAGACACTCACGTACAAGTTGCCAATCCAAGATCCATTTATCCAATCCATCATCTATCTATCAATCAACCCATCCATCCTTCCTGCACTCCATACGCCCGTATATTCAATTATTCATTCATGCAGGTATACGTTCATTAATGCATGCAAAAATGATACAATGGCCCTATTGTTTCCTTACTTCCAACTTTCTGCACATTCAATCACGCATTCAGATGTTACATGTACATGTATCTTAATCATTTCGTACAACGCATAACGTCTAGTTGTTTTCGGAGCAATTAATTGGATTTATTTAATTTGATACACGCATATGGATAGCGCTTTCAAGAGACTCAAAGTGGGCGACGACTTTACATTAACATGACATTAAAACATTATTTTTTACATTATTGTTACATCATTGTATCTTTATTTACATTACTATTGGCGTAGGTAGATACTAACGATGTCTTGGTTATTCCATTCAGTGGCGACTATTGTCTTCTGTTCAGTTTCTATTGTCTTCTCGGCGCCTTTGATCTTTTTGTTAAAGTAATTGAACTTATTCTCAAGCGATAGTTGCTTGTTGAGAAGTCGATCCAAGTCTTGACGATGAATGGATCCGAGAAGCATTTTATTCTCTGCATCGAACATCAATTACATTACAATCAGTTCTTACAATTTCAGTAGGTTGCGTCACATCAATGGAGTCTTTGAGCAAATCGAAAAAATAAAACGTAACGAAGAATTTAAAATTCGACAGAATTTTTGCAGGTCGTGCATGGCCAGTGGTAGAATAGGCAAGTCGCAACATAACGTTTGAGCCAACTAAAGGAATTCATGGTATACATATTAACTTCAATCAGCTGAAAGCCTGAAAGCTTCTTCAAATCACCGATACCATGTTAAGGTAAAATGAACAGGCTCAATACTTTCTGGTTTTTAAAATATATGTTGTACCTGTTAATGAGCAAATTAAAATTCAACGACGATGCTAAAATTCAAACTTCAATTTATAGGCATATGTTTCAAACGTTTCTCTTTGAATTAGGAATGGACCACTAGGTGGTTTGGGGCGATTCAATTTGTTCAAATCCGTTGAATCGGTTAAGTTTTTATTACAGAGAAGGTAGGAGTGAGCACTAGTGACCTAGACTCCAAGTTATTAAAGAAGAATTGAATAACTATCTCACTTTCAATAGAAGGCTGGCTATACGCTTCTGAATTCATCTATGTTTGATTGATTTTGAATCATGTAGGCTACCTTTGCTTTTGATGAGAGGAAACGTTCTGTATGGAAACCGATCGAGCAGATCCTCAACATCTCTGTAGGTCGTCGCTGTCTCAGTTACACTCTCAACATCTCGTATCATAAACTCCTTGGCCGTCAGACTATGCATCCTACAAATTAAACAGTTTCACATTAAATTTATTAGACAAATAGGCTAATATTTCAAATAACGTTCAATTTATTAAACAAATAATATTTCAAAATAACGTTCAATTTATAAGACAAATATATAATAATTCAAACAACGTACAATTTATTAGACAAAATTAATAATAATTCAAATTAAGACGAGACTCAAATTTCAATCGTCCTCATCCAATTTCTTCTTATTACTGTGAAAACTGCAATCAGAATAGATTCTTACGTTGAGAGGAGCCAACATGGGTGAATGGTCACAGCGCTCGTGAATAAGCTGGTGCCTCTAAGTTTTTGGCTTTCGACTGGCGCTTTAGAAATTTGGAGATTACGATTACGATTACAATTACGATTAAAGGTAGGCATGCAAAATAGGAGAAATTGTTTACACAGTCATGTATGGCAAGGATGACACCGAATAAGGAATATGCTGGAAACAACCTCCCGGTTACGCTTCGCTCTGTATACTTGTGGTCCATCCGGCTGGGTTCTAACTTCTACAAGTCACTCAAGTCTATTTTTCTTTGTTCATGGCTGGGCTGGGAGCGCCTCTGAGTAGATTCTTGAAGGGGTGCTATATAAATGTTGTGAATGAATGAATGAATAAAGGAAAGAATGAATGAATGGATGGATGAACGAATGAATGAATGAAATCAATGAGTGGATGAACTATGTGTGCAGGTAAGAGCGATTGAGCTTATCCAGGTATTTTCGAATATGAATAGAAGTTTACGTTTCTGTGGCATTGATGGAACCAGGTAGGAACGGAAGTTTCTTGATTTCAACGATGACGTCAAAGATCGACAAAGTCATTCTCCTTGAAATGACGCACGCCAGCAGGACAGCCACCTAAAACGATCGAGTCAATCGACCATACATAATATACAATATATATGGGCAATATAATAGTAGGCCTATTATATTATGTACATATATATGCATATATATAGAACTCTATATGTACATATAATTATAATACATTTATCTATCACATACATACATTTTGTGTAATTATATATCTATATAAATAAAAATGAAACTTTCCAATAGTTCGTGATACAATCACGCCGAAAGTTACGCACCGATTGTTTTGAAAATTTACCAAAACCTTCCATTCCAATAGCACCGTGTCTGAACATTTTTTCCCAATAAAAAACCCAATCTTTTCCACAAAAAGTGAACTTTGCAATCCGTTCGACCGCCATTTGCAAATTCAACAAAACTGTCAGATTTCAGAAAGTCCCCAAACACAGCAGACGAAACATGAATGAGGTCGCGTGCTGTGACGTCATAAGCGAGTCGCAAAAAACGGCCTTTCAGCATTATTGGGCTCTATCCGATGTCAGCAAAGGACGGTGTGACGGAGGAAAGGAGCGGAGGGAGCGGGACGAAGAGGGTGGGGAGGGAGCGGAGGGGGACGGGAGGGGAGGGGAGGGGAATTTAAAACTTTTCCCATCAGAAAAAGCTGATGACTTTTTTAGTCATCCGGTCAAAATTTTGCCAATTTCCCGTCAGAAAATGCTGATGACCTTTTTTAGTCATCCACCCGAAATTTCACCCGAATTACACCTAAATAGCTGCGTGTCCCTTGGTTTACTAGCGTGTACCCGTGTACCCTGCCTTTTACAAGCTACAAAAGCGTCTGGCGCCGACACTGAAGAGCCGATTCCAAAGTGCAGGACCAATGACCCATTATGTTATAGGCTATAGTGCTATACGTAGCACCCATAGAATTCGCCATCCTATCTTCGATTGCTAACTAAAAGCCTCAAGAAATGGCTTCTAAAGCGCCGTGCCGTGTATGAACCCGATGAACGTATAGCACTGTGTCTTACGATGCAGGGCAGGACTTGTCCGATTTGTCCGGTCATTTCAAAGGCGATGACGACGGTGGAGACGGTGTGAGTGACGCTACCAGCAAACGCCGCTGCTCCCACGATGGCATAACCACCTGGAAGGATGGCATTACCACCTATTCCATCGGGAAAACAGATGACGAGCAGTTCGCCGATCAGACGACCAAGTCCAGCGCCTACAAACAGACGGAAACGACTCTCCTCAAGACACAAGCCATATCACTCTATTCTCTTGAATGGAAAACAAATCAGCCTGACCCCTTTGCATCTGTGGGGTGCGGTGGTGTAGAGGTGGCGTCGTTGCCTTGGAGCCGGAAGGTTCGAGGTTCGAATCCACCTCGCCGCGTAAGGACCTTGGGCAAGTCCTTCACTCATAATTGCTCAGCTCTTTGGCGTGAAACTCCAATGCAGTGTCCGCTCTGCATTCGGGAGCGCCTCTGAATAGAGAGAACTTGAAGGGGCGCTATAACAAGTGCACATACAAACAAACAAACAAACATGCATGAACAGGAAGTTCGCTGTATCTTGACAGATGCGAAGGAAGAAACTTACCGAGAGTGAAGGATGGAATGAATATTCCAGCTGGAATCGGAAGAGTAGTAGCTATTGCGCACATCAAGAACTGAAGAAAAATACATTATTCGTGTAAGCTTATACAATCAATCCAAAAAATAACACATGAAGCATCTAATTCGGTTAATTGGTCTCAATTATTTGCATAAATTTAATTCTGTTGACTTTTCAACTTAATTATTATCAGCTTCGTAACCCATCATAAGAACGACCAGAAATATTAATATTTGTTTAATACCATTTTTATATTAATATTGATATTTAATATTAGCTACAACAGCGACGAAGACGACGACGACGACGACGGCGATGATGATTATTATCATTTCTATTAATAGACCTATCGGTGACGCCAGATATTATATGAAATATAAGGAAGATAGCCTATTAAAACTTCCAAAGAATTTTGGTAGGTCATAGGGTAGTTCAAGAGCAAAATAGGCATGTATGGTAGACCGTCACTGGTTATTATTTAACTAATTGTTGTTATTGTTGTTATTATTATTACTATTATTATTATTATTATTATTATTATTATTATTATTATTAATGCAATCGTCGATGATTTATTTATTACTTCGACGATGATGAAGTGGATAAGCTTAATACGGACAAAGATAACAGCGACGACTGTTACAACGATAACGCTGATGAAGACGATGATGTCGTAGTCGTTGTATATGAGTTACCCTGACGACGAAGAAGAAAAATAGAGTGACGAAGACGTTGTTAAGCGGTCCTGCCCACGACTTGAGCAGAGCATCGTCTTCGTAATTCAATGCGATTCCGTTGTGCCATGTGATGTTGCTGAACAACTGACGAACAGCGTCTGGATTGGTCAACTGACAGACACACACATAGTATTATACATGTACAACAGCAATTATGGAACATCCGGTCTCTCATCCATTAAGTTTTTACTATATATTATATATTTATATACAGTATATGTAATTTATGTATACATGTATGTTGCCACGGGAATACAGAGAGTGGTGGTATACTGATATAGTCACAGTTTTAACTCTTCTACCATTCACTCATTCACTCATTCACTCGATAGTTAACTCGCTCCAGATTTAGCAAGTGATTGAACAAATTGTCTTGATATAATTATAGGCATATATATATATATATATAATTTATATACATTCCTTGTCATTGTTCTCTATTTAAATAGACATTCGACTGGTGCTGAGTATCTTAAAGGCAGTCGTATCATATGATGCAGTGACTGACCCTCACATCACATCTGTCGCAACAACAGGATAATCCAACACTCACCATTCCGCCCATGTATTGTCCGAATCCAGGAGGATAGAAGAGAGACAAGACGACCAGAGTCACGAGACTTGGGTAGATGAGTCGACTGGCAAGAAAAGCAATACAACATGAAGCGGCTTTGAAATAATTTCAAAACTCAAGTCTATAGCAGCTTAATGCAGACCTACATTGCAGAGTATCGTAGCAATCTATATATACTAATCAAATCTGTTAACTTCTATAGCGCCTTGATAAAAATCGTAACCGTATGCTCCACATTCACTCAAATATTAAGCATTGGGCACCGGATTATTCACGAGCGCAGCGTTGTGTCAGAAAGATTGTCTAGTCAGTCCAGAGATAATGTAATGAAATGCAAATCTTAGAGATAATGTAATGTAATGTAATGTAAATATTATAAAATTTCTCAGCGCTATGCACAGAAGCCACGTCGGAGAGACCAGCTTATACACTGGCGCTATATGAAATCAAGTCCGCTATATGGAGCCAAGTTAAAACCTAAGAGAGGTCACGCGGAGGAGACAGTGCTATACGGTGGTAATTGGTGTTGAGGGTGATCGTGTGGTGGAGCCTATAGGTAGAATAATAATAATAATAATAATAATAATAATAATAATAATAATAATAATAATAATAATAATATATAATAATATAATAATATATAATAATATATAAATATATAAATAATAGTAATAATAATAATAATAATAATAATAATAATAATAATAATAATAATAATAATAATAATAATAATAATAATAATAATAATAACCACAATTTATATGGCGCCATAACGCGATCATACCGCTACAAGGGCGCCTCTCAAACGGCTAACTTCGGGATAAGCCTTAGCAAACAGATAGGCTAAGTTTTAAGCTTTGATTTAAAAGAATCGGGATATGAAACACCTATCTTAAAGAGTTCGATCAACACATTCACTGATTTGCAATGAGACTGATGATCTCTTACTTGGTTTGGATGATGGCTTTGCATATTTTGTTGTTTCTTATGAATAGAACGATTCTCTTGTGCGTGTATATGAACAGCACTCCACCGAATCCACAGAGAACTCTGTAGAAAAGAAGATAAGAAAGTCAACGTTACAGATTTAAAAAAAACTATAAGACTTAGTGGCTGAATATCTGTATATAAATATATAGTCTCTTTCTCTTCTTGATTCATATCCATAATCCATCATCATCACCATCGTCATCATCAGCAGCAGCACCACCATCATCACCACCATCACCTAATTGCTGCGATTACCGGCACCTTATCTTCCTTGGTAGTATAGAGTTAATAGACTTATAAGTTACTTCGCCAACTTTTTTTTTATCAAAACACGACTTCGAATTACTAAATTTTGTCCTAACACGAAGACCCCTTCCCTAGCCACTCCCATTGATCAGCAAAGTTATCATTCTTACCCAACAGCGGTATATGGTAAGATTTCTCCTGGAACGAATAACGTACTCTGGCGCGCTAAGTTCGTTCGAAAATATGCCGTCAGAGTTACTGCAACAAAGAAAATTAAATAATTTTGTTTCAGGACAGACTGGACCGTGAGCTATAGATAGATTTTAAGCACTAACACTGTAGTAGCCTATGTAGCTGAATTTAATAGCAACCACGACTTGCTCAAAGTAACACACAATTGTAATCGTAATCATAGTCTCTAGAGTGCCACCCAAAAGTCAAGCGTAGGGCACCAGCTTATTCACGAGCGCTGTGTTTAGATAGAAGGGTTGTCCAAAAGAGTTGTCCGAAGGATGTCGTAGTCCGCTTTCCAAACAATCATCTTGATAGAACTCACTGCCTCATGTTTTGCTACTCGTGTATCCCAATGCAACCAATGTTTGCGTGATAAAACACACTGCAGCAAACGGCTGCTATTGCTTAGCAACGTATTTCGCAATCGTAACCGCACAATGTAGACTTCAAAGTTCTAAAGCGTCGCTCGAATGTCAAGCACGGGGCACCAGCTTATTCGCGAGCTCTGCACATCTATTCAATCGTTAAGTATACCTTCTTCGTGGAACCAGATTGCTAGAAAGCGGAACATAAAGGCACCGACAAATGCTGCGTAGAATCCGCGCCAGTAATTCTTGACGGAGAAATAGGTGGCAGTGACTTCGATGCTGAACAAAACACCTAAAGACACACGAACACCGTTCATAGACCCAAGATTCATTGGTAAAAATATTATAACAAACAACAGGCCTAGTAGTGAGCAAAACTTTGATTCAAGCACCGCTAAGTAGGGATCTGAAAATGTCGCACTTTAAATTCTGATTTATTGTTCTTTTTATCGCTTACCATAATTTTATACAATTTTCACTTAGCTTTAAATAATTCATCTGGTTCTGGATCATACCTCCGATTGGAGCCGCGAATGTACAAGCCACACCTACAGCGCAAGCTGCTGCCAGGATTTCCGCGTTCTTTGACTCATTCTGTTGGTTTAAAAAATATATTATAGTAGATTTAGTATTTATGTATAGTATTTGATATATAAAAAAATATATATTATAATTTTATAATAATATTTATAATTATTAAAATATACATTATAGTTAATTGATGAGAAAAACACTATCTAAACGGGATATTAACAACCCCATCAAAGACATATAGGTTATAGGCTACTCTGGTCAGTCTGGTGATGTTTGTTTGTTTAAAACTGATATTAAATTTGACAGTTTTACAAATCAGTGTTAACGAAAATACTCTAAAAATGGCCGTTTTTAAACGACAAAGGTTAAATAAAGACCAATTTTGTCCTGAAATTCCACTCAATCGTCGAATGCCACAATGATAAATTGATAATCATCATGCATGAATTTGAACAATTTCAACAATTTCAACTGGCCATTTACAAATGTAGGCTATACATGCAACAAAAATGTCTGACCTTTTTCGTGAAGCAGAAGAAGACCTTCGAGAGAAGAGCGGCTGAAATGCTGGCCACGTGAACAAATGGACCCTGAAAGGAAACCAATAAACTGCCCTTGCACGCATGCACACAAACACACACACTCTTTCAGGGTGATAATTGTAAGGATTGGGTTTCAAGCCACCCCCTCCCCCATAGTTTCTTTCTAGAACTCCTAAAAATAAATCTTCATGCAGAAGTTTCGCTATAGCAACGAATGAAACGTATCTTCCCTTTGCTGGCCAGTAGACCTACAATTAAACCGCCAAAAGACAGTGTAAAGCAAAAGTTAGTGTAAAGTAAAAGAGAGTGTAAAGCAAAAGATGGTGTAAAGTAAAAGAGAGTGTAAAGCAAAAGATGGTGTAAAGTAAAAGAGAGTGTAAAGCAAAAGATGGTGTAAAGTAAAAGAGAGTGTAAAGCAAAAGATGGTGTAGCCTACAGTAAAGAGAGTGTAAAGCAAAAGATGGTGTAAAGTAAAGAGAGTATAAATCAAGCGCGAGTAAGCATACGAATAAATAAAATTGTCATGCGCCTCGTATACACGACTGCAGCAGGAGCCCTAAGATGGTTTTCGTGTTTTTATTGACAGATCATTGACTTATTACTAACCTCCTTTCCGATCGGTAGTCCGCTGCCGAGAGCTGTCGATAAACCGACGACCTTTGCTATCAGTGTTCGCAGTGTTAGATATTGGTTGAGAGGAACACCTCGCATGATAGTCTTCACCTCAGGAATTCCGGATCCTGCATAACAGATAGTAAGTAAGATGTCCAAATATTGCAATGCATCTACAGTCTACACATTTCGCAGTGCACATCGATCAGAGGCGCTCCCAGTGCGACGGAGCCGATAAAAAAAGTGAAGCAGACAAGTAAAGAGACATAAATCAGACACAGACAGTGAGAGAAACAGCAAAGAAGACAGGATAACATTCAGCCACAGACAGCTAGAGAAACAAGTAAGTACAGAGAGACCTACTTCATTCAAAAACGAAACAACAGACTACTTAACATTTGCACAATACGTTATAGACTCATTGTTAAATCAGCGTGAATTCCGTCTCACAGTTGACTATACATCCATTATTAAGTGTTTGTGGAATTGCTTGTCTTGTTTGAATTTGTTCGACCATTGCTTCTGACCAATTGATTATTTGTTGCAAAGTTCCTGTAATGTAGGTTTAGTTAAATAAGTCAATCGGTTAATTGGCTATAGAACCGTGAGTGGCGGTAGTTCTGTATTTAGTATAGGGACCTATCTATAGATTCTTTACATGATCCTATACTAACCGACGGCAAATGGTCCGACCAGATGAGTGAATCCAGCTGCAAAGGAAACCAATCCGATGGAAGTGAGAACCCAGACGAAATACTGGAGAGGAATGGAGAAGGTCAGAGCATCGAACATCATTCGTCGACCTGTAACAAAAACAATCATCCGCTCATTTACAGGTAAGTGTAGGCCTATCTCTAGGGTACTTATATTCATTTATTTATTTATTTCTATTTCTCCGTTTCTATAGTGTCCCTTCAAGCTCTCTTAGCCTCTCCACCCAGAGGCGGTCCTGACTGCAGCGCGTACACTGCACCGGATTTTCACGCCGAAGCGCTGAGTAATTGCGAGTGAAGGACTTGCCCAAGGTCCCTAGGTGGCGGTTTGAGGTGGATTCGAACCTGAAACCCTTCGGCCCCAAGGCGCGGATGCCACCCTTACACCACCGCGCCCTACTATATCTGTATGGTACTTTTTATATACAGTACTTTTATCTCTAGGGTACTTGTCCGTTATGTACTTTTATCCCTAAGTTAAATATTGATCTTCAGACTGCAGATAGTCTTGTCAAGAGTGTCGAAACAAATTTAAAGACCTGAAAAGTTAACTCTACAGATTTTAATTTGCACCAAAGAAACACAAGCTTCGAAGTTTAACTTAATAGATTTTTAAATCAATGTATCACACATAATTAGTAATTATAATAAATTCTCAGATACGATACAATACGAATAAAAAGAACCGAGGCATATATTGATTGCAGTCTGTTGTTTGCAATCTATTGTTTGAATTCGATTGTGTTTTATCTATTGTTTACCGGTGTTGCATTTGTCCATGATGATGTCCATGATAAAACTGAAGATGGCAACGACGATGCCCAGCGTCGTCAGCAAAATCCATTCGCCTCCCAAACGATTGTACAACGCAAACCAAGCATACTGCACGTTCTCTGTTGAAAACAGTCGCGAAAACATTCATCATCATCATCATCATCGTCATCACTGCTGTGATTACACCCCGTTATATCGTTATCATCATCGTCATCATCATCGTCATCACCACCGCCGCCGCCACCAACACCACCACCACCACCACCATCATCATGAGCATCATCATCAGTCATAGATAAAAGCTAAAGAAGCTAATAGATTACATCATTGGTCACTCTGTTTGCGTTCCATTTCGCTTGTCCAGTTCTTTTGATAAACTACTCTTTGGCCTGGATAGGTAGCGCCTCTTGAAGGGGCGCCATATAAATCCCATAAATATATGGAGTATTACATTACAGTGTGATTACACCCCGTTATATCGTTATACTGAGAAAGGAAGGGTCAATCCAGCCTCAGCGGGTCCATACGACCTTTTTGGATTGATCATTTGACTTATATGCACCGATCAATCGAAAGTCATTGAGTTTGTACTGATTGCTTTTATTTTGTTTTGGTTGATGCTTCGTCAATAAACGGCTACTACTACTACATTACCACCTATAGTCATGCAGTGGCGATCAAATGAACCGACCAAAGATGCGGAGATATTTCGGCGGCAGACGGATGTCAGAGAAGTTCCAGCAGCAGCAGCCGCCTCCATTGTCATCAGCATCATCCTTAGTGATGGTTGGCCTGGCAACCGTTGACGTCTTCCTTATGTAGCTGCGCGATATCCTGCGCAGAACGGTCGTGTAATGACCGTGAACCTATACGAGTGAAGAACAACATCAACATCGACATTTGGACCTACAGGGTGCGCAAAAAATACTCCCCTAGGCCTAGGTTTTTCGCCAATATCTTGGCCAAAAGTAAGAATATCGAAATGAAATTTTACAGTCTTGTAGGGGTCTTTTTGGCGCACCCTGTATATATACGACCTCCTTCAGCCAACTCTTTTGGACAACTCTTTTGACTAGACACAGCGCTCTTGGATAAGCTGGTGCCCTGCGCTTGGCTTACTAATGGCGCTGTAGAAATTTGGAGATTATACGATCACGATTATCAGTAGGCGATATATGCATTGTCATGTTTGTTCTCAATGTCTGCAGTTTTAGCAACAGTTTCTCTGGTGTCTCTCTCATTTAAATTTCTTGTGCTTTATTGATCACCAAAAGTTAGAGTTCAAAGTTAATATTACAGTTTTTACACCAGGCGGGTCAACCCAAAAGAAACAGTAGGGCTTATTTTTGTGCCAGCAACCAAACTCAAGAATGGGTGTAAGCTCATAATTGTAAAATCTGAAAGAATTGTTCGTAGTTTTAAACTTGCTGAATGAATTATCCAATAAGTTCCTTTCCTTACTTATTTACCAGTGAAAGGCCCGTCGAATGACATCGTAGATTGTATTTATTTACTATAGGCCTAATCCCAATCTGAGATTGTTAGGCTTGAGACTTATTGCCTGGTCACTGTGTAGACCTTTAGATATGAATAATCCAAAGATGTAGCGAATAACTTATATAAGTAAAAAAATTCTTTTGGACAACCCTTCTGAGTAGACACAGCGCTCATGGGCAATCTGGTGCCCTGCGCTTGCAATGCTTTCGAGCATAGTTCGAGGGTACGTACGTATGGTACGTATTTTATTCTTTGAAAGGTACGTACGTATTTTAACGTACCTTATTGAAGGGTACGTAAAAGGTACGGTACAACACTTAACCGTGGCACATGCTATAAGTCATTGTGCATTTGTGCATGAAACATTACTAGCCTCAACCAAAGCTCGAGGGTACGTACCATACGTATTATATTTTTTGAAAGGTACGTACGTATTTTAACGTACCCTATTTTAGGGTACGAATGCAATAAATAAAATACGTTAACTATGTCATTGCTCATTATAAGAATTTTCAATTTAATTTAAGCAAACAATCACAACCCATATACGGCGTAGTAAATTGCTGCAATGCTATATTGTAGGCCTAGGTCAATGTTTATCCAGCATACATTGCACTTAATGCACTAATGTCAGTCAGTCGGCTGAGTTCTGCTGCAGCGCTTCAAAGGCGTGTTCTTATGCGATTGCCTGATCCAACCCAGAACTGTTTGTCGAAAAAATTGCATTCAATCAAATAATTGTTTTTCACGTTTTTCAAAACTTTCACGTGCGTAGGCCCTATATTATATTCCTTGCCATGTTCTCTGGGCATCGCTGAATCGCTGACTGATGCGTAGGCTATAAAACATAGGCGTACTGCAACTTTCGAGTTACAGAAATTTGCAAACCAATGACGTGTATTTAGCTCTCATCAGAAAGACAGTACATTAAATTAATTATAACCGAAGAATTTATCGAATTAAATTTACTGCTAGCCTACCGAAGTACCGATTTCAATTACGCATAGCCTGGCATAGGCCTACAGTTGACGTCAGATTAATATACGTATAGGCCATGGGTCGCCGAGTAAACCATGAATAAAATTTTCGTGTACGGTACGGTACGTACCATACGCGTATTCAATTTTTTGAAAGGTACGTACGTATTTTACCGTATTCTATTTTAGGGTAGCCTACGCGTAGCCTACCCTCGAGCTATGCTTTCGAGTGGCGCTGTAGAAATTTGGAGATAACGACTACGGTGTAGGCCCTATTCCTAACTGAATGCTCTAATCAAAGGCGTTACTGCTATTAGAAGTAGGCTAATGGTAAAACAGTGGAGGAAAGTAGGCATTTCTAAACACGTTCAAATTCAGTAGGGCTGTTATAAGAACATAGCAGCTGTATTATTTATAATACTGTACTTACACCAGACGGCTAATCGTTAACATTGCAAATACGTGGAAGTATATATAGGCTATAGGCCTATAGTATACATTTTGCTTAAAACTGATATATCAAGGGTAAATGACTGACCGGCGTTTCGTTATATCCGAGATTCCTAACCGTTCGAATACCACGAAAGAACATTCTAAGAGATGACGACGACGACGATGATGATGATGATGATACAACCAAGTACACACGATCTTCCTCTGCGTCGCCGTCTTAGATGGATTTCAGTTATCTTATGTTTCTGACGTCGTATTCCCTCGGTCCATGCAGTGCACTGTGCGTCAATATTATTTGGTCGGCCGCCCGCCTTCTGCCGCTTAGTCCCAGTTGCGACAATAGACGTCAGTCTAGTTACAGCCAGATCAGTCTCACTGCGCTCCTTTCTTGACATTAAACAATCGCTCGACTTCCGAATAACAACAGCCTGTAAGATGATTATTATCATAAAGTAGTTTACATCACAAGGATAAATGTTATGCATCATTGTTAAACGATACAATGAAATGTTATGCATGCATCATTGTTATTAAGCGATACAATGAAATACGACTGTCAGAGACGAATTATGACAATTTTGATTAACCATGATGTCTCGCAAGTAGGCCTATAGTTTATATAAGTTGCCTGAATATTAACGGTTTTCCTTTCTCAAGCATACGTGTAGGTCTACTGTTTTAACTTCTGATCCTCTGATCCTCTAGAAGCAGCATGACTAGGACTTCTTTGGTCTATACCTCTTGGACAACCCATTTGACTCGACGCAGCGCTTGTGAATTATCTGCTGCCATGTGCTTGGCTTTCTAGTGGCGCTTTAGAAGTTAGGAGATTACGATTAACGACGCACCATATAAGCCTATATATACAGGAGTTACGGGTTCAACCCCTCCATGGGCCTCCAATTAAATAATTTTCCCTAAATTTTAGAATTTTATTTTGTTTATTTTTCGACCACATTCATCTGACCCCTCCCCCGGTGGAAACCCTTCTTAAATGCTTTCCTAACTGCGCCCTATCACGACGCTAGTAGGCGATGATACCCTAGGGCCTAGGCCTATCATAAGCAAGAGGATTAACATCGCATCTCTCCTTTATTACCATTGCAGGCTTAAGACTGGTAGCTACCAGAAACGATATTGGTGGAGTGTTTGATCATTTCTTCCCCCACCCCCACTGATCCTTTTGCAACCGGACCAGACCTCATTTGAACTACTCCTACGGACAACCCGTTTTGACTGAACGCACCGCTCTTGAATAAGCTTGGCTTTGAGTGGCTCTTTAAAAGTTTTGGAGATTACTATAACGATTACGATACGGTACGATTACTCAGAGAGGGTAGAGGCGAATTATTCTGCAGATTAATTATCAGGTGGTTGAGCCAACATGATCACGTGTTTAAGCATTCAGTCGTCTGATCGGATATAAGAATAAGCCGTTAAATAATAAGTCGTCAAAATCCAGTCAACTGGTTTCGTCCAGACTTTTATAACAATACTTTCAATGCAGCTATGTTTACATTTTTGCTCGGGAAAGCCTTAAATTTAGTTCTATCAAAGCATTTGACAAAGACATATGCCTAGACCTGACTTTGCAGACTTCAGACAAGAGTTACTGTAGTGGAGACATACGTAGGCCTACATAATGAATTCGCAAAACATTTCTGACAACTGTGGTCTAGCCCCTATTCGTCGTAACCTAGTGCAACGGCTCTAGATTGGGAGACGGATACACAGTCCACTTGGACTACAGTAACTGTATAACGAGAGTGCGATTGGATTTCAAATCACTTTCGTCCGTTGTTTTTCTGATTATCTGCGCATTTTATAAATATTCAGGTAAATACAAACATTTCAAGAATCATCTCGAGAATAAATAATGCCTATATAATATTATAACGATTAGGCATCTACAGTTTCGGCAGTCTCTATAGTTCAGTGTTTAATCTAGACGTCTCGGGAGTGGGTGGAGTTCCCCCAGGAATGACATTCCTCCAGAAAAAACTTGAGTTGTTGTTCACACGAATATGCAATTGTACACAGCATTACATGTACGTTCCCCGAAAATGTCTACATGGAACATCCCTCCCAGAAAAGCAGGTAGTCTACCATAAAAGGTCATCAGATACCGGAATTGTGTATTTTCTGGCAAATGCAAGACGAATGACTAAAAAAGGGTAATCTGATTCTAAAGTAGGGAAAATGGTATGATTTTCATGAATGTTTGGGCAAATGACTAAGAAAAGAAGGTCGTCAAATTTGTTTTGGTAAATTGGTGTTAATTGTCGATGCCTCAGCTCAGCGGCTATAGTCAACCAAAAACGGCCATTCTCCCACCCCCAAAAAACGGATACCACCCGCCTCAAAGCAGGGGACTTGGTCAAAGACTGTCTATAGTAGCCTAGAAATTAGTACCCAACTTTATACGACTATGCTCCCCATCTGACCCAGGTCTCACGCGCACACACACACACACACACACACGCACACACACACACACACACACACACACACGCACGCACGCACACACCTGATCTACTTCGATCCACGTTCGTAACAATCAATCAACTTGAGTCCTGTAACTCCTGTTATATTAGTTCATAGGAGATGGAGAGTAGCCAGCACCACCTGTTGAAGAATGATGACGACGATTCATCTGTTGTTCTGACTGTGGACGAAGAAGAAGACGAATCACCTCAGCACAACTACGCAACCAATCGTCTCGCTAATTCCAATGGCAACGGTAACCATGGCAACGAGACAAGACGAGCAGCGACGAATGCCTTGGCAATCGCCGCGTCACCTCTCAACGGATGGCAGACGTCAGAGAATGACGTCACAACAACAACTGCGACCGACGAACCATCGAAAAAAGGAATCCGCAAACGACTAACGGTGCTAACTATAATTTTATTTATTTATTTCTCGCATTTGTTATAGCGTCCCTTCAAACTGTCTACTCACAGGCGCTCCCATCTAGGCCTACAGCGCGGAAATTGCAGTGTAGTTTCCAGGGCTGTTTTACAGGAATTTTTAGAACTGCACAACTCCAGAACTTTCCTTTCCCATGCTCATGGTAAATTACTTACAATCGGAAGACAATTACCTTTTAAGCCAATTTTAACTGTACAGAAGTGCTTCTACAATTGCGCAAATCCATTTAGAACTGCACATTTTGTGTACAACTGCACGTTAAAAAACTCCTGTTAGTTTCACGCCGAAGAACACGAGCAATTGTTGCAAGTGAAGGACATGCTCAAGGTGTTGCGATGTGCGGTGGTTGGCTTTTTACCGTCGCTCAGTCGTCGCCTACTAGAATAAGCCTATGTGACCAATGCAAAACAGCAAACTTGATGTACATTGTACATGTACCAACAGCCTTTGAATCTTTTTGCAGAGAAAAACTGATAAACAAAAAGGCTCAAAGATTATGTTTTTATTGTTTCATTGAATCGTTTCATTGTATTGTTTCATTGTGGTGGTGTTTCATTGCATGGTTTCATTATGTGTTTCATGGTATTGTTTCATTGTATTGTTTCCTTTAAATCTAAAATGTTTCATTGTACTGCTTCAGTGCATTTGCCTAACATTTTAACAATAGGTCACCTTTTGGATGTGTTGTGTGGCATCGGGTCTAGCAATTAAGGTGGCGATTTTTTTTATATAATGATCGCAGATAATTTCTTTCCAGGTCAAAGAAGTAGCCATTGCGCAACCGGAAATGAGACTCCACGGCAGCATCATCACTCCAAATGTTGAAAAAGCAGAAACGAACGAGAAAACAATGTTGATATCCGTCTGCTGTCTCTTTGTGGTCATCGTTGTCGGCTTAGTTACAATCCATTACTTGCACCAGGAAGACTCGCGGTACGTCTATCGCAATGAAAATATTGTGGTCAATAAAAAGACGTTGGATATCACGTTCAGCAACTCCAACGGTGAAACTGCTCTTGTGGGACATTTGTGGAGAAGCCGACCAGCTGGAAATCTACCATACGACTGCTCGGAAATCGACCTTGAAAATCGTGGACTCTGCCTGTTGTGGAGACGCCTGGAACGACTGGAGATTCTGCCGAGTAGGATTGAAAATGCAACGTGCTACGATGTGCGGTGGTTGGCTTTGTCGAAAGAAGTGACGCAGTCGGATTGCTTTGAGCTGGATGGTGCCAACTGGTATGGCGGTGGTATCTCCATGAAATTCGACGCTTGGCCTCTGGAAAAGTCGACCCTTTCTAAGCGACCTTTCGTCAGCAGTGCACTTCATGATGAGAATGGTTTCGGTCCAGTATTGGAACGCTACTGGTTGAGCTCCAAGGGAGTGGCAATCGTAGTTAAGGAGAATTCCCCGCTTCACGTCAGCGTCAATTCATTCAATCCCATCTTTAATAAAACCGATCAACAACTCTGCATTTATTCCGACTTCGGTCATGCGACGTATTCCAATTCTCGCGGTGGCATCAGCGCAGACCTCAACTACACGATATGTATCGCAGATGACGTTCAAAAAGCTCATTCAGCCGCATTACCACTGTTTTCCACAAAACGACAGGAAGGTATTTCAAAGGAACTATATCTCAACCCCATTTGGTCGACGTGGTCCTATTTCAAAGATTCATACAATCAAACGATGCTAGAGAATTACGTGACAGATATAAAGAGGAATGGATTCAATCCGAGTCTGCTTATGATCGATGACGGTTGGGAGGAACAATACGGAGACTTGGAGTTTGCTGCTTCGAAATTCCACGATCCCAAGGAAATGGTGAGATTCATGCACGAAAATGAATTCAAAGTTTCAATATGGTCTCACCCACGACTGGACGTAGATACTCTTGCCTTCCGAGTTGCAACACGCAATGGTTTCTTAATACGAGATGCTAGTGAAGCCGTCCCTGGTCTTACGAGATGGTGGAATGGACCTCGCACTTCTAAATGGATCCGAGGTGTGGCTGGAGTCATCGGTGTGTCCACAAATGCCACCGCGTGGCACAGAGAGCGTCTGAGCAACTTCAAGAGTAGCTATGATATTGATTCTTTCCATTTTGTCGGAGGAGAAGTTGCCTCTCTTCCAGCTCATCCAACCTTTTCCGGTGAATTCTTTGATCCGAGCGATTACACGAAGCGCAGCGCAGAACTGTCATCTTCATTTGGAAATCTGGTCAGCATCCAATCCGCATACAGAAGTCAACAGCTTCCTGTTCTTGTACGACTGGGCGATGGTACGTCGACGTGGAATCAGACTGGGGGTCTTGGGACCATCATTCCAACCGTCTTGACGATGGGACTCATCGGGTATCCTTTCTTTATCCCAGATTCCATCGGTGGATCAGCGTATGAAGGAATGCCATCGAGAGAGTTGTACTTGAGATGGATGCAGCTGTCAACCTTTCTTCCAATTATTCATTTCTCCATTCCTCCTCACCACTATGACCAAGAGATTGTCACACTGGCAAAAGAACTGCTCGATCTGCACAAGAATCTTGTATTGCCAGAGGTGACACGAGTGATGGATGAGGCCATTGATAACACGTCTCCCATAATTCGACCCATTTGGTGGAATGCTCCGAGTGACGAAGAGGCGTTGAGGTCATCGACTGAGTTCCTGGTTGGAGACAACATCCTAGTGGCTCCTGTGGTTGTAGAAGGTGGACGACAACGAGACATCTATCTACCGGAAGGAATTTGGGAAGACAGGTCGAATGATGATGCTGTTCACGTTGGTCCACAATGGTTGCGAAATTACGACGTTCCATTGGAAAAAGTGCCTTACTTTGAACGAAAACATCCAGTGGCAAATTACAGTATTTAATTTGACAGAGGTAATTTTTATTTGGCCGATACCGGTAAAATGTGTCGTTGTATTTAGTTTGTTCTGACTTTGACCGTGAACAGACCGCATATCAAGCCTGTTTAATCTGTTTTGTATATTATGAACTCGGTGGCCTATTTGGATATGCAAAAGGAGCTTCTTAAGTTAGAATTTCAACAGACCAAAGCAGTGGTGCATATGACGATAGCCGAAACACAAGAATTCAGTCTTGTTCTTTGTGGTTCAATGCTACCCATCCAGTCATCTGCCTTCCTACTTATTTCAAGATAGACATAGCCCAGCACCGCTGCTTTCTCATGTCTCTTCTGGCTTCCGGATGGACAACGGTTTAGTCTGACCTAAACCAGCTTCGATTGCTACCGCATTCTTCTTGATCTTCGTTCTCTTCAGGCTTGAATTAATCACTCTTTGGCGATGGATCAGCCACTCGGATCTTTCTCCACCACTTGTCTCTGTCTTCACTGTCTTCTTTCTTAAGTTTGAGCAGCTTCAGCAGTTCAGCTCCTTCTGTATCACGTCCTCCCGTCTTTTCTTCTCTCTTCCCTCGGCTGCATGATTCTTTTGACACAAACGAGCTTCGATTTGCTACCCGGTACCGTATGTATTGCTTAATTGAAATGATTGATTAATTGAAATGATTGATTAATTGAAATGATTGATTAATTGAAATGATTGATTAATTGAAATGATTGATTAATTGAAATGATTGATTAATTGAAATGATTGATTAATTGAAATGATTGCATGGAAATGAATCGCTTTTATTAGATGGTTGGCCTTGAATTAGGCTATTTTTATGTCATAAATTATATTGGACCTACGTTTTGCGTTTTGTTTCTGTATCATGCAAATAAAACAAGTTTTCCACAATTATATTACATGTATATTATTAATGTTTCATTTTTCGTCATCGTTGAACTTGGCATTTGCATTCAACTTTAGTTCTCATAATAGTTCTTTAATATGTAGGCCTAGCCTAAGCTTAAGCAAAATATCGGGATAGGACTTACGAGAATGAGTTGGTTCAATGAGAATCATACAAAGACTGCACCAATGTGTAAGATATGGATCAAAATCCAGAGTGCAGTCACTGCAGTGTGCACAAGCTTTGAGGCATTCGTGGTCTGCTGTGCATGGGCTTACATCTTCTGCATCTTGGCTTTCGTTGCTTCTGAACTATAGATCAGATGCTGCATCATGCATGGTGGGGGAATTCACATGAATCTCTTCGCTGCTTGAAGACCTTTCTTCTCTTTCATGCATGGGCGTGTCACGCTGAGCGTTTCTGAATATGTTTGTTGTGAGAAGCGCTTTGGAATGTTCTTGTTAGTATGGGTGTTGTTTCTTTATCTCTAATTGTTCAGAACCAAGAATGAAGTAGAGTTTTAACTCTGAACTCCCCGGTAACTTAGCCTACCGTAATCGGCAATTGTAGTTTCTGTAGCATTTATAGGCCTATTTAGCTCTTTCAAAGTTGGGTTTCAGTTACTGAAGTTACTGCACGTAGGGCCTATTGATATTCCCAGTAGGCCTATAAAATTACCGTAAGTAAAAGGTCAGGATTAGTAGTAGAAATTCGGTAAACTGCTCATCAGAACTTTGGTTCCTTCTTACTTGCTCACCTACGTCGATGCCAGAGGCGACAATCAAAGTTGAGAACAGTCAGAAAGACGCGACACAGAAAATAAAAATAACTTTTTTATTACAAAGTCCACCTCCCCACACTGTCAATTGGTTGTATTAGCAAAAACTGTTTCCATTTCGAATATATATTGTCATTATGTTGAAGCGTTTTTGAGCTAGGTTGAATCGGCGTCGGCCTCGTTGTCGATTGAGTTGAAGTTGTTCTCTTTAGGTGGTGTTTCGATGTCCGACTCGATCTGGCTCCACGTCACTTGCAAGTCTCCACATCCACCATCTTCCCCTCTAATCATTTCGCCCATTCACTCCCTTTCTCATCCCTCGGCTCAACAACGCACATCACATAAATAAAAAATTAATTTAAAATTAATAATAATGGGCTTGCGGGATTTTAAGCCGTAGCATCCGCGCCAGGGGCCCTCCTGCCTTTGCGAGGAGCTTACGGGGTTTTAAACCACGCCAGAGGCCCGGCAGGTACTAATACAAATAAACAATACATACACAACAAGAACAGAAATTACACAGAGCCACACAACCATCACTCCTACTCCTGACAGCCCCCCTCAGACCAATCCTCTCAGACAGTCATGCAGCGGTTCCTAAAGCAACACAGAAAATCCATGAAGATAATAATACATGTTATGACAGATATAATCATGTGGTATCATTGTAGGAAATAGGAATAAATAAAGTAAGCCTACGTGCAAGACTATCCAGCTTGGCCCAGCTTGGATGTGCCTCATTTGTTGGCTAATTGATCCAGCCGATAGGCTAGCTATAGCTGAATGGATAGATGAATGGATGAACAAGCAGAAGAATTAATAGACTAAGCCTAAGGCTAAGCCTAATTAAATTAAACGGATAAAATTTAATGAATGAACAAAAATCGATTCTTGCCTTCATGAGCAATCGGGCTTCGTGCATTTGACGCTCGCTTTTCCTCAGACTCGGAATTTACACCAGGTGATTCAGGTCGTAGCCTATACCCAGCTTCTAGCAAATGGTTGCGCTCCGTCTTCAGGTAATTTTCATCTTGTTTCCGAATGGTTTCCTCTGTCTAAACGAAATAAGAAAGAGCAACGTCCATGTCAGGTCATAACGTGAATATCCAATCTTAACAAACCAAGTTCGTGAGCAGCTGATGCAGTAAAAAACGGCCACAGCAAAATAAAATTTTCTAAGTTTTCATCTAGGAGACTAGGCATAGGAGACCTATAGCCTATACGTCCTTTTCTACTTTACTTTCATATTCACTTCTTAGAACTTGCGTTAATTTTTATTTCATAATAGGCCTAATATTTCATGTTTGACTAAACTTCTTTAGTTAGGCTAATGATCGGTTATTTTAGATTCTTGAAATGGCGGCGAAATTTTTTTCACATAGGCCTACATTTCGAATAATTTCTTTTTCGCTTCGATGATCGATTGTCGTTCAGTTGCGGAACAGTGTTGGTCTTCGTTTTCTTCTTTTTCTACCAACTTTGTCGCATTTTTTGTCGTTTTAAACGGTTTTTGTCATCGTCTTCTTCGCCGTCTTCGACAGAAACGAATAACGATCCCGAAACTTGTGATGACGCGGCTTTGACGCCACATAATCCCACATTTCATAATTGTGACGTCAGTTAAGCTAATGAAAAGGAAATCGCAATGCGTGTAGTAAGTAAATCTGCGTGACAACTTCAAACGGGCGAAAATCAATCTCGTACTATGTACACTGTAACAGTGTAACCACATAATTATAGTATATTACTGTAATATACTATATGTGCTGTAACCGGTTCAATGCGGTCTGTCAACTGGATTGTTTTCAATAAAAAGTGAAATACTCTGTAATCCCAATTATCGTCCAATACAACTCCGTGTGTTGAGTTTCCAATCCTGTTTAAAAAGATCCTTGGCTAAGTTGGCTGAAGTCGAAACTGAATTTTTCCCCAAAATAGAGAAAAATATTGTAATTTAAACGAGAGCGCTTAAAATGGATCGTTTGCATCCATGAAGCAGTAGACTACTGAAATCTACATCAGAATTTAATTACGTTGCGATTGTTTAAGTCATTTAATGATATTAGAAGCGCTGGAACATAGACACTTGTTGGAAAGATCTAACTGTAGGCCTATCGATCTGAACAAGAAATAAACCAATGTTGCTGCTCATCTGTACACCGAGTTATAACTTGTTAATCGGACTTGCACGGTGCGTTTTGGGCATAGTTATAGTAAGCGGGTCCCTAATAGCTATGTCGAAAATGTATAGAATTTGACGTTGCTTCAGTAGCTGAAACTTTCTCAGTTGTTCAATCGAGAATTCAAACGTTACTTTTTGAAACAGATAGATGGGTGTAATCAGTCTTCTTGGTCATTGCCTCGCCAACGAAGATCAGTGTGTTGAATTTGTGGATCTTGTTGGAGTCGCAGCTTCACGTAAGGATGGAATCGAGATTCTGTGTGATTTTTACTGTGTTGAGCACTGGCTGGTTTCTTCATTCTGGAAGAGCCTTTCTCTTGTCTCTGAGAATCCATATCTGGAACTTCTGGGAGGTGAATATGCTTCGCTGGGTGAATACATCAGCAAGTTAATCGACGATTTGCGCTCACTTAACATAAAACTTGTGATGTTCGTCGACGGAGCCAAAGGGACTTCAGTGGATTCTTTCCAGCAGAAGTATAGCACATGGAAGTCAAGACATTTTAGAGATCTGACGAGGATTCGACAGAGTCTGGATGTTTTACATCAACAAGGCAGATTTAAGGAGTTGGAGGAAGATAGGATACGGCCAGTTCTCCTGGAAATACAGATCCTACAAAGCCTGCAACAATGTAACTGTGAAGTTGTGCATTGCACTTCGTTTGAGGCCGACTTTGTGATTGCAAGAAACTTCAAGAGTCGGCCGAATGCATTTGCTATTCTGAGCAATGACTCTGACTTCTGTGTTTTTGACAATTGCAAGTTTCTTCCGTTTAATCTGTTCGATGTGAACAGCGACCTCGGTCTTGGGGAAAAACAGCGACTGCCGAGAAAACCGGAGCAACTTAAGGTCGGATTAATATCGTCGTCAAAAGTCTGGGATTCGCTTGGTGTAAGATTTTATCTTGTTGCTTGATGAACTGATTTCTTTGCTTGGGATCATCTGAGAGACTTATATTTGTCATGTGACGATTAGACTAGGCTGGATTAAAGTTTAACTTTTATGTAACCTGTGTAGTGTGTTACTGTGTGTATGCTTTTGTGGGTAAGGAATGAATAACTAATATTGAGAAATGTTCAATTGTTCATTATCCAGGTGTACCTGGACTATTGTTAGACAGGAAGTTGGCTGTTATAGAGTGTATAGACTAGTAGTTATAGTTACTAGTATAGACTAGTAGTTTACATAGAAGGTTGTGGCACGTTGTATGCATGACATCAGCAATCTGTAGAAGTAAGAATTTGTCAGACTGTCTGACATACATGTGTCAGTTGTCTGACATATATGTGTCACTTTGAAACTGCTAGACAATTCTAATACTCTAAAGTCTAACCCATAAGCAAATATTATAAGAAATACATTACATCAAAGAATTTTGCAAGAAGTAAATGTTCCATAGCATTTAATTATATACAGTGTAGGGTAGTGTGTTTCTATATGTTAATATACTTGCAGAGCACTTAATATGAAGAGTGCTCTTATAAAAGAGGCTGGAAACCAGTACAGTTAGCTGTTAAATCTTTTACTGGATCAATTGTTTTGTGTTTATAGTTTGAAACTCAGACTCAAATGATAGAGCTGAGTATTGTCCGAGGAAATGACTTCACCAAATCGTATCTGCTGAAGTATGGCGATAGCATTGGTTTGGGGAGACGAAGTCAACTCATGGATGCTGTGCATTGGGTTAAAGAGCATCGTGTTGTGGAGAATCACCCCATCATGGCAGATGAATTGGTTGGTTTACTTGGTTACATGGACGCCCGCACATAGGGGCAAGGGGGGGGGCACTTGCCCCCCTGGAAAAGTGACACTTATTTTTCAAACTACTACTTTTGAGTTTTTAACAAATTTCTTCGCATTAAAACACTAATGATACCAATGATACACACAGTGAAAGTTATAAATTTATGTTTAGAAATCTGTATGGAAATAAATATATATAGTGCCCTTCATGGACCTACTTTTTAACATCTACTTTTGGATTTTTAAAAAAAATTCGCACTTAGGAAACTATTCATATTAAAAATAATACACAAAATGAAACTGAAACATTTTCATTAAGAAACCTCTTTGAAAAATACCCATGTTTTTAATTTCTAGCGCTGTATTTATCATGCTCTTGTCACTGAAAAAATTTTCTGCGGGCGCCCATGGTTGGTTACTATACTTAGTTATGGGGATCCTACATTCATCCATTCCATCTATAGCAGATAAAATTAAATGTTCACTGGTCAGTATTTCTGATGTGGGGGATCCTCCATTATTCAACTCCATCTGTTTCAACTGAAACTCTATGGTGTGGACGAGGTAGTTCAAAGTTGAATAGTTGGTTACTCAGCTTAATTACTGGCATCTTCCATTGCATTGTAGAAACAAAGTTTTTGCGAAGGAAGCATTGTGATACAAATTAAGAAAAACGAATTAAATGCATGCATAATTTTATTATGGATCCATATGTAAAGAGGTCAGGTCATCGACCCCAAATTTAGTTGACATGCAGATGATAATCTCATTATAAAAGTTTTGTTGTCAAGAATATGGTTGTTGGTAAGGTAACAGAACTCAGCATTATAATGAGTTCCCAGTGTCTTCATTGATTTGACACGTGGGAATTTGAATGTAGATAGTGAACCATTGGCATATTTACGGGTTTATGGATTCAAACCTCCAAATTGTAATTTCAAATTTAGAAAAAAATAATTTGTGTATTTTGAGATCATGTCCTGAAATGGAAACCCCAAAATATTTTCCTCATAACACCTCACAAGTGAAGGCTCTAATAAAACTTCTGGAATGATTTTGACTTTCAGCGCAAGGATCGGAGATTTCAAGAGGCTGTTAATCACGCGAGGCAATTCTACCTTCTGACTTTACCAGTCGATGAGGTAGTGCCTCAGGATTACCTGACTAATTACATCACTGATGGGGTTGAGAAAGGTCACTATCCGTCGAACGTTCTTGCAATGCATCATGGGATCTACTGGCATCGGATGCTCGTTGAAGATCTGGGCAGTCGCTATCCTGTTGCCGAAGTTGCATTGGCGCCACTGAGAAGCTACATCTATTCGATGGTTTTGAGTCCACGCAACAACAGGGTCGAAGAGTTTGGCAGAACACCGTACGGAGAGTTTGAACAATGCTATGTAAGTCCCCCAGTTGGTGCTGGTCCACTTAAATCTCACATGACTTCACTTGTAGACTTTTAAATCTCGGCTATACTGTTAGGATAATATTGTTTAGCTTACCTTCCATTCTTGCTTCTTGTTTATCTGTTGTTGCTTTTTTCACTTGAGTTATTTTTGTTTGGCTTGACTCAGATCTCTTGCTTCTGTGGCATCATCAGGATCATTTGCCTGATGCTACCAATAATTGTTGTATTCTACTGACCAGAAATATTTGCATATTATCCTAAGACGCACCTCTATGAATTGATCATATGGTCATGTCCAGCACATTGAATACATAAACGAAACTGCGTCTATGATTATACACATGACCAAACATACAGACGAACAAACTTTTCTACCACGTATCTGTTTCTGTGTTTTAATGACAATTTAAATATTATCATTTACAATGTGTCCCAATAAATCGGGCACCCTTTTTACAATGTGAATAAAACAGGTAAATCTTAATGGATTTTCAAAATTTCAATACTGTTTTTATCCTGAGATAATTATCTTACACTGATTCAAATATGAAGTTTCTGGCATGAATTTTGACGTCACAATCATGTCATTTGCATCAGAGAATTCAATTGTTAACGCCATTCTCTAACAATTTTTGTTGACATTTGGTTTCGATATGTAAATTAACGACGTCATTATGACGTAATTTTTTAGTGAGGGCCGTTCATAAATTACCAATTTGTAGATAATTATCTCAGGATAAAAACAGTTTTGAAATTTTGACAATCGATGAATATTTACCAGTTTTATTCACAATATAAAAATATATTTATTGGGACACATAAGTTTCAATCTTCTTGGGGGGGTATGTGCTTTATGATGTAAAGTGTTGGTGCATCTGGACTCATCTGTATTCAAGTTCAGCGGTTGTTTAATAATTGGGGTCGTGATGTATGTATGTGCACTTGTTATAGCGCCCCTTCAAGCTCTCACTACTCAGAGGCGCTCCCGAATGCAGAGCGGACACCGCATCGGAGTTTCACGCTGAAGCGCTGAGCAATTGTGAGTGAAGGACTTGCCCAGGGTCCTTACGTGGCGAGGTGGATTCGAACCTCGAACCTTCCGGCTCCAAGGCAATGACACCACCACTACACCACCGTGCCCCAAAAAAATACATGATGGTTATTATTGTTGTTGTGTAGTTTGTTTGTTTTTCTTTTGAAGAGGCTACAGTTTGCATAGATCTGGTGAATGTTTAGATTATTCCGTCCACGGCACGATTTCTTCCGAAAGTCAATGCGGTTCCAAAGGACAAAATATTTCCAAATCTGGGAACATTTCACCGAATCATGACTCATCAGGAACCAAGTGAGTTGATTATGTGAGGTGGATTAGTAAGTAGTCTTCAAATGGTGAAATTCATTCAGCTCCCGTGCTGTAGACGGGAGCGCTTCTGAGTAGGGAGATTGAAAGGGGTGCTATTTCAATTGCAAGAAATAAGTAAATAAATAGTTATTAACTATTTGTTTTTTTAATTTATTTGTTTTCTATTGTTGATCTTTGTATTGGGCTGGTATTTTTTGTAAATTATTCTCTAAACGGGTTTTTAGAATTTCTGTTGCTTGTACTTTTGATAATAATCTGATCGTTTATACATGTGTCAGTTATCTTTGACATGCAATCAGTCTTGTCCTAAGGCAGTGGTTCCCAACCTTTTTTGACTTTAGGGCCACTTTTTCACAGTTGGAGGACACGAGGGCCACTTTTTCTTAGTTAAAGGACTTCAGGGCGTTTAGGGGGCCACAATGTTAAAGATTAATTAACTAAAAGCATATGAAATTGTTATAATTGATTCAAATGGAATGTTTGATGTTATTTATAGACGTCAAAATAAAATAATTTGTAATAGAAAATAACTATAATGTTCTATCCTGTCCAAATTGTCAATTTTTTTATATATTTTTGTTAATTCTTTGAGAGATGAGGGCCATTTATGATGACTGGCGGGCCATTTTTTGAGGCCTCGCGGGCCACTTTTGGCCCGCGGGCCACGGGTTGGGAACCGCTGTCCTAAGGTATAGGAAATATGCTCTGTATCAAAGTCAGAAGTTAATTGAAATCCCTGCTTGCATAAGCAACAATGTTTATTTTAATTTATTTGTTTAATTTGCATTTTCTTTGTGCGGCTTCCTTCAATTGTTTTGTTTCCATTGTTTAGATTTTCAGACAGAGTGGCATCGGCGCTACGGTTGGCGCAACGGCTTCAAGTGCTACGTTCTGCGGTACTTCCTTGTGCTTAACTTTCAGCAGAATTTGTTAGTTACGATGAACGAATTCCTGCCACTCATCGCCCTCGTCTTCTGCCAGGTCAACGTCGAATTCTACCAAGGTAGGTGACTCTAACTGATGATGTCATGTGTGGATAGTCGTTGGTTAGGATATGACTTTCTCTGGGTCCCTACCCTGTCACCTTCACAGGGTCACCTTGACTCAAACACTGTGGAACCTTAGTAAGTTTCTATGAAGGGAAATCAAAGTTCCAGTAGGAAATTTGACAAGTGTTGTTTGGTTACCAGTGTTATTTTAGTTCCTGAGAATAGAATAAGAATAATAATTATTTTTATATCGTTCCATGGAACGAAAACTGGAATAAAAAATATTTCTGGAACGAGAATAGAATAGGAATAAAAATTTCAATATTTTTCTGGAACGAGAATGGAATAGAAATAGAAACTTTAAAAAAAATTAATAGTTTTTCGGACTGAAGGGTGTTTTTGAAACTCAACAGTAAAATAATTGACTGGTAACTTTTTAGTGTGTCTGCCGAGAAACTTTTATTATAGTCTTACTTCAAAAGACTCGAGACACTGTTTTGTGTGTTACTGTAATCATCCATGTTAGACATAACTATGAGAAGTGGAATTGGAAGTGGAACTAGAAATATTAATTTTCTGGAACTGGAACAAAAATTATTTCTAAACAGGAAGTGGAACTAGAATAAGAACGAAATTTATTTATAAAGAAGAACCAAAACTAGAATAAAAATTACAACAATGGAATAGAATAAGAATAAAAATTAATGCTGGAACTAAAATTACACTGTTGGTTACATGGTAAATCAGACTCCGAGGTGAATACAATTAATGGTGCCTTGAGAAAATTTCATTTTAAATCATTTCTAATATAATTTTTTATGAATTAAACTGAGATTAATGCTGTATATATCCCGATAAAAGAGAATCGGGGTATTCATTACTTTGTTAATAAGTAGACCTCCAGGCACTACGTATACCACTATACCAGTGTACATCAGAACTTCCTATTGGCTATTAGCATAAATCATCACCTGATTCAAAATTCAGTTCATCTCAGACAACTTCACAGCATTGCAGACTCGCTTAGAATGATTTTCAGTTGTTGTATTTTTTCCAAGCAATTGAGATTTATCGTCCTGTCTGCACGTGTTTAGGTTTGCACATCCTGCCAAACAGTCGCTGTGTGACTCTTGGAAACTGGTTTCAAGACATCTATCGTCACGCGTTCTATTTCATCGGGAAACTGCTGCACGTATCGCACGAGTTTCCGCAGCCGAGCCAGATCTTCTCTGGAGCCATATGGACAGCCTTCTACATGGTCTCTGTGCAGGACATCCGTAAGTGCAATTTCTGTGCAACAAAAACATTCTGAATGGTGTTTCTCTAATTAATATTCTAAATGTTCTCTTTTTGTTTCTATTCACACTTCAATCCCACAGATAGTTGACTTTTTAAGAAAATTTGTTCGGACTGTTTAGATATGACCTTGTTTTCACTTGGTTTATGGTTCAACTTCTGTTGCTTTTGTTTACCGGTAGTTTATTCCAAAATATTGTACTCCATTGTGATTGAATGCTTATATTCCATTTATACTTTCACTAAATATGTATTCCAAATATATATTCTAAAAATATAAAAATAGAAATATTCCAAATTCAAAGATTGGAATTAAGTGAAGTTTGACATGAAATTCGGTTAGCACTAATTGTTCATTACTCCCTTGCACTTAGTGTTAAACGTTTTGTACTGAAAATGAGATTTTCCAAGTCGAGGTGATTCACGTATACCGGTATTGTTCACGAGTTGAATTTTTTTCAGGTTCTGTTGGTCCAGCGAATATCCAGAAGGTTCGACAGGATCTGAATTACATTATCCGAGAAAAGCGTCACATCATCCGTTACTTAGTCGAAGGGTTGTTTCAATTTGACACAAGATTCTAAAACAATCTTAAGCAACCTTTTAACGAGACTGTATTAATCTCCCCATCTGTAAATATTATACTCAGTAAGCTAAATGCTGCAATCTATCTTTAATTGGTTTGCTAAGAACTTTTTTGTTCATACTTGTAGCATTTAAATCAGAATCTCACAATTATTATTATGTATGCAGGGAGGAGACATTTATTAATAATTTTTTACTATCCTATAGTCGTCCGGTGACTTGATTACATTATAATTAAATTCTGTTCAGACCTAACCAGAGTTAACAACTTTTAGTTAGCAAATATGTTTGAAAAAATATAAATAACCAAGATTTTTGTATTTCTGTAAACAATTTTTCTTATTTGAAAAGATCTTTTGGCGTAACCACCGATCAATCGGTTCGGAAATCACAAATGCGTAAAAAAAAGAATTACTGCTTATACTAAAGGCTGTTCTCAAGAAAACAAGTTAAAACTTTGGGAAAAAAATGATCTCATCAGAAGCAAACGTTAAAATGCTCACACTGAACCGAATGGAATACCACCTACATAGATCAAAATATCACTTCCTTAACCAGTGATTTCTTGCATATTTAACACGTTGACCGCGAGGGACGTGTTAACACGTCCCAAATTGAGTCATTTAACACAGCAAATCAGCAGCCAACGTGTTAAACAAAAAACTCGTCTTACAAAACTTCTGCTATGTCTTGGTTCTTTCGTCTTTAAACTTAGCCTCTAAAATTAAAATGAAATGTTGATAAATCCCAAATGATTCCACTGAAAACAAAGCACAAGAATTTTTCAGAAACCTTATTTTAGACAACATCCTTACAGAACTTATAAATGGTGTACCTGAGGCAAATTCTTCTAAAGTTGCTATAATCAAATAGAAAATCCTTATGATGAAACAAAATATCAGCCATCAAATTGTCTGCAAAACAGAGGCACATAACCCAAACACATCAGGTAAAACACCTGATTTCATTATTTAATTAATAATTACTCGATCATTATTACCATCAATCCTGTAGACTATAATTGCAAGCCATAGTTATGCAAGCTGCAGAATTACAGATTTTTGTAAACGAGCATCACAAAGAAACTCTTCTGCAAAATTTATTCATTCACTAATTTAGTGAACAAACTGCACAAAATGACAAAAGAGAAAAACAACAGAACCAAAAACTCGCAACTGAGAAAAAACCACTTCATAAATTTGTGGGTGAATAAACTTACAAGAAACTGCGGTCATCAACCACACTAAATCCAAATATCGAACACTGCTTTTATAATTCAATAAGTGAGAAAAGAGCAATTTAAGTTTACTAAGGCACCGAATTACCAAACCGAAATGAAAATGGGCAGTATGAATGCAATGTAGAGTAACTAATTGCAACTTTTGCGAGAAATGTGGAGCAGAAACGGGAAACCATCATAATCAATTAAAATACTGAACAAAATACTCAGCAATATCGCAGCATTAACTGTCAAGTTCATTTAATACCAGATCAACAGCAAAAGTTATCCAATGCAACACACAACAATGGTGGAAATTTGAAAAGAAGAACTTAACTACATTCATGAACTCAGAAGTTAATTGAACACGCTACCTAATGCAACACAACTGGAAACTTCAAAACTACTGCAGAAAATAAAAAGAACAACACAAATGTCCTGCAAAGAACATTCTATTACCGTATGCAGTATCACCTGATCACTTGTTCGTTTCAACGCAGAAAAGTTATAAAACGAAAACATTCTCGTTACATGAACCACCGAACAAAATCAGTCTCTCAACAGAATGCATCACAGTAAGTATCGTCAAGAATATTGCAAGATCAAAACAGGAAGTCTGTCATGTTCAGACGCGCCTGGCCAACCCAGCTGCGACCAGTTCATTACCAACCACCAGTCCTGACGACTGGACTCTCAAGAGGACTTTGTAGTCATCTGTCTTGGAATCATGACTCTGGATTGATGCGGACAGGATCTGCGATGAGACGAGCGAATGAAAGACTGCTTTCGCTTGCTCCGTCCAACTGCCGCCAATAGCAGTGACGCCTAAAAATCAAGTCAATTAAACTCGTTGAGTCCAGAGCTCTGTTCTCACAAACTCAGCATTACAAACCCAGAGTTTTCATATTGCAATAACCAAGAACAAATTACAATGTAATCAATTATCCATTAGTCAACAAAGCAACTCTAACAATCTTCAAACAGGTGCAACACAAATTTAGTAACTTGAAATATTGCCGGCTCCATTTTATGGCATTATATATATATATATTATAATATTCCTTTAAGATGTTCTCAACATGTCCCAAGCACAAATGTCGAGACACATAAAAAAAACGTACAAATTAAAATCAGACCTTATTGAAGAAAATCAATTATTGAAAGAGCTATTCAAAAACTTGCACAAGTCAACCACGATGCATAGATAATTATAACATACCTGCGAGTGAGCAGTGAATAGCTAGAGGAGGAAAGCTTCTCAGTTCTGGGGGAAAAGGTCGAACGTGATCAAACGGCACTGTGGCCTCGTCTCCGTAATCCATAAATCTCACGGTCAAACAATCTTCCCGAACATCCTTCACCACAACACGATACCACTCACCGTACTCTACAACATTGTCAGAAAGACAGACCAGCGTTCAAGTCAGACAGCCGATCCAGCGGAAATAAACGATTACAGTCCGAAGCCACCAAGTTAACAATAACGTCAGCAACGATTCTCGCGGTGGTGTAGTGGTGGCATCGTTGCCTTGGAGCCGGAAGGTTCGAGGTTCGAATCCACCTCGCCGTGTAAGGACCTTGGGCAAGTCCTTCACTGTAAGCTCAGTGCTTCGGCGTGAAACTCCGATGCAGTGTCCGCTCTGCATTCGGGAGCGCCTCTGAGTACAGAGAGCTTGAAGGGGCGCTATAACAAGTGCACATACAAACAAACAAACTCCAGCAGCAATATTTAACATTGACAATCCGTGGTTTAATACATCTCCCACAATCAATCAACCAATCAGTCAAAACGTCATGCACATTATGAGTTTCACTGAAAATCTCTTGCAGCCACAACATCTCTTTACACACTGATGTGTGTTGGCAACAAACCTAGTGAGGAGCAACAAGAAATACGAATGCTAAAAGGCATTAAATTCAATTTCACTTTTTAGGTCCCACAGAATTGCACATGTATCCCTTTTTTGCTAAATTAACTTCGCAGCTCTAGCATTCTCAAAAATCTCCACAGTGAATAATTTCATTTGGACGTCGTAGCACCACGGAAGCTACGACCTTTGTCTTCTTTGAAATAAAGGTGTTGATGGTGACAGCTAAACTGAGACTTACTATCGTGAAATCCAAGACAAACTTCGTTCTTCTCTGTGACGACCTTAGGAAGACCTGAACTGGCAGACGCAGGTTGAGAGGGAGGTGGAGATTCTTGAAACTGGAAGTGCTTAATCATATCAGCCACTACAATATAACAGAACACAATACAATGTAACACAATACAATGTAACACAATATAATGTAACACAATACAATGTAACACAATACAATATAACACATTATAATGTAACACAATGCAATGTAACTTTCCATTTATCCAATAGCAACATTGACGATAGTTTCTCAAAATAAGCAGAATGCAGACCAGTAATAAGAACACAGGATAAGGTTAGGGACAGCCATTACTGAGGACACAATACACTTGATTGCAAATGTTATCAATGCGAATGAAATGCAAACTACAAACGAAATGTGAACTCAAAGACTTTCACTCAGTTTTGGACACATCAGAAATGTGAAGTTAAATACAAAAAAATGTTAAGGACAAGAAAGCAATGTAAAGTTGGAGTTGAATGCTATCAAAAACACATGGTAAAAAGCGAACTTGGCAATATCAGCTGAAAAAAACACATAACAAAGGTGAACCCAGATGTAACAGTTGGAAAATGATGAATTCATAAGAAACTCAAACAGAAGGAACATTTTAATGATACAACACAATAACTCTAAACTCAGAAATAACAGATGAAGTCTTACAAGGACCTTGAGCAAGTCCTTCACTCACAATTGCTCAGAGCTCCGGCGTGAAACTCCGATGCAGTGTCCGCTCTGCATTCGGGAACGCTTCTGAGCAGAGAGAGCTTGAAGGGGCGCTATAACAAGTGCACATACAAAAATAAAGAATTTCATCCTAAATATTTCTTCAGCTAATTTCAAATAAGAAGAATCAAAAAAAGGCACCCACTTTGCATCAAGTCTTGACACCAGAATGACCCAGGATCTGTCGGAAGAGTCACCTCCACAGTCACATCCGACGACAGTCGCAACTCTGGCAATTCGCTAAACTTGAAGACAGATCGATTGCATCTTGTTTCCTTCTGGATTCGATCACCGACATCGTCCTTTCGCAGAGATTCCTCACTCAATCGATTAGTAAACTGACCACTTGACCGAGCAACAGAACGGTCATTCAACTGACCAGCTGACCTAACATCTGAGATCAAACTTGACTGAATATTCCTCGACGCAGCTGTGTCAGTGCTTCTGCCGAATTTCAGCGAAATCAGCTTCTCACACAGACTGAGTTCCTGGTTTCCATTTGGTAGGACAGTATAAACATCAACCAGATACGTTCCGCTGGGTGTAAGACTAGACGACCGAACGACAAACGATGAAACGTTCTCCGTGTTCTCTCGAAACCAACCGACCGCCTCTGCACTCCAACGACCATCTTGTTCGACCGGCTTCACACCGCTTATGGAGCAAGGCACGGCCTGTCTAGGCAGTATGTTGATCAGCGCCGCAGGAAGACGGCGGATGTCAACAAAGTCAAACACGTCCACATTTCCGTAGTCAATGAACCGCAGTTCGTACTTTGAATCCTGGCAAGTGCCTAAGACTTCTGCGCGATACCAGATGCCCTCAAAGTTAGCGGCAACGATTTCTCCTACACCAGTCGGACGGTACGGCTTGGCTCCGGAGGCAGAGGATGTACACCACTCGTTCAGTTTCTTCAGCAGCTCAACAATCTCGCGTTGAAGCGACTCCGTCTGCAGCTGCACGTAGAAATCGGAGGGAGAGTTGACGTGAACTATCGTCACTACATCGCCGCAATTGATTGTGAACGATCCAGACTTAACTGCGGTCGTTCTGGGAGAATCAACGGACGAGTTAGTGTTGTTGACAGATGATTTTGTCGGATCAGAACTTGCGGTAGGTTGATTGGAAGCTGCTGGGATATGACTAGCAGCTGATGTGGCGATACACGCAGATGGTGCAGGCTGAATGGAAGTCAGAGTGGGTCGATTGGCGACTGAAGACGATTCCTGTGCAGCAGAACGCACGTTTCGTGTGTTTGGATCGTGCGTCGGTCTCGATGCACCAACAACCGTTGTACGTTGTATCTCTGCTTGGTTGTGTACAACAGTTCCACCTCGGTTCCTTTCTGCCGGAGACAACATCGACTGCGACTGACTGACACTGCTTGCATTTGCACGGCTGGCACTTTTATCACACGATGAACCAGCAGTAAGAGTATTTGTCTCCTTGTTATGGCCACGTTCAGCGTCAGACAGCAATTTAGTCTGATCTGTTAATTCTACAGCACGTTGGCTCGACAAGAGCTGTTCTCTAATGCTGCGCTCATCGCCTGTTCTGACCATGTCTATCTGGCACTTGCCAGAGTCATCAAGCACAACAGCTTGCACGTGGAAATCGAAATTCTCGCAGTAACCTTTGAACCAGGCGCACGATTCCTCAGACCATTTCTCTGCGACATCCGTTCCAGCCAATCGCACGATGCCACAGTTTATCGCCTGTTTAGGCATCACGCCAACAAATTTGGCAGGCAGCACACGAACGTTACTGGCTCCAATGATATCGCAATTGCCAAAATCCACGAAGAACAATTCGAATCGGTCCTGCGGCAGAATCTTCAGCACCTGTGCCCTGAACCACATTCCTTCGAAAAGTGCAGCCACGTACTCGCCAACAGCAGACGGCCGGTACGAGTTTTGAGTTGAGTCGGAGCAGTGAGCAGTCAGGTCTATACACACCTGAGCGATGGAGAGCTGGACGGCTTCATCCGCCGATTGGACAAAGAAGTCCGATGGCTTATTTGCGTGGATCACTTTGACGGCTGCACCGCATGGCATCGGTGTGGGACTTAAGATGCCCGTCTTAACCAAGCCAGCCACATCACCACCGACCTTATCCACTTTTCCCAAAGCCTTTCCATCTGCATTGTTTGCTGTAACCGCAAATGTTGATTTGCTTTCGTTTTCCAGCGCGATAGTCTTTTCTGCTTGTTTACGAGAGACAATTACACCAAATCGATTTGAAATTATCTGTTCTTTGATGGACTCTTTCGCCTGCGAGCCAACCAAATCAACCACACACGGCTGGTTACCCTCGGATGGGATCACTGCCTTCACCGTACAAATGTCATTCTCAAATCTCTGCCTGAACCACGCAATGGCGTCTTTGGACCACTCTCCATTGGCCTCAACACCAACCACACCCTCAATGGTACTACGAATGGCCAACCATGGCCTACTGAGAAGATCATGGGGCATTGTACTTCGAATGTTTCTGCACTCCACCACGCTCACATTTCCGTAGTCCACAAAGAAAAGTCGTGCTCTGTCGCCGGGCAGCAGCTCGACAACTTCCGCTCGGAACCAGCAGTTGTCAAACAGACCAGCCACACAGTCACCCACTTTGCCATTTGAATAAGGCGTGGCATTCAGTGCATGTGCGCACTGGTGGAACTCGGCCAAGAACTTATTCATCCGCTCCTTACTTTCTTCGTCACACAACTGGATGTAGAAGTCAGACGGCGAGTTTATGTGAACAACTGAGACTGACTCATTAACAACGGGAAGTTGTTGACGATTAATCTTAGACGAAACGACTTTATCAGATTTCTCCAATGTCTGCAAATGTCTGCTCTTCTCCGTCTCTGCAACCACAAAGCTCCTGTTGTCTGCTGCACGGCCACTACCTTCCACAGCAACCGGTGCTGTGACTTTTGAACCAGACACATTGTTCTCCACAATCACCAACCCCAGGCCATTGTTTTCTGAAACATCTGCGCCCAAGCGCCTCTTTTCTGTAATTACAGGATTGGCTTCATGACGTTCTGTGCTTTTTGGACCTGAGTAATTGCTGTTTCTAAAATTTGATTCTGGCCGTTTGTTTTCCGTGAATTGTGGCCGATTGTTTTGATTTGATCTGGATGCTGTTCCATTCAACGTATTTTGATTCCGATCAGGCCAGTTGCCACCAGTTGACCTGCCTCCCTCTTGGTGATGATAACCAGTTGACTTGGATCCATACTGTTGACTACCAATTGATTTATAGTTTGATTGGTCATTAGAAGTTGACCTGAATCCCGATTGCATGTTTCCTGTCGCTCCTAACTGGTTGCCACTGGACTGAGCTTGAGGAGGAGCTCTCGAATCATTTGCAAAATGAACTCTCTTATCACTTGGTCGTTGAGCAGATGATGATGCCAAGGGTGGCTCTCGAGGCTGCTGTTCGCAAGGTGAACTGCTGGCCACCTGTGCAACGGGGTGCCTGTCTGTCTGTGGTTTCTCAGCAGGGGTACTCTCTGCTAACGGTGACACCTTCTGATCAATGAACATCTTCAAGTAGCAATCTCTGACGGTGCCAGACATTTCCGTCGATCTCAGGTCAAGCGCGAATCTGTTGGAGACGACGTTGCACATTCCAGTGACGGTGAACTGCTTTTCGAGGCACATCTTCCGGAACCACTTCGACGATTCGACATCGAGACAATCACCCGATCCACCCTTAGGACTGGCGCACAGGTTGAACAGGCAGCAAGGCACGGCCATCTCCGAAAGGACGTCCAGCTGACAGCCAGAGGGCAGAGGTCGTAGACAGCTGCAAGCAACAAGATCGACATTTCCAAAATCCACAAACTCCATTCGACAAGCGGCGGTTGATGAAGACGTCATCTGCAGAACTTTGGCGCGATACCAGATGTGGTCGTAGAGAGCGGCCACAATCTCTCCCGGGCCTTTCGGGACGTAAGAGGACAGCGCACACTTGTCGCATTCATCCTTCAATCTCTGCATCACGTTGTGAAACCTCTTTTCCAGATCCTTGTCTGTCACATGAACGTAGAAATCCGTCACGCCGTTAATGTGCACAACGCAAACAGCTGAGCCGACTTCAAATTTCGGGCGTGAATTTCCTGCAGATGAGGCGGTAACTCTTTCGCTTGCAGATGACGAAACTGAATGACCCGCTGAGGATGAAGAAGGCTTTGAGGGATCAACAGCTGCAGTCAGCTTCAACTGGATGACTCCATCACGAAGTAACTTATCCTTCCAGTTGATGTTAAGATCCTTCGAGAAAAGTTCCACCACGTGAACGTTCTCCTTTTCATTCACGACCTTCATCTGGAATGTTGCCGACAACGGAAGCAGGAAATCTTCGTTCCACGGCTGAACAAAAACCACTCCAGTCGGCTCCAGCAAGGCGCATCGATAAGCAAAAACCGGGACCATCAGCAGAGACGCATCCAACGGACTGATGAATCTCACCGCAACGTTGTCGCAGTTGCCGTAATCGAGGAACATCACAAGAGCCGAGTCGGGCAAAGTGACTTCTCGCACGAGACCTCTGTACCATTTCTGGTCGACGCTGAAGCGAGCGGCAACGATGTCGCCTACGGACGGTCGGAAGGAACCTCGGTAGTCGCCGTAGATTTCGTTGATCTTCTCTTCGAGCGTCTGCAGCTCGGTGGCTTTATCGACGGTCACAACCTGGACGTAGAATCCGAAGAAATGCTTCGCATCCGTCACGATCACCTCGTGAATCTTGTCCTTCGCAAGAGGGCAACGCACCAAATCCTTCAGTTTTGGAGTCGCCGACGAAATCGGAGGGTGGACCGGAGGAGGTGCATCCAGCTTCTTCAGCAAGCCCTCTACCGGCTCTGCGGTGGAACGATCGGCAGGACTGACCTGGAGATTCAGCGGAGACGTATGGGACACCACCCGTCCTTCGGAAAATGCCTTACCGCCCGAAATAAGATTTCTGCTGAGCACAAAGAAGCCTGGCTGGAGGTCAGGTACGAACTCGGCCATGCCGTACTTCACCAACAGGTTGTTGATTGTCTCACCGCACGGCAGCATCAGTTCCAGATGGCCGCACGATCCGTCCACTCGACAGACCGCAGCCTCCAAATGTTCGGCATTTGACGGATGGTCAATCAAGCGTTGCAAGTAGGTGACTGTCCCTTGCGTCCAGGCCGTGGAGCCGGGTTTGGGTCCGATCCCAGCCAGGGTACATTGAACTGCCTGGAATGGCAAGGAGCAGAACTGACCCTCAAGGGAGATGAGACTGACGAGAGACATCGCCTGGCAGACGCCGTAATCGAGCAGAAAGGCTTCGACTCCTGACCGATCAAAATTCAGAACGTGAACCCTGAGCCATCGTCCTGTAAGGCTGCACTTGGCTGCATACAGCATTCGAGCTGTAAGCCTACAAACACACAAATGCATTTTAATATCTCACATCTATACTGTGGCTTCTTCATATATATTATAACTGACCTTAACCAACCAGCCTACATATCAGTACTTTTGGATCCTTGTCTAAAGCCTGGTGCCTCTAAAAAATTAGTTGCCGTTAACAGATCAATGCACGAACTTATTAGCACATTTCATATAAATAAGTACTATTAGGTGACCCTTATCGCAAGGCTTATCTGCATCTAATGAATGCACAGCATAAAGCATGCTTTAAAAGTCACTCAGAAGTGCTACACAATTTGCTATCTAAAGTAACCAATCAAAGTGAAGCAAGTAGCAATTCTGCCAACACACGCAATTAACATCTAAAAGGACAGCAAAGGGAAAGCACAAAACAACTTACACAACATTGCATCAAGTTGTAATAAAGTGTTGCTTTTTAAACGCTCTAACAGTGTGCATGTAAAAAAATCTACTGTGAAAACAATGCATCTTGTTTTTAAAGTGAGCGAACCAAACAATGTGAGGTGGACAGGATTCTGAGTTTAGTAACAACAAACTTGCAAGCTTCATTTGTCATAAGGCAGCAGATGTAAAAATGAGTGCAATTATGGAAAACACCTTTCCAACGTTGACTAATTTAATTAAATTAAAAAATAATGTAGTTGAACAAAGACTGTCAAAACAATCATGTTGATAAAATAAAATTTGCTACATTTATTATTATTCGCTAAGTTTCATGCTTTCCAGTGCAAAACACCAGCTCAAGTAAAATTACAAAGGGTCAAAAAAGACAGCATTGTATTACGTATCGCTAGTTATCGACTCACGAGAATCCCTTCTTTGACGGCTTCTTCTCGTAATGCTCCTTCATGCTCGCCTCAAGCTCAGTCAGCTTCTCCAGGTCATTTGATCCCGGCGAGACAATATGAACCCAGAACTGCGTTGGACTGATGAGGTTGAGCACTTTGACGAGCACCTTTGCTCCTCGGAAGAGATGCTTGGAAGCGGTTGGCATTCCGTGTGGAGACGTCACGACGATCTCCTTCACTATCTCCGATCCGGATGGAGATAACGGAAGAGGAGACAAACTGACCTTCAGCTCATCTTCTTTGCTAGTAACAACATGAAGACACCTACGTATTCAAACCATTCTCAAACAGTTGCATGCATTTAAGAATGACTACTCAATTACTCATGCATGAATGTGCATAATATGAGGGTATTCATGCAAATGTGACAAGATTGAAAGCATGAGGAACAGAATATGGATAATGGCTTGGCTATTAAGCAGCGCCGTGCTTTCTCGGTCGTGGGGCCTACTGTCTGGAACGACCTCCCGGTTACGCTTCGCTCACTACTTGTGGTCCATCCGGCTGCGTTCTACAAGTCCCTCAAGTCTATTTTCTTTGTTCGTGGTTGGGCTGGGAGCGCCTCTGAGTTGTTTCTTGAAGGGGCGCTATATAAATGCTCTGAATGAATGAATGGGTCAAAGGCGCTCTTTCAGGCCTCGTGTATTTTAAATTCATGCTTCTACAGCCGCCTCATTGCTGACTAATAATGTTTCCATGTGGGCAAAACAACATTAAAATGCTATAAAGGAAATGAACAACCAATTTACGATTCATGAAATTTTAGCATATAGTTACCAAGGGGTCGGTGAAATCTTTTCTTCCTGCGCTTTATCATTGAGAGGAAGTTTAGTGGATTCGGAAAGATGTTTTGCCACTCTGGCTTCTAGGAATTCGTCTGATATGCGTTTTCCAGCTGAGCAAAAAGATTTTAGCAGACATGAAAACATCGCCACACTTTCACACATAAGCAAGTTAGCAAATGCATTAATCAAGCAAAGAAACATAGATCTTAACCCTTTACCCGTTCATTTTTCCTGTTAAGCACGTGTTTTCAGCGGATATTCTCGAGGCAAACGGGTAAAGGGTTAACACTTTCACTAAAGCACAACTTCACAATGCTGCTAGGAAGGTACGAGTAGAGAGGAAAGGAAGGGAAGGTGGAATGAATGTATGGTTATCAACTGGAGGGAAGGCACAGAATCTGAAAGTCCTCCTTCAGAAACCATGGAGCAAAGAATTCTAACAGGTGACTAGGCTGACTAGAGCCATGTTCCAACTATGGGACATAGAACCTTTACCCTTGCCTTACTAAGTCACTATACAGTCAAAACGCAAGCAACTGAGGTACCGGACATGATAAGAGTGCCTTACATGTTCATCAGTCACAATACAGAAACATCAACTGGGAATGATCAGCTTGAAATCAATACCCAGGCAAAGGATTGAATGCTTATTGCTTATCAGCAATTGTCTCGAACCACCAAAATTCACGAACTTGCCGATGAGAAACATGTGCCGTCTTTTATTTTATCGGTCGAAAGACGAAGTAAATACCTGCATTGACGAGTTCAATACTGTGAACGTTAGTCGTCTTTTGGATGCATTTGACGTTCAAAACCTGGAGAATTGGCAACAGGTCAGAACACAACTTCAACGCTCTGTGCGACCAGACGCCACTCCCATCAGCCGGAACAAGGTCGGACAACCGACAACGCACGGCCTAAACGAACAACAACAGAACAAATATTGAGAAATAATCCGCAGAAATGTTAGCCCCTTAGCTACAATGATAACGGCATACATCTGTTGGTTACAACGGACTGCGGTTCAAGTCCCGGGCTGGGAGTTTACATTCAGAGATTTAGATATCTCGGGCTAGCACGTGTGGGGCGCAAGCTGCTGCGGAGCGACCTTGGGCAAGTTGCTTACCCCTCATTGTCTGTGGGGAAGGCAACGGGGAACCACCTCACTCACCTCATTCCCTGGGGCGTAATGACAATGAACCTGCCTTTGGGCAGAGAACGATCATCATATATAAATTATCATAAATAGCACCTTTAACACATTGACCGCCAGGTACGAGTTATCTTGTAGTTAAAACAGTCATTTAACATGGCGTGTAGGCGGTCAATGTGTTAAGTAGCCACCTTAAACAAGCACTATATAAATTCTGGAATGAACGAAAAAACAAGTCAAGAAAGGATCTACGTGTGTACAGACCAGCGAAGGCACGGAGCAGAACTCCTCTTCCAAAACATCGATTCTGGACGACGGAACCGTTTCCGTGTTCCCATAATCGACGTATCGAACGTCGAACGTTCCGTCGCGATTGACGCTTTCGACGCGCGTGCGATACCAGCAGCCGTCGACGCTGAACAGACAGACGCAATAGTCGTTCAACATCAGCTGAACGGACGACGACGATCGCTGGGCGTTCTGAACGCTCGAATAGTGCTGTTCACAGAAACAAATCAAACAGACTCAAGACTGAGAAATTGCAACAGCAACAAAGAATTAAATAATCCATGTATACTGTATAGACATGTTTTACATGAATCCATGTACATGATATAACGACAGTACCACATCCGCTAAATAATACGAGTTAGAGCAGGATAGAAGAGTGGCTGGAGAGGAAATGGGGGAAAAATAAGGGAGGGAAAGAATATTTTGCCATCCATTGGGTTTACTATAAGTATGGGGGGGCGGGGGCTGAGAGGTTTGAAGTGCTATGTGTTAGGATGCAGCGAACTAGACCGTGCATGAGATCACTGAAACCCTCGGACAAAACATCTGAGCAACTTCCATAGACGCACATAAACAAAGACGTACTGCTTCACTGAGCAATAGAATTGCAAAAATTAAACTGACAGGTTTTAAATGAATCGTATAGCGTCATAAGATTATGGATGACCGCAAAGCTTGGTAACAAAAAAGTCTGGCCACGTGAGCTTACTTTTCTCAGACTGTTCTTGATGTTGTCGAGGAGTTTCGAATGTTTCGCTTCCACGACCCAGATCTCTGAAGGCGACACGGGAGCAGTCACCAAAACAACCTATGTGTTCACAAAACAAACATAAATTATAGAATAATTAGTTTTGCTGACATTCCAGTACAGTCAGATTTTAACTGAGCCATAATCTCAAGCTCAGCACAGATTCGGTAGCACTCTGCTCTGCATCTGTTTCCCAATTAAATAGCTTGTCCCATTCTGTAGTCTTAGATTATAAGCAGCTTACAAAAAGACGAGTTCACCAGTTCCTCAGGATATGCATTGCCACTAAGATGGTCTTTCAAAATGGTCTCACTACCAGCATTTGCCAGATAAACACACACCAATAAATAGGCCTACTATTACATTACTAAGAAGAAGAGCAATCTCTTAACCCTTTAATGCAGGAGGGTATAGGATTTCCCATACCATATACTACCATCTCGGCATTAAAGGGTTAAGCTAGCCCTGAGGCAGCCATGGGCATGAAGTGTTAGCGACTTCATTTTTATTGTCGCAATGTAAGTGGGCGGATGGCCAATCCTCTCCTTCGCCTTCTCATCTTCCCACCGGCAATGTATATACAGAACACAATCATCATTGTCGAATTCATTTGGTGCAAATGGAGCAGCACTCTCCAACCAAATATCTCCCCTGGCCGGGATTTAAATCCCAACCTTGCGACTCGCGATCCAACACACTTAACCAAGAAATTTGCAAGCGCCCCACAAAATTCCAAATAAAAAATCACATGCAGCCCAAGTTATTGAAAGCAAAGCACAACCAACCAGACCGTAGTCTGCTTGAGCACTCACCTCAGTGCACGCATCAACTGGTAGAGACGACTCCCCCAACTTCATATGAGGTGTGGCAAACTTCTTGCCATCAGGTAAATTAATCTCCTAAAATTGTACAATATTCAACCATAGTCATTAGTCACACATAAACCACTGCGCAAATCACAAACAGGTAATAAAAAATTGGCAAACTCCACATCAGTAACAACAAGCAGAAACCATGCATAGCAATTAAACACAATCATGCACCTAAACAACAGGTAACAACCATACACCAATACAGATCGCAAACAGACTCAAGACTGAGAAATTGCAACAGCAACAATTAATCGGTTGGTGCAATCTCACAACAATCATTAATCAACAATCATTAAAAATCAAATAATTACGCTTCATTACAGAAATAAACAAACTACACTTCCTGAGGCATGTCCAAATGCTTCAAATCAACAAGAAGCTCGTAAGTAAAACACACAATTTATTTGTTAAGGTCACGTAAAGCCGCCGTGATCTACTAAAACAAGAAAAGCTTATGTTCTGAAAGTTATCCCAAATATCACATACATTAACATGTATAAATTTCAATATACGACAGTCAATGAAAGATACAACATTAGTGAATAGGTATAACAACACACTTACTAGAGATGAGGACAGTTCATCAACATCCACTCCAACAAGAAATTCATTTTCGTAATCAGCAAAATTTGTAGCACTAAAGCATAAAACAGTTTTTTTAAAACTAGAGTCACGTCCAAGTTTCACTGATGAACTGTATGTTAGAGAACATTAAATCAGAAACTATTAATGTTAGAAATAAGCTGCTCTGTATCCATAATATGTATGATCCTATCCATACGTATGATCACATCAATATGTATGATCCTATCTATTCAGCAATGCCTTCGATCTCTCTGTTCATGCCACCAGAAAATTATTCCCTTCCTACTAGTAATTCATACACGTGCGTTACAACATTACTGATAGATACTGAAGATAATCTTCGAATTGACTACAGACATACATCTTTTGCTTCAGGATAGTCAAAACGATATAGCAAAGCATGGCATAGTCACTTGAAGTTCTCTCTTAAATGGCAAACCAAACATCACTAACGCACAATTAATCGGTTGGTGCAAGTGACGTGGACAAGAATTCCACCATATTAAGTAGGGTGAATTATGTGAATACAGAGAAAGAAAACCACCTGTCGGACTTTGTTCGCTTTGATTGACAGACGTTCTTGTGATGTGGCCAATCGATCCGCTGGCAACTTTGACTGCAGTACGTCGTCTTACAGACGGAACACAACAGTTGACCTGAACAACAATTAAAACAGTTGACCTAAACAACAATTAAAACAGTTGACCTAAACAACAATTAAAACAGTTGACCTAAACAACAATTAAAACAGTTGACCTAAACAACAATTAAAATTTAAAACAGTTGACCTAAACAACAATTAAAACAGTTGACCTAAACAACAATTAAATGATTTCACTAATCAGTTGGTCCCTTCATAACATATTTAAGTTTATTGAATGCCTCTCACAGCATACACTATTCAGATGCTTAGCTCATGAATCCAGAGAACTGGTAGAATCTGTATATGTCTTGCAGGAAAAATAAACAAGAATACTAGGCAAAATAGATATGGGAGGATGGAACACCAGAGAACTTCAGCTTCATTTTGTGCTTAGACAAGGCAATCTGAGATGCAAGCTTTAAGTATAAGTCATAATTAAATAATAAATAATTAATTATATTATAATTTAGTTATAATTATGATAAAACAATCGTAGATTTACCGGGATTTTGGCAGAAGGCACATAGGTCAGGGCTTTTCTTTGCCGATGGAACACTGCTGTGACTGGCGGTAGAAGCATTTTCCACCTGATGTTCATTTTGTATTAAGCCTTTTGATGAAACTGACTGAGGACCTACATAACAAGAAGCAATCTTAATGTATTCCACCAACACAATTATGACACCCATACAATAACAGATTCATGAATGCAAAGTTAGAAATACAGAAATTCGTTTTCTATAAAATCCATCCATATCATGACTTCACAAGCAATCACCAACTGTCAATCAAAAAAACAATCATCATCACAATCATAGCCGACAGCACTGCCACCGTCGCTGCAGATTCATCTCAACATCTCTTTCAATCAATATATCACATAAATTTATATACAGCCTTTTCAAGATCTCTACTTAGGGGCACTCCCAACCCAGGCCTGGTCACAAAGAAAAGCCTTAAGATTACAGAAAGAGCCAGCAGAATCATGGGGAAGCAAGTATAATATTCGTTTATTCATTCAATCTGACAAACCGCAGAATGATTACAGGGTGCAGGTTATACGAAATACGGCCCACTATAGCACGACATGCAGGTCGGCTTTACAGTAGTGGGTTCAGCTTAACAGTAGTGGAAAGCCACAGAGAGGCAATTCCAGACAACAGAACACACCACCGGGAATGCTCCTCGCAGCATAGTCACAGTGAAAAAGAGACAAAAGCCAACACGGGTAGCTGAGCACAGGGAAAGGCAGCCCAGAGAAACAGAAGCCAGGGTAAAAGAGCACACATAGAAAGGATGGAGCTTGAACAAAACAGTGTCCATTAACCCTTTAATGCCAGAGGGTATAGGATTTCCCATACCATTTACTACCATTTCAGCAGTTAAGTTACGACATAACCGTAATTGATAGCATTCACTAGGAAACCTCTCGTCTTCGTCTTGTCCTCTTCGTCTTTACGTCTGGCATCTGGCGGCGAAGACAACTGCTTCAACTGATCACAGTATTCGTTAGACTGCAACCTCATATTGTCACCATCAGCAGCAGCAGCAGCAGCAGCAGCAGCAGCAGCAGCCTCCATCTCATCAGAGAGAGCACCACGTCTGTCAGGAGCGGCGGCCAACGGTTGACTCCAGCTCTGCCTTCCGACTCCATGGCCAATCGTCGGTGTCTTCACCTCATCCGACGTCAGACTCATCAGCAGCTTTGCCCTTCCCATCGGCGGCCTCTGCTGCTGCGACTGTTGCTGTGGCCCCAGTCGCTGGAAGTCCATGACGTCTGCTTTTCCAGGTCTTGCTCCCAAACTCTCGACATCCAACAGTGTCTGGTTGAGACCAGACAACGAACCTCTGAATAAAAAAACAACAAATTACAATAGACAAGCAAGTCACACTTTTGTGACTCCTTTTTGTGAAACCTTTTTACCCTTTAATGCCGAGATGGTAGTAAATGGTATGGGAAATCCTATACTCTCTGGCATTAAAGGGTTAAATGAAATATTTTGGCATAACAAAAAAATTACATTTATATACGCTGGCTAAAAGCAAACCAAAAGGTATACATTGGTTACACTACGTAACAAAATTTTACTTTTTGTTTGTTCCTGGGTATTAAGTGTTATTTCCTGATTGCTTCTGACTCAAAAGTATAGAAAATGGCCATTATACCCTAAAGACTTTGCTTTTCAGGCCAGGGGATTGATTATTCTGAAATGTAACTGTTTCTTCGGAACATTGAAATATAAAGCCAGCCATGTGTTAACTCTAAGTAGCTGTACAGCTTTTGTGAGCTTCTGGGAATATTCTAGAATGTGCGAGAACACTTTTAAAATAAATAAAGATGCCTTGAGCCCACCATGCACGATGACAAAAGAAAAACATTTTAGGCATACGTGGCAAACAACTCTGGTATGGGCATGACAAAAATCCGTACTGTCCAAATCAAAAAGGCCTCAACGACTTGATCAGAGATCTTGGCTCCACCAAGTCCAATGCAGAACTTTTGACGTCTACACTGAAGCAGTGGAACCTGTTGGATGGCAGTGTTCAAATCGCAGATCAGAGGAAGCGTCATCAAGCATTTTCAAGCTTTCTACCAGTCAAGATGGACTCTGCTTATGTCACAACGTGACCAGTCTGTTTCAGGAAATTGGAATCGACTGCAACCCGACCGAGTGGCGTCTCTTCATTGACAGTTCATCTCGGAGCCTCAAAGCTGTGCTACTCCATAATGGGAACAAGTAACCATCCCTTCCTCTGGCTCACTCGGTACACCTCAAAGAGTATTACAACAGCGTGAAAACCTTGTTAGCCACCTTGAAGTTCGATGGGTACGGCTGGGATGTCATAGGAGACTTCAAAAGTGTATCATTCCTGATGGGTCTGGACAAAGTTTCCTTGCTACCTTTGCCTTTGGGACAGCAGAGACAAAAAGGCACACTACCACAAGCGGGACTGGTCCCAACGGGCCGAGTTCAATGTGGGTTGTACAAAATGTCAAGTGGGAGCCACTGATCGATCCTCGGAAAGTGCTGATGCCACCACTGCACATTAAATCGGGTCTAATGAAACAATTTGTCACAGTTAAGGCTATGGGTCAGGTGCTCATTGCCCTGAGAGCATGGATGGCATCAAACCGTCTTAGACTAAACCCTTCTAAAACCAAATTCATTTGGTTGGGCTCCCGGCTGTCTAAGATTAATCTGATTGACCTCTCTGCTGAATTTCCTGACTGTACTTTCTCCACCTCGGTCCGTGACCTTGGCGTCTTGCTAGACCAGGAACTTACTTTTGTGCCTCACCTTAATCGTCTGAGTCGCTCGTGTTTCTGTCAGCTGCCCCAGCTTCGCACTGTCGCTCGCTCTCTCTCTCAACTGGCACTGCAACTACGCTTGTACATTCCTTTGTCTCAGCTCGTCTTGACTACTGCCTATCCCTTTATGCTGGTTTACCATCTGGTCGGTTATCTTCTCTTGACCGTATTCTACGAGCTGCGGCGTGCCTCATTGGTCAACTGCCGAAATTGGGTCATGTTACAAAATATATGCTGGAGGTTCTGCATTGGCTCCCTGTCCGTCAGCGCATCGAATACAGAATCTCTTCTTTGATATTGCGATGCCACCTAGTCTTGCTCCAAATTACCTACTTGATCTTTGTCGGCCTGCGTCAAGTACTCGGACTGGTCGGTCCTTGCGCTCGGCTGATAGGGGAGTGCTCTTGGTTCCGTTTGCTCGTACCTCCATCATGCAGAGTCGTGTTTTTCTGTGGTTGGCCCAGTAGTATGGAATGCCGTCCCACTTGAGCTTCGCCTGTTCCCTAGATCACTCTCTGACACATTCTATAAACACTTAAAAACTGTTCTGTTTGGTCGTATACTGGAGTCGGGAGCGCCACTGAGTAGTTTCCTTGAAGAGGCGCTATATAAATACTTGAATGAATGAATGTTGCTTTAGAGTCATTTTGTCACATTTTTGTGGTTTCTTGTGACCTATATGGTTTTCTTATGACTTTACGCGAACAAAAGCAAGGAAATTCGCTCGTTTTTGGTGGAACCAGGTTTTTTCTTTTAAATATCGTTCTCCCGTCCACAAAAGCAAAGTTTAAACAGAATAACAACCATTTTCTATACTTTTGAGGCACAAATAACCAGGAAATCACACTCATTGCCCAGGAACAAAAATCGTGTTACATAGTGCAGCTAAGGCGCATTCATCGATAAAGAAACATAAGCACGCACATGCATCATTTACTGAATTAAACAACGTACATCGGCTAAGAAAGATAATCACAAAAATCAGTTCCCACCAGATTGGGCCACAAGCTGATAAGGAAGGCAGTGAAATAGATCCAATAATAACTCTGCCACTGGTGGCACTCTGCTAGTGCCAGTTCCAAGCCAGGATAAAGGAGGAGGGCGTCTCTAATGGTCATTGTTACCATCAGTGACGTTAAACTGCAAATACCACCATCAGATTCAATAATATTTAAAGTATAATGACATTGCACACAAAAAACCATAAGGGACGTCTGCAGAATATTTGTTTATTATATTTTTGAATCAACTTCTTGTCGGATTTTCTGATTTATTGTGAGAATCAGATTTTTAAGCAGTTGATGCATACAGACATCGTGTAAACCTCAGCACATGATGATGATGACGACTACGATGACGACGACTATGATGATGATGACAATGACTACGATGATGATGATGACGACGACTACGATGATGATGACTACGATGATGATGATGACGACTACGATGATGATGACGGCAGAAGAGAGAGATAAGGAGACGAAGGAGAACTGACCGTGTCTCGACGGCTGATCTGACGTTGCCTTGACCCTACAAGAAAACAACAGCAATTCAATCACACCTCAGACTCTTTCTCCCTTCAACAGCATGCATCTCAGCAATATCGCAGGACTGTTGGGCCTTCTTCATTCATTCATTCATTCACACATTTATATAGCGCTCCTTCAAGTAAAAAACTACTCAGAGGCGCTCCCGACTCCAGCGCGCCTAAAAAGAACAGTTTTAAGTTTAGTAAGGAACGATCCTGGTAGAGTTGGCAGCGTATCAATCACTGTACAAAGATAACTGCTGAATGCCTAAGTCACATGATGGTTCTAGCTACCTCTATATGGTCCTACATTCCTAATAGTCATTTGGTGCTAAATGGCAAAATAATCTTATAGTCCTAAATAGTCCTTCCAATGAAGCATTAGCTACCATTTCCCAAACCGTCACGTCAGGACAATATGAATATTTAAAAACCATGCTCAACTGACTCACAAGACATTTCATTTCATTTTTTTCTCTCATTTATTGACTTGCAATGTCACATCAAACATTCACATAACGGTAACAGAAAATTAACAACAACAAAAATTCAACAAGGAATTGTTATAAACTTAATATTAGTGCAGGTCAATGAGTCAGCCGACAAAGGTCTAAAAGACCCACTTAGACATTATTAGCTTCAAAGAATATAATTTTATGTTGCAATATGTTGCGTTATGCCAGCACAGCTTTGAAATAAATAAATATAAAATACTTAACAAACAAACTCTCTTACTTGTAAGGGAATTCCAACCCCCTTACATTTCCCGCGATAGTCCATCATGCTAGCTAACCAAAAGACCACCGTAAAGACTAAAGAGATGAAAAAACTACAGTGAACATCTTTGCTGCACTATGAGTTGCCTTACACTTAACACAACAATACAATCACTGACAAGTGCGGCGGAAGACAGACAATAAAAGAAGAGCGAACAGAAGAAAATAAGCAAATGAATCGAAGATTAACCCTTCAACGACCAGCTACATATGTTTTCAATGCATTTTAGTACACGCTGGTCGTTAAAGGGTTAAACCACTGACCGCTGGGTCAGTCAAATTCTTTCTCTTTGTGGCAAACCCGATTCGAAGAGATGAATTCTGAAACGAGAAATTGTTGAATCCACCAATAATTGCGAGGGCATCCTTGTAGCTGGCCGCATACACATACCTAAAACAGTCAATATCATATCTGTTTGTTAGTATGCACACTTTTTATAGCTCCCCTTCAAGTTCTCTACTCAGAGGCGCTCCTGACTGCAGCGTGGACATTGCATCAGAGTTTCACGCCGAAGCGCTGAGCAATTTCGAGTGAAGAACTTACCCAAGGTCCCTCGTAACAAGGCAGCTTGAGGTGGATTCGAACCTGCAACCATCCGGCTGCAAGGCAACGAACATGCCCACTACACCACTGCGCCCCACAATAGCATCTACTGATTTATATAGCACCAAGCAGAACGACTATTCACACAGAAACCCTGAAGAAATAAAGGCTTTTAAATAAAGAGACTGACGAGAAAAAAAGTCCTCGGTTATGTGCGTGCATGAATGCGTGTGTGCGTATTTAGAAAGGCATTAGGTGCATGAATGCATGTGTGTATTTAGAAAGGCATTAGGTGCATGAATGCGTGTGTATATTTAGAAAGGCATTAGGTGCATGAATGCATGTGTGTATTTAGAAAGGCATTAGGTGCATGAATGCATGTGTGTATTTAGAAAGGCATTAGGTGCATGAATGCGTGTGTGTGTGTATTTAGAAAGGCATTAGGTGCATGAATGCATATGTGTGTGTATTTAGAAAGACATTAGGTGCATGAATGCGTGTGTGCGTATTGAGAAAGGCATCAGGTGCATGAATGCGTGTGTGCATATTTAGAAAGGCATTAGGTGCATGAATGCGTGTGTGCGTATTTAGAAAGGCATTAGATGCTCACGCAATGGTTTGGTTCCATTTTTTGCGATCAGGAACTGTCTTGACATATTGAATCTGACCAGCTTCTGATAGTAAATTTCTGACAGCATGCTAAAACAAACAGACAAACGCTATTTACCACCTTGACTGTGTACAGTGTGTAGTAGGTTAGTCATCGTTTTTCTATAGCAGTCATTATGACTAACTGACTAACTAGTCAGTGTTGTGGAAACATATGCCAAGCCATGTTGTATACCCTTCAATCAAAAGACATTACATGTGTCTATGGATCATGCTTCAGATATATGCAGTAATAACAGATGTATACTTGTCAAAAGCTATTACTACTATAATCATGTAATCCTAATAAATTGTCAGTTTTGATCAGCATAAATGAATATCACTGTTATAATTATTAGAAAATAGTAAGAAGAAAATTCCTCAAAAATATGTAAACTTACACTTGTTACAGTCGATGGAAAACCAGATACGAACAGACAAAGATTTTCTTCTCCGCTGAAATGTTCACATAACCAGTGCATCATTTACATTTATACAATTGCACAGTTCATGCCTTGCAAAATGACATCCCGACTCCTTTGGCTAGAGATCTTTTAGGACAATAATTTTAGTCTTTCATACATTTCACATGTATATGTATACAATTTTACACAGAGAGGAAAACACAAAACATGTAATCCCTTTCTTTCGACTTGTCTCCACATATCTGGGCTTTGCAGATAGATCCACAGGAATACAGCAGAATTTAACTGAGTCTCAAAGCGTGCAACATGTCACATTTACTTTGGCAAAAATTATCAGCATCTATTGAAAAGGTGCTTAAATGTATTTATGACATAATTTGAAAGTAAGAATAATAGCATAAGTTTTACCCTAATTCTATTTTTTTTACATAAAAAAACTATCTCAGTTCCACAAAGGCCAAGTTGAAACATCCAAATTCAAATACACACACACATCACCACAGAAGCAAAGACAAAAAGTCTGCAAAACAATGACAAATGTGGGCTAGAGACAGCCCTGGGCGCCTCTGAGTAGACCCTTGAAGAGGCATTATAGAAACTTATGAATGAATGAAATGCTACAAAAACAGTCTATATGTGCTCCTTGCTTGGTCGGGAGTACAGCTGATAAGTTTTTCTTAAAGCTGCACGTTTGAAGTTTTCACTCATGTTTATTCAATTTACAAGCAAGTACAAATTTATGTTCAGTGTTCATTTTTTGCAGTACAGCCTACAGCGTCAATGGGTAAACCCAAAAGGAAAAATACTGTTCCACTGGCAGGGTAGCCCCCTTCTGGTTACTATTTCCATGTATACACAGAATCTATGACCATTAATGCCTGAAACAAAGCTGGTAAAAACTGCCAGGGTGCAGAAATATACAAGATGGTGCTTGTGCAGCAATGCACACAGACCAAAAAAATGTCATGTCATGCTACGCATTATCTTCGAATTGGTACATTAACCTACTCTCTACACACATTGCTGCAAACAGTAAAGCAAATTAGTCCCAACTGAGCTATCATTGTTTGGCAACAAGCTTATTTCTATCAAAGCCTTTTAAATAAAAGCCCTGAAGTTCATAGAGCGATGGCCGTAGAGAAAATACATACAAATGTCTCGAAGGACACTTCATATTGTAGGCATTGACCTCGGCACTGTGATAGGCCTCGCTCATTGGGTCCCAATTGGCATCCGCTTCACTGAAAAAGACATAACAAGACGATTAATCAATAATATCTTTGTTATTGTTTATACAGACAGTCCCAAGATATGTCTGTAACCAGCAGAAACTAATTTTTTTAGTGTGTTTAAAATTTCAAATTGTTATCTGCAGCAAAAGACAGTCAGTCATATGAACTATAAAATCTTTATTTTTCTTACTCTCGCAATCTGGGTAGCCAAATTGCTCGCTAGTATCGCAACTTCACGCGGACGTTTTACAGAATTACTGCCAGTCGACAGTCAAGGAATGTGATATCACGCGATATATAGCCAGTTGGCATTTTGGAGGCAGCGTAAATCTGTCAACTCTTGGAGTTGGTACGGTGGCCGAGTGGCTAACGAGTCCACCTCTTAACTCTCAACCCGCTTCGAATACTGGGCTCGTCAAGTGAGATCGAGGTAGAATTATATATTCTGGGCCTTGCTCCAAAATTCACCAAACTCCAGATGAACATACCTGGGACCATGCACACTCAAACGCGCCTATTCCCTAAGCTCGGAACCGATCCTACGATTGTATACGAATTTTTTAAATCTATAGGAAATCCAATGCTAAAAATCACCGCTCACGCTCGGCCGCCATATTTACAAACACTCCCGTGACGTCATGCGAAGTCGCGACGTAAACTTCTGTATGTAAATATGGCGGCCGAGCGTGAGCGGTGATTTTTAGCATTGGATTTCCTATAGATTTAAAAAATTCGTATAAAATCGTAGGATCGGTTCCGAGCTTAGGGAATAGGCGCGTTTGAGTGTGCATGGTCCCAGGTATGTTCATCTAGAGTTTGGTGAATTTTGGAGCAAGGCCCAGAATATATAATTCTACCGAGATCGATATTGACAGACCAGCTTTGCAACTTGGGAGGCCATCAAAAGACCATCATCTTTCACGAGTGCCGCCTTAAATCTGAATTACGCTCCCAGCTACCGAGCAGATCCGCACAAACATTAACCACACTCAAATGCATCAAAGCAAATAATTGTTTCCAAAAAACCGACAAACATTAGCATTGACAAGGGATATATTTAACTAGCAATGTACCCCATTGTTTGCAGTTTCGCGGAACTTTGTTTAAAATTTTATGAAGCAACTCAGCTACCACGCCATGCTTTTCAAGTTTCCACCAAAGACTCTAAAATCGCAACAAGAGTAAGAGGAAGTCGCACAACCACCCAAGTAAGTATGTACAGAAAAATATCGCGCGTTAGGAGAATACGCACCATAACACAAGCCTATTCTTCTTCTGGTTCCCCTATACTAGGCAGGTTCGGCTGTCCAATAATCTTCGTCTATTCAGCATTCCGGTTGACAGTCCCATATAACACAGTGATTCGTGTACTACATCGAAATTTTTCTATTTTCTATAATAATGTTTGCTCATGCAACTGAACCAGGTTAGGCGTTTTATTGTTACAGCTATTAAATCGAAGGCATTTCATCAGTCTAATTTTCTGCAAATTCTCCTCGGACAGTTGAAAAGCAAAGGCATACAATTTTCAGGAGGATCCAGTTCCGCTCTTCTCCTAATCCTTATCGTTGCTCTAATTTCAGAAACCATTCAGAGCAACTGTCCACAATGTCGGGACGGGTGTTCATAAATACCTATAGTCTGCTAGCATATAATATGGGAAGAGAAAGGGAAATAGACCTACAGAAAGTAAGATTCCGTTTTCTTCACAGTGGCTTCATACCCAGTGTTTAATCTATACGTCTCTGGGGGAGGGAAGTTTCCCCCTCCCCCTGGATCGACAGTTCCTCCCAAAAATGTACTGTCAAGTCGCCCAGACGATCTGCTGAGAGGACAATCTGGGTCATGTACCACTAATAGAGCATTGGAGCCACACCATAGGACTGACCTTGATCTGTATTGGGTGATGACCACCAACGTGATTTGCAAGTCAAGAAATGGCCAAGATAAATTGGGAAGGTCAACAAACATACAACCTAACGTAATTGCACCTTTTCCACGTCTCTTTTGTGTATCGCCATATACAGCGTAATCCACTTAAAATCAATGGCAGACCAGCTCCTTTTTTGGTAAGGCCTATCCTGCTGTTAATTGTATGCAAAGCAACCTTGTAACTGAGTTACGACACCATTAGAAATACGGTAGTAGCACCCTTATAACTGTGTTACGGCACCATTACAAATACGGTAGTCATTGTAATTATAATTATCATTTGTCATTTACAGCTATCCTCTTTGTAATTTTCTGTTTACTTGAACCAAGCACAGCAATATCAAAACGCAGCTGTCAGCCTAGCTGTCTGCTAAATGATGCTTTGTGGTCCTTATACACCAAAGGTCACCTTGAACAAATGTCTCTTGAACTGCAGCAAGTAAGCAATATGAAATGATTGCATGAAGGGTCTGGTAGAATAGACTAAAAGAAAGTAGCGATTTTGACAACAGTGTTCTAAACAAAGAGGCAGGTCTACATGAAAGAACGGCTCATCATTTGCACAGAGAAAACTAATTGCCAGTTTACATTCTCGAATATAACACGAACACGTCACAAGTACTTTATTTAACATTTATTTTCTACATTAAATAATAGTTACACAACAGTCTTAATAAGTAATTTCTTACACTTGTTATTTAGTCGCATGATGACATCACGAGTGTAATCGATTTTTTACGGGTGCAATAACATTTTTTGGTAATTTCTGCCTTTATCAGAGAACATTGTTTGCATTCAATTCTCACTGCAAGTCCCTTAGTGAACATTTATACTTTAAAATTACATGGTGTTATGCCGGGCAATAATTACATCAGTGATTCACTTTATATCTGACTGCATGCAAGCCTCATAGATAGATTTATGTTTTAAAATGATAGCATTACGCCGGGCAGTATAATCAAATCAGCGATTCAACAATACACTGCAGGCTTGGTTGTAGCTCGGTTACAAATGGGGGCAGGACAAGACCGATCACTGACATGACCAATTGACGATAAGAATCGATCTCAAAGTAAACAGTTACGAATGATTGTAGGTAAGATCACATAATCTTCACGAAGGGCAAGAAAGCGAAGACCGCTACGCTAGCGTCAACCGGAGTTTAACCCTTTAACGCCGGAGGGTATAGGATTTTCCATACCATATACTACCATCTCGGCATTAAAGGGTTAATAGCGTCAACTGAAAGAGAAAAGAAACGCGGAACGTCGTCTACAGATCTTCTTCTTGAACGCCCTGAGCAGCGAGCTCCGCCAGGATGTTCTTGAGGTAGTTGGGGTCGGGGAATCCATGTCCCGACTGGTTCATGATCTCCGTCTTGTGGTGGATCTCGTTCCAGACGACCGTGTCCGACTCGCCCGTCGTCACGGACGTGCCGATCGTAAACGTCAGCTTCCGCATCCACGCCAACTTCAACAGCTTCAGCACCTTCAAGAAAAATTCCAGTCGAAATTTAAAATTCAAGTCTCCACACAGATTCAATTCAAATTTTTTTTCTCAATTCAATTCATTTATTGTAACCATCAACCATGTAAACAATAGTCATAGTACAAGATGCTTCACATGATCGCATGGCAACAAGGAAGGCCCTAAGGGATGAATATCCTGCTAACAGGGACACCCATTTAAATGTGCAATTTTAACTGATGGCTAAACGGTTGATATCATGAATTGAAAGTAGGCTAAAAAACAGAATGAAATGACAAATAATGTAGTAAACTTAACTAAAAAACACACATACAAAACAAAAAAACAGTGACTATTAAAAAATACAACATCGATAAGTAAGAAGTGAAAAATTCTTTGTTCACAGTTGTCAAAGAGCTGGCCACTCGCATGTGTAGAGGATTTGCTCGGGGTCCCAGAGTACCAGCTTGAAGTGGATTCGAACCTGCAACCATCTGGTTTCAAGGCACTGAACATATCTCTACACCATCAGTGGTGGCGGTGGTGTAGTCGTTGCCTTGGAGCCAGAAGGTTCGAGGTTCGAATTCACCTCACCGCGTAAGGACCTTGGGCAAGTCCTTCACTCACAATAGTTCAGCGTTTTGGCGTGAAACTCCGATGCAGTGTCCGCTCTGCATTCGGGAGCGCCTCTGAGTAGATGAGCTTTAAGGGGTGCTATAACAAGTGCACATACAAACCACCACGTTCCACAATACTGGTCATGTGGTTGAAGGTTGAACATGCAGACAAAGGACAAACACAGTTCCTTGCAAACCAACAACCAGACAAACCTCCCTACTAATGGGTCTGACAAGAAATTTAATCCAGCTCAGAACACTTACCAGTCTACCTTCGTCGTTGTCTGGCAGGTATCCGACTCGTGGAAATCCTCTCGCAGTGAATCTCTGTCCAGGATGAGGATGCACTGAACCCTGCTCCAAAAACACAATTCATGTCGTCTGAAGTAAGACATGCGATCACATGCAAAACAACAGTGTAAGCTAGCACTAATAACCGTATGGTTATTGGATTGCAATGACAAAGTCCATTTGTCTGATCATTTGTGATACCTAAATTCCTGAAACAAGTCTGACTGATTTGAAAGTGTACTGGCTGATTGCATTTCAGAGATTTCTCCCAAGAGAAATTTTGAAATTGAACAATTTACAATTAATTATGTTTAAACAACATTCCAAATATTTTAAAAAGATGGACACTTCTCTGGCTCACTGAAATCCGACATTATTCCGCTAAATTTTTTACAGCAATTTCGTCAGGATAAGTTGGGTCGGTGTAGAATGTAGATAGTGTTTAATTGAAATGCTGACATTAGTTTTACATTGATCAAAATGCTTACATAAAATTCTGAAGAGATAATATATGGCTACTTCAAGCATGGTGTTGTCCCATTTGAATATAAAGACAATGCGCATAGTAAGAATCAAGCAAGATAATTGATGTTGCTCATTTACTTTAAAACACAATAGATATAGCACCAAAAGAAACAGATATACCATTTTTTCTGTCTGTAGTGACATCATGTGCAGAATAAAGCTAGCACTTTATTTTCCAGTCGGCCGTGCTGCATATTTCTAATCCAATTCTCTCAGGTGGCCCTAGCTAGCGGGACCTTTGGACCCTTTTGGGTCTCCTGGGCGAGCCGACATAATAAATAACTGATGTATAATCACACTATCTGTAATGAACGAGTTGGTTGCCGAATAAAAGGTGTTACGTTATGTTATAGATGAGATAATACAATAGTAAAAATAAACATGAAACCAGCAAAGTAATAAAAAAGGTCAGTAACTCTCACCTGTTTGCCCGACTGAATGTTGTACATGACTTTAATCGTGCCATAGCCTTCGTACCCAGCAAGTGAAAAGCCTTGCACCGATATCGCCATGGTTCCCGTGGGGCAATTGCCAAGCTTCGTGCCGTAGATCCTTTTACACGTTGGACACTGTATGTGACCAACATCCTGACAACATTTAAGTAAAAGTGTCTTCTTTGTTACTCCTAATATTGCAAATGCACAATGGAACATAAAACATCGTTATAACACATCACAGCAATAATTGGTAATAATAAAATGTACAAATCAAATCACAAGTTGACTTAAATGACTTGCATAGTAGCGTCAAACAAGTCATCTACACAGTTTCCTGGTTATAAAATCCCTTTCTAATCCACGAATCACAGCATGGCATCTATCTGTAGCATCCCCTCCTCCGTTATCCAGGCTTGGGACTGGCACTGTCTGAGTGCAAACAGAGAATCAGGGCTCTTCTTCTTCTTCTTTTAAATATCACCAGATAACTCCTGCAATGGCCACTTAGATAACTTTAAACGTGTGTAAGATTCTCATATAAATGTCTGTAAGATTCTCATATAAATTTATATAAACTTGGACATTAGAATGGAAACACATGCAAGGTATTCAAGGCCCACAAAAGTATTGTGATGTATTTTATTTAAACATTTATAAAGCGCCTCTAGTAGGGTGAACCGTCCAGAGGCGCTCCCAGTGCGCAAAAGTGGAACCTTACCTGCGACGAATCGTTTTTGCACATTTCGATGAGACATGGCTTGTGCAACATGTGGTTACACTTGCTTAACTTGATGACGTCTGGACCACACTTTTCATCGACTGCATAGCTAGACAAGCTACGCAACGACTCGCAACAGATGCAGCACTCCTGAAACACACGACACAACAAGAAGATAATAACGACAGAATTAACCCTTTACCCGTTCATTTTTAAATTTTAAGACCGTTTTCAGCGGATATTCTCGGGGCAAACGGGTAAAAGATTAAAGAAGCCAAGCACAAAACAGTTCATCAGGAAAAAACATGATCAGATGAAAAAAATTGTAATGGTATTTGCAAATTTATATAGAGCCACTTCCAGAGATACTCATCAGAGGTGCTTCAAACGCAATGCAATGAAACTACGATCGAACAAAATGGTCTTCAAGCATCTGCAGAAAAGAGAGGAGGCTGAGAAGCGCATCTCAAAATTGGGGTGGGGGTTCAGTTGGGGTTTCTAATGGACATGGTCACAAAATACACAGACAAAGTACACAGAATTAGTTTTCAAAAGTTGAAAATTATATTTTGGGGTTGAACCCGAAAACACCCCTTAAATATGCCCATGCCTTCAATCAGCCGAAAGTAAATCAGTCTGCCTGGCTCTGACTGTGGATCAGCAGAGTAATTTGTGGCTCACCCCTCAGGAAATGAGGGGGCTATTGGTGTGGGACATGGTGTAGTGGTGGCGTCGTTGCCTTGGAGCCGGAACATTCGAGGTTCGAATCCACCTCGCATTGTAAGGACCCTGGGCAAGTCCTTCACTCGCAATTGCTCAGCGCTTCGGCATGAAACTCCGATGCAGTGTCCGCTCTGCATTCGGGAGCGCCTCTGAGTAGAGAGATTGAAGGGGCGCTATAACAAGTGCACATACAAACAAACTAACAAAGGAAAAACCACAGGCTCAGAGAACAGTCTGCCCCTAATACGAACCTCGTCTTTTGGTGGATGATCGACAGCAATGATGTACTTGAGTAGATCCTGTCTCGCATCGTATGCACCTACGGAAAAACGCAAAGTGACAACAAAAATAATGATGGACGTGTTTCAGGTACTGCATTTAATAAATTAATTTAAAAAAAATTATTTTCCTATCTGCCCACTCGTTTTTTTAACCTCTGTTACCTGGAAATAACTCAACAATTCTTTTTTGATGAGAATAATGATGGATGTGTTTCAGGTACCGCACTACCGCAGTGAATAAATTTATTTAAAAAAATAAATTTTCCTATCTGCCCACTCGTTTTTTAACCTCTGTTACCTGGAAATAACTCAACAATTCTTTTTGGATGATGGATGTGTTTCAGGTACTGCATTGAATAAATTTATTTTTTTAAAATATATTTTCCTCATCATTTAGTAGGCTACTACTGAATAGTCACCCGCAGTTTTATTCTTTTTCAGTCAGCCTACGAAAAGTTCATTTCCCCTATTCCAATATACACCGCAAAAAATCTTGAAGTTTATCTCAAGAAAAGGTTCATGAACCCAACTCTGTTCTTGTGTCCTGGACCTTGAGCAAGTGCCATATTTTGAACATACTCCAATGGCCATAGTTCAAATAGAGTCAGTGATATGTAAACGGTAAATTTTAAATCATAATGTTTCAAATTAAATACAACTGAATTGTTTACCATCGTTGCTGATCAGTTGCGTCGTCGACATTGGGTTTTCCCCGACCCTCGGTTTCTTCGCAGTGCCAGAAATACTCGATAGACTTCTTGCTCCTGACTTGGCGAGCTGCAGCGATAAGGTCGAGTAGTCTTGAGGATTTCCAGTAAAGGCGACTGCAGGTGGTATGCTTTTAGCTGAAAAAGTCAATCAATCTACATAGACGTGCACAATTCATTCGACTTAAAATAAAGGAGTCAGTGAGTCACATTAAATGTTTCCCATACGACTGAGTCGCAAAGTGTAACTAATAAACCAGTCATCAGTAATTAATTGTTACTGATGTATTTTTAACATAACATATTTTAATCGGTAAACAAACATTGTACAGGTCGTAATTATCATGTTTTCCTACTATCGCTTTGTGTGCTGCTACTTCCTCTGCCTTCACACATCGGCCAATGTGCATGCGTCCATATTCCAAGTTGTACAGTTTACCAGGAGACCCAAAAGAGCCGCAGGTCCCACAAGTCAGGGTCACCTGAGAGCATTATGCTAAAAGATGAATCACGACCAACTGTAAGAAGGAAGTGCAGTAAAATTCTTCACTATCAGAATAAATTTTTATTATTTTTGTCACTAAAATAAATGTTACTGACAACAGTAATAACTGGTTCCATACATGTGCTAGAGTACGCCAGTAGTCATTTTTCAGCAATCTGAGCATCATTTGAGCAACCGTAACTTGCCCACAGATATATTTGTTATTCCCAATAAACTTTCGAATGAATTATGCAAACAATTTAATCTTTTACCTGTTTGCCCCGCGAATATCTGCTGAAAACGGGCTTAAAATTTAAAAATGAACTGGTAAAAGGTTGATGAATCTGATAATTCATAATTTACCTTAACCGAGTCATACCGATTCGTGATTTAAAGTAAACAAGGTGTGTTACCTTTTCGCGCCAGCTGTCGATGAGCTTTTACGGTAATTCTCGCATCTGGTAAACTACCGCTGGCAGCCGATGTCGTCAACTGACTCCCACTAGAGAAACCGAAAGCAGTTTAAAAACTTCATCAAAGCTTATCAAATTATATTAACGACAGTTTTGACCCAAAAAAAACAGAAACACAAGAAGAGCATCAGAAAGGCATAATAGCACAAATTCTTATATAGAACGGTCAGGAAAATGGATCCAAAAATCATTCTTCTTACATCAGCAGAATCGAATTAGCTCATTTTAGATAACACTCGTTATAAGCTGGTTATTGACAGGGCTCTCAAATAGAGCACACATACATACAATGCAATACAATACAATTCACTTTATTGCAACCAGAAAACAAGAAAACAATATAAAAAAACATGCATGCATTGGCTACAAAGGGGGGCCCAAAAGGGACGGACATCCTGCTGGGAAGGGTCACCCAAGTAAAAAAAATCCCAAGAAAAATTAATCAAGATAGCTGAAAAGAAAGAGACTAAATCAAATTAGGTGATGACAGATTGCAGAAAAGTTTATATTGTCAAGAGCATGTAAAGAAACAAACTAAACTAAGTACTTAACTAAAATCTTAACTACACATGGTCATGTGCACTTCAAGTAGCTTTTTACATACATACACACACAGAAATAATATTAAGCTGCAATCAAAACGCTTTTAGGGACCTGTAAATAGCGCTAAATTTCTCTGCTTAAAACTAGAGACATATTAAAAATTAATCTGCCATTTTGGTCACTTTCGAAAATCAAATCACCCACTTGTTGTTCACTGAAGATCCAACGGCAGAATTCAAGTTCAGCTGCATCTGAGTCACTACTCCTCCGGTAGACGACTGAGGAGAACCGACGGCCGACTGGAAAGGATTACAACCGACGAACGACTGAGAATGGAGCGAGCTTAGAAACGGCTGAAGAGGATTGTTGACGGCCGCTGACTGGAAAACGGATTGAGCATTCTGAGGGGGCTGCGGTGCAAACAAGGAAGAAAAGGTCGAGGGGAAGTAGGGCAGACTGCACACGGCGTTCGGCTGATGCATCATCGCGTTCATGAAGCTCATCTGAGACGATGGCTGACTTAAGACGTTCGGCTGAATCAACATCCCCATCCCGCCACTGCCACCTCCCGCGTAATTTACACTTTTTGCTGGAATCATAGCTGCGGAGGAAGAGGAAGAGGCCAGGGGGCTGACCGCTGAGGAAGCCAGATGGTAGACGGCTGACGAAGCCAAAGGGTTAACTGCTGAGGTAGACAGAGGGTGGACTGCTGACGAAGCTAGCTGGTAGACAGTTGACGAAGCCAAAGGGTTGACGACAGAGGAAACTAGAGAGTTGCCAGCCGAAGAAGCCAGGGGTTTGACAGGAGAAGAAGAGAAGGTGCTGACGGTGGACGTCAACTGCTGGCTTCTACCAGGTGGTGGCAACGGAGCGGACTTTGCGTATCGCCACGCACTCCGAATTCGTTGAACCGACCGAACGAAGCCAGACTCACGACGGATCTGACTCATGTTGGTCAGGTCAACGATATAAGGCTGCTGACAAGGAAACTGGGTCAGGTCAACCCGGCTGACACCTGCGATGTGCGCCTGCTCGAGAATTTCGGCGACCTCGAAGTCATACCGATGCCACTGCGAGGTCTGACCTACGACGCTCTCACACCACTGCCAAACGATGCCCTGACCAGCCAGACTGTCGCTTCGGTAAATTATCCTTCGTATCGGTTGCGACAATCCTACAAAACAGAATTAAATTCACACGAGTATTAACGGCACTATCTGCAGTGGCTTTAAAGTTATTCTCATCATTAAGTAATGCCATTTTAGTAACTAGACAGCATCATCATCATCATCATTCATCGCCTACTCCACCAATGGGAGCATTGCACAATGAGTTTATTAAAGTGTCCGATTCTCAGCCACAGTGAGTTTTCAAAGACAGCATCCTTCGACCAAATGTAATCTAAACCAATCTCATGGCTCAAGCTGCTATTATAGTTCATAGCACACAAAACATCACTCAATGGTTGCTTGAGGGAAGATCATATTCAAGAATCACAATCTCAAGCCCATTTCTTCAATATCCAAAATGTTGGGGAAATCAGACAGAACTGGTAGAATTTCAGCTGCTTCCTTCTACAGTCAATAAAGTATAATGAAGAGTAGGGAAATCGGAAATCAGACAGAATGGGTAGAATTTCAGCTTTTTTCTTCTACAGCTGATCAGGTATAATATTATATGGCCACCTCAGACTGCAAGAGAAAAGAGTGCTGCAAGATATGCACTGCGACAATCAGACAATGGCTTGCAATGCACCATAAAGAATTGCTTTTACAAGTAGTTGACAAGCTGGTAGCAGACTTGAAAACCACTGAAGAACATGTCCAATATCAAAAGACAAAGAATGTGGCTTACTCCAAAATATTTACATGAGTTCATCTGTTAAAACATGTTTCAAAGTGAAAACATTTTCTCATCAGCTTTGTATATAATCGAAAGTCATCCGATTTAATTGTTTATTAATACCAATTAAAGGTTTTTTTCCGAAATAAGTCGGACCTATTCATTAGTCATGGATTGCTTATTTATCGAAGAATCTCTGGATGGGTTTTTGAAGCGCAATAAAATTTCATGCAAGCTGTGGCGGCCATGTTGTTTATGCGAGACTTGTCCAAGGCGAGACAAAATAAGAATCCGTCTCATTTCTCAACGCACATACAATGCATAAACCCGTTAGTGCAGTTCGAAAAAGTTTTTAATTTATGCAATATATGAGCAAGTTTAAATCGTAACCGATCTTACTGGCGTGTTTTGATATTTGCTGCATAGCCGCCAGATCTATGACAACGCCCGAAAAGGAACTGTCTACGATATCTAAGGAAAACTGAGTCGATGGCAGTGAAGTTCCGCCAAAGTTGATTCCCTTGCTGTTAACGACATTGTGCATATCTTCGATGCAGTCGGATACATGCGGTTCATACGGTATCCATCGAACCCCCAGCCACTCCCAGACAACAACTCCTGTACCTAAAGCCGCCATTCAACAGCTAAGGCCCACAGAGGCGAGCTAGTTTCCTCTCCGTTGTCAAAACATACAAGACAGCTTATGTTGAAAATAATAAGACTGCAACCATCCTACAAAATAGTCAAAAATGAACCAACAATCCCCCATAGGATTATTAGTACACCATGGTATCAATCAACCCATGCCACACTGTCAACACAGATGCAATATCGTCTGATGATTCAATACCGAGATACAATAATTATTAACGATCAGCGCCCCCTAGTAGATGGCTAACGGCATATTTTTTAATTTTAAGATGGGCTCAACTACGTAAAGTAAGTAAGTAACGCTGATACCATTATTGTAACGAGTGTTTACCAAGTCTTGTTACGAAGTTATGCAAATGTCAGAATAAAAACATACGATTGTGACAACCAACGATGAAAACATAATTTGTATTTGATAGTGTGGTCCGCTCAAAGTTGGCTTTTTAAGAGATTTAAATCACGGAGATCTTAATTAGGCCTTTCTAAATTAACGGTCAATGAACCTACAGAATTGACACTCCTCTCCACCTCTGCATGAGCAGAGAATAGGCATGACCTAGCTCCCTTTGGCAAAGCACTGTACCCACCCCTCCCCCCAAACAACCCAGCTATTGCGGATAAGGGCGGAGGCCTATTATACCGTCCATAAATAAATGCAAAATTATGCAATGCTGCTATAAAAAAATTAAAATGCATAAAAATAACTTAGGCCTACAACCCCTACAGAAAGCTGAAGCCCGAAACTGTTTTCTGGCTACTCCTCTGATTGTAGACTTGAAATTATGAATACTTTAAATGAAAAAATTATGACTTTCGAACAGCAGCGGTTCATACTGTAGCTGACGTTCGATCATACAGGTCTGCATATCACACGTAGGCCAGGCAGGTCTAGGCCCACAAACCTATGCAGTGTTCGGTTCTGCGTTCTGCTGGCGCGAGAGTTGCGAGACCAGTCTAGTCACTTGACGGGGTATTGAATGCAGTGTTGGTCATTAGGTACAGGCGTTGCAGAGAGGTTGGAGGCTACAGCACTAGCTCCAAAGACCTAGACTAAGTTAAGTCAACCCCCCCCGAGGCCACGGTAAAAAAAACTATTGTTCGGTCGGTTTAGCAACCAGACACACACAGGATGCCCATTTATTCTCGTATAGTGATTGATATGCAAAGACCAGTTACATATACATGTAATTATAAGGTCAAGTTGCAACTTATTGGTGAGCAATTAATATAAACTGTTGTAGGTTTTGTTTAGCTGTATTAAGCTTAGTAAAACCTCAGAGCAGAAAAACAATAATAATAATAATAAGAATAAAAATATCTTTGCCTAACTGACAAACCAAAGTATGATTGCAGTTCGTAGTATGAACGGATTTTAGCAAGTTATTACATGAGTCGAATTGAACTTAAATTTAATGTGTACATTACTACATTTTCAAAGTTTTCCACTGCACTGTTAAATGCATAGCTGTACTTTGCAAACCCACAATAAAGGTCAAACTCCCAAGGTTTATGAAAAACTTATAGGCACATGTGTGGCACATTGTGATAGGTGTGGTAGTAAGCAGTATGAGAATCACAGAAAAATAAGTGTAGGGTCACAAGTTGATCTTTGTGGAGTTAGGATGTGCAGTGCAATGAGGAGGAAGAAAGACTAGTGGTTGAACCCCAATTATAAACCCTTATGGCAAGGAAGTGATAAGGAACTGAAGGCAGGTTATTTAAACTTTCAAAGACTTTCTGCTGTATGCGTTATAATTTCAAGCTCTGACCATCTTTATAAGTTCTTTAACTTAGGCCCATGAGCCATGACCATTTGTGTTTGCAATAACTAAGAATATTGAAGTAATACATGCATTTTTGCACCATTGCTCGTCTTGTGATGACCTCTGTAACATCCTAACTAGTCGAAAAAGATTTAAAACAATAATTCTCGAACAGCCTTCTTTATCTGGCTGGCAGTACCCATAGGCGTACGGGAGGTTTCAGAAGTGGGGGGGCAAAGATTGAAGTTTTGAAGTTCTGCCCGAAAAATTAATCCGGCGAAAAATTTTTTTTTAGTCGTCCGCGACTATTTTTGCCCGAAAAACACGACCTGCCCGAAAGTTGACGACCTTTTTTTTTTTTAGTCGTCCGCGCGACTATTTTTGCTTGGAAAACCAGACCTGCCCGAAAGTTGACGACCTTTTTTTTTTTTAGTCGTCCGCGCGACTATTTTTGCCCGAAAAACCAGACCTGCCCGAAAGTTGACGACCTTTTTTTTTTAGTCGTCCGCGCGACTATTTTTGCCCGAAAACCAGACTTGCCCGAAAGTTGACGACCTTTTTTTTTAGTCGTCCGCGACTATTTTTGCCCGAAAAAACCAGACTTGCCCGAAAGTTGACGACTTTTTTTTTTTTTTTTTAGTCGTTTGGGTCTGTGTTTGCCCGAAAAAACCACCAAACTTGCCCGAATCTGGGGGGGGCAGTTGCCCCCTCTGCACCCCCGCCTCGTACGCCTATGGCAGTACCTACATAATTATGAATTAATTGACAGTGGATGATATAATATATGCGCATGTATTGTCAATCAGTAAATTTTAATAATCCTGTTAAAGTGTGGTACAACTGCCGTTTGGGTGGAAATATTGTGTAAATATTTGAGATCAAGGTCCTCACGTCTGAGATTCGCCATCTGAACTACGAGACCCATGGCCTTAATGTGTTTCTAACTTACAGTAATTGACCACACGCACATTTTTACATACATTTGATGACCAATCATTTCACTATGTCCTAGACATTTATTAAGATCCAAAGATCTTGCACATCTGGTTGAGCAATGTAACCACTGGACCCGTGAAAATACTGGACAGCAGTAGAGTAGAGAGGGCACATGAAATAATTAGGAAACGTATCATAAAACTTTAATAATTCATTTACATCGTCTCCTCCTGATAAATGAAGATGATGGCGCCAATTTAAAGAACTAAGAGTAGCAGACGTTCATTGCAGAGATCTAAATGTCTTTGATTATAAAATTCTTCTGGCTGTTAGAAGCCACTGTTCCGTAGTTCTGTTATCTTCTCCTTTCTGTTGAAGTTGACCTGCGACCTTTTACATGCCCTGCTGCAATCGACGGTGATCAATCTTCTCCAAATTCACCAAACTTAAAACGAATCAAGGAAACAACACGAATACATATTCTACTGCTACAATGCAAGACTATGACCTACCCCATATACCGTACTCGATCTCAAATTCTCCCGCCTCCTCATTTCTTTTCTCAAAACCCATTTCTCCTCTTGTGGCTTTGCTCACTGGGAGCAATTCTGAACGTTCGCCCTAGTAGAGGCACTTTATAAATGTTACAATACAAAGCAATATAATAGTGTCGGGTACAGAGATTGAGCCGAAACCATAGACTAGCTGCAACTTGTTGTTCTCATAACCAAAGTGAACTGGGCTTGAATGGTAAGGCACTGGCACGAAGATCGGAAGTATGTGGGTTCGATACCCGCTAGCCCCATAAGGTTTACTCAGCCTTCTACCATTGGGGGGGACTGTAAAACAAGCAGTGGAATGCTGTGTTTCCGGTAATAGAGCTAAAAAAATTGGGTAGGTAGGTCGGAAAATATTTTTATTTTGGTAAAATATTTTTATGCAGTGACGACCCGAAAAAGTATACCCCACTAGTCTTTTTTGCACGCTACAACAAAGTACGTGTTCTATGCAAGTATAAACTGCCTATTTCCCGACTGTCTGCACCTAAAACTGCTTTAGAAACAGTCCTATTAATTTCATTTTGTTGACGTCTTTTCTGTTATATCAATACAAATGTGGTTTCTTTTAGTTTTAAAATTTTATTAAAAATTTTATTTAAAAAATTTGTTATTAAAATTTTTTTTTAAATTAAATGGTAACGCAAACTTAAATATTTGCATATTTGTCGCTTTCAAACAATAAACAAGAATATTATTATTTTTCGAGCATAAGATAGATTGAAATCTTAGAAGCTACATAAAAGAGCTTGATGAGCACGACAAGGAACAGAAGACTCTGGGCATTAAAGGTCCATTCATGTAGCCAACCGTCGATGCGACGGTGGCGACAAGACACATAAAAGAGTGCACCCAAATATGATTAGGTTTGAGTGTGAATAATCTACTCAAAGATGGCACAGAGCAAAGATAAAAACACCGATGCAAAGGATACGGCTTTAGCTGTTCCGCAAAGTTCTTCATGTCTTCCTGGATTTGGTCCTGATATGGAGCGACAACACTTAGCTCAACAAGACACGATGACGACATTGGCTCAAAATGCTCAGGGTTGCTAGAATTCAACACCTAAGATTGACAAAGACACAGTAAAAACTAAATTCCATTTAGCAAGACATCAAACAAAAATATATTAGATATGACTCCGTAACTTACACACTGCTCTATGCCATGACTAAAAGTACAAGTATACAACATTCTTCATCATGACACATTTTCGCATATAACACCATGAGGAATATAACATATCCCAAATTTAAAATTGATTCATATTCAGTATGTGCCCGCTCTATAGTATAACCTCCCACAACATGGTACTCGGAATTGCTCCAAAGACAAGCAAAGACAAGCCTCAACCAGTGTGAAAAGTTTTACACATGTTAACACGTTGATCGCCAAGTACGAGTTAACTCGTACTTGGCGTACTCGTACTTCAGTCAGTCATTTAACATGGCGTGTAGGCGATCAATGTGTTAATGAAATTTTGAGATTTCAAAATCTGAAGAAAAGTTCAGAAGTTAAAACGATTCCAAAACCATCACAGCATTCGAATATGCACATCTTTGATAAGCTTTGGTTCATTGCTGAGGCTACCCTACAAAGTACTGATTAGGACATAAATACATAATGTATGTGCACTTGCTATAGCCCCTTCAAGATTACTACAGCGGTCCCGACTACAGCTCGGACACTGAATCGGAGTTTCACACCGAAGCGCTGAGAAAATGCGAGTGAAGGACTTGCCCAAGGTCCCTACGCGGCGGCTTGAGGTGGATTCGGACCTGCAACCCTCAAGCTGTAAGGCAACGAACATACTAATTACAACACCATGCCCCACACATAAATTACATTAGATCACATGGATTAACATGGTGAACTTAACAAATGATCGAGGACAACAGCGGATGTACCCAATGCCTTAAGGAACCGATAATATATATATATATACGGTATATATGATGAAGACAATGCATACATACAATAGATAATGAACAAAGCATTTCATACTGACCTTGTTCAGCTTGGACACGGTCACTTTTAATCGTCCCTTGCGAAAGATGTACCCTCGGCTGATGTACTCATAGTCGAGTCTAAAATATACAACAATCCCTTAATCGGTCGGTTAGGGTTAGTGTTAGTTTAGCCATTAGAAACTCTGGTGCATTGATAGCAAAAGACACTGTGTATTTTTCGCCCCCTAGTATTCAACAGTAGACAAACCAATGGATCAGTTTCGTAAGCAATGCAGCGTTTACAAAGCACCCATCATAGTACTTATGGTGTTATGCGTTGTTGTCAAAAGCAGGATCCACGTCTAGCTTCTCACAACACACTTGGGCTTGTCACTCACAATATTTTTACAGAGCCAGTGGTCAAGTAAACAAATGTGAGAAAACATCACATCAGTTCTGGCGTCATGGCTCCTCATCATACTGAAAATGCTTTATTGTACAAGTTTACTTGATATGGCATTTTGCAGTCTATTCGCGAAAAAACAACAGACTTAGGCGTAAAAAAAATTGTTGTGTTTCCGGTAACGCGACCGACCCATTTTTAGGGCCGCGACCCAAATATTTTTGCAAAAAATTTTTATTAAAAAAAATATTTTTTTCCCCCAAAAAATTTTTTTTCAAACAAAAATTTAATTTTTTTTCCAAATTTTTTTTAGCATTTGTATTGACATAACATAAGAGACGTCAACAAAATGAAATTAATAGGACTGTTTCTAGAGCAGTTTTAGGTGCAGACAGTCGGGATATAGGCAGTTTATACTTGCTTAGAACACGTACTTTGTTTCAGCGTGCAAAAAAGACTAGTGGGGTATACTTTTTCGGATAGTCACTGCATAAAAATATTTTACAAAATAAAAATATTTTCCGACCTACCTACCCAATTTTTTTTAGCTCTGTTACCGGAAACACAACATATTTTTTTTTGGCCTTAGCTAGGTGACCATCAGGCCAAAACTCTGCAGGACAAGACAGAGGTGCGACCAGGGTGCCAAAAATCTACCAAATCTAAGCCCATAAAGTATATGCAATAGAAAAATCAGCAAAGCATTTAATAATGGATTTTTGCATTTTCCTTGGATAATCGCTTTAAATCATCCCTTGCAAAAAAGATAAGACAAAAGACAAAGTTGTACAATAGAGTGTGACATTGATGAGGCCTTTGGGTGTAAGGTTCACCTATATTTTAATCTAAATCCAACAAAATCCCGTTTACAATATCTTTTACAACAACAGATGAAGCTACCCTTTTCCTCGTTTATTCTAATTTCTAACTCCAAGTGCTGCAAATAGTATTGAATTCACGAGTGACTTGGATGACTAACGCAAATCCCATTTCGCTCAGGAATTGTCGAATATTTTCTGAGACACCGACATCGATGCAGCTCCTCGTAAGAGTCGGTCGATTTCTGTCTCCCACTTCGACTTGACCCACATAGCGTATATGCCTGAAAGACAATTAAACAAAAAGACAATGCAACAAAAGACAATGTAACAACAGCCTTGTCCTAATCCACAATTTCACTTACATGAAATCAAAATGTTTGACACATCACAAAGAAAAAATTTAAAAAACTGAATTGCTGTAACACTGGAAAGCAAAGTCACAATTATCTGGCTGGAAAGATGAAAACTGTCTCAATCCTTAACAGACCAAAGTACAGTCAGTAAAAGGCCAAAGGTCAAACCACATTGGAACAATTTCGGGAAGGTCAGATCCTCAAGCTTACCAGGGATTTTCAGCATGATCCATGGCTCGTCTAACACTCAGCACCACAGAAGGAATGGCGGTCGGACCTCCTACAAAATAAGCAAAAAACATCTGCACCACTGGCATAACAAAACTATCACCCAGTTCTTTAGAGATGAACTTCAAAAGCATATTTATTGCTAAACCATGCGCCATTATGTTGACACTGTGAAAAATCAACTTAGGCATAAACTGAGGTGCAATAATATATTCCAATAAGACCGCTCAACATAAAACAGAATAGAGGTAAAATTAATGTCAGTTTTCAAACAAATCTGTTATAATGCTATCTTATTATAGCAAGGTACTTGACACAGAAGTGACAGAGCGGCAATTCTTACTTAAAACGAAAACCATTTCATGGTCTTGAAACTTCTCCGGCCCAGTGTCGACCATGTCACATAATCCATTTAACCGATGTAATAGCATTTCACGATTTGTTTCTAAAATGCTTCCCTGTAATAAGTACTCTTGAACATTACTCTGATTGCCTCTTAGCACATCCATTTCTACAGTCTATTAGGATTATTTAATTCATTGACTGAGAGCATCGACTCGCAGCAATATACAACAGTACTCATCCACCATAATATTCTTTGGCCTCCTTCTTTAATCTCAGAGAACTGAGAGAAGGAACTATTATTGTATAGCGCCTCTATAAAGTTGTAATCGTAATCGTGCAGTCTACATGTCCCACCTAAAAATTGTTACAGGGGTTCCCACTGTATGCAAAGTCGCGGGATCCAACTTGGGAAGAGGAGCTAGATTAAAAAAAGGGATAGACATGTTGGGTAACAACCTATTTCAGGTCAAAATCCGTTGGTCAGGCAAGCAGACGGGTACAGCTCTGTAGGCCTAGTCTAAACATAGATTTAATTTTATACAATTGCTAGAATTAGCCTACATGTTATCGAGACATTGGATTTATATGATTGTGCAGTCTATTACAAAGTAATATTCAAACAGCACATTTACAAGTGATAGCAGATTGCACGTGCTTGCAAAATTGACAGAGCAAGTCTTAAACTCTTAATTAGTTGCTAATGTAAATGACCAAAAGTTTTTCCACAGTCTGATTAATAACCATGGCAAGAGACGTTCAAATTTAAATCAAGAAAATAGAACGTTTTATGGAGAGAAAAACATTCTAACTTTTAACAGACGCGCTAGTAGATACGACAAGAATGTGTAGGCGCTATAATCGGTTTCTCATTGATATTTATAATTTTGTGTGTAATGGCGGTCGTCGACTGAGAAGGAGATCCTCTCAATGGATCCTCTGTTCATCTGGATGGCCAATTTATTTGTCGTTTTTCAGCTGTGCTTCTGTAATGGATGGTCGACAGATTAATTTTTGTGCACGTTGTACAAAATCGTCCTCTTGTATCAACTTAAGCTAAGATTCTGTGTTAAATACGACTAGAAGGGGTAATAAACACCGTTCATTTGCAACTGTTCGTATACATAGGTAAACTGATAAACAGACAATTCCCTACAGAGACTACTGTTTTCGGGTCCTTTTTGTTCAAGTGGACGAAATCCATGTGCACATATAGTTTGAAGTAAAATTAAATAAAGGACTTAGAGGTGTAACCTTTTGACCTGATTTAACGTAGTAGATTTGGCAGAAATTAACTTCATTACCGGTGCTGTGGAATGGCACTTTTAAGACTTCTGTCTCAGTTTACTCATTTCTAGAAGTTGACTGAAATGAAATTATTGCAAAAAGCACTATATTGTCTTCATGTAGTGGAATGTATCGGATTAAAATCCGCATCTTCTTCTTAGTAGCAATTACAGCTGCAGTGGCTTTAGAATGCAATATGAGCATTTGGTGTTTTCAGATTACCCATATGCCTAATGTAGAAGTTATCTATCTGATGTGCACATGTGGCTATTTCTCGTGCTTGCATGTCAGAAGTTTGTGTGGGCACTTGCCTTATTCATTCATTCAGGGAATTTATATTGCAACTCTTCAAGTCAACTGCACAGAGGTACTACTGTCTCCAGCACGACCAAACAGATCAATTTTTGAGTTAGAATAGAACGCGTAAGAGATGGTTCTAAGAAGCAGGCCCAATTTCAACGGGAGCCCAATCCATTGTCAAAAGTATGGATTTGAACCATCCGGAAACTAAACTGGTATCTGCGTGGAACTGAGGCAAGTGCTTGCAGAGTTGCTTTATGGCAATGATTGCTGCATAATTAGGCAATAGTATTGTGTAAATGTAGAAATAATAATTCTTGTTTTTCTTGTTCAGTTGGCCATGTGTCGCGTCAGCAGCTGCGATGAAAAGACGACTGCTGCGGCAGCAGCCGGTGCCGCCGCAGTTTCCAGCTGAAGTCATGTCAACGACACTCTTTCGCGAGGATTCTCCACGGCCTCCAGTACCAGGCGAAGAGGATAAGCCAGTCGCAGCCAGTGGCAAACTTGCCCCTCCTCCCCCTTCCAGTGGAAGGAACCCGTGCAGCAGGGAAGGTCAGGATGCTGTCCGAACGCCGTCTGCTTCTTCTTGTGTAGGAAATTCGAACAGCTGCTGCTGCTGCCAGTTGCCGGTCGTCACTCCGCGCCGGTGCCACTCGCAGACCAAGTCTGAGAGCTATGGCAAGGCGGCGGCTGGTCTCTCGTTGAGTCTCATATCGGACTTCGACGAGGGCAGCGCTCCTCTGGGCTTCGAACCAGAGGGCAGCAGCATCAAATCGCCACCGTTCACCGAGGGCTACACGAACGTAGTGACGCACGCTAAGTTGAGCGAGGGTCTCAGTCTTCTGTTGGAGGATGTCGAAGGCATCCGCCTCTTCCGTCAGTTCGTCAACGACGAGCTCGGCTCCAGCGCCATGGACTTCTGGTTGGCGTGCCGAGGACTGAAGAAAATGTTCGTGGAACTGCAATCGTCGGGCAACCCGGATAAGGTGAAGAATCTAGCGAAAGTGATTTTTAAAAAGTTCGTTAAGAGTTCGAAACTCGATCTGAAGCCCGATCTGAAGCTGTCCATTTCTGAACGACTGAAGAAGGACGAAATAAGCGAGACGATATTCGACGACGCTCTGGCGGACGTCGAAATCGCGTTGACGAACGTCGTATACCCGCAGTTCTTGCGGTGCGAGGCGTACGTTCAGTACATTCAGAGCAAAGGCGGAGGAGGCGGAACGGGCGAAAGTCCTCTGACGCAGAGCAGCAACTCGAGCGAGTGCAGCAGCATACGACTGACGTCGAATCTTCTGCCGACGCTTCACGAGGAAGAGGAACTGAGACAGGAAGATATTCGACCAGCGAAACAAACGCCGTTCATCAACGACACGAGGAAACTGCAGACGTTCTCAGAAGAGTAGGTTTCTGTTAAAATTTAAATCATCAGGGCTGGAATTTATGACGATATTGTACGCTAAGTACCGTATAAGCCTTCAGACACTACTAGTTACGACACATCTTTGTACTTGCGACAAGTTCGATTCACAAGCCTCACTTAGACGACCACGTACTTAGTCGGGCAACTAGAGCGTGGTTATAGTTAGCACGCATGCGCAACATATATTAATAGGCCGGCGCCGTCACACAGACACTATATATTTAAATGAGCTGCCCGCATATGGAAATAAACAAAGGCATAGCATCGCCCGCGGAAGGTGTCTAAGGCGGTACATTATGCGATCTAAAATGCGTTTTGTCACACATTAAAGGCATTTTGTGACGGCGAAAACGAAAAGCATAAATCAGTTCATCGTCCCATACCAGCGGAATTAAATGTGGTGCCACTAAAACACTCTTTGGTGATGTAAACAGCGTCGAATTGGACGAATCGCAGGGGACCCGCCGGCCATGTTTTGACGTTAAGACAGCGAGCGACTAGTAGACTTAGACGACCATCCCAGGCCGCCTAGCGTTAGTCGTGACATAGACGTCTAAGACGTGGTGGTGAATTTCGATTTAACCGGTAGTTGCTATTTAGTCTCAACTAAGAGATAAGACATGTCTCAGATATCGTCATAAATTTGGCCCCAGATATTATATAGCCATTGTAGCATGGGTCATTATTGGGTCAAATAAAGGTGATATCAGACTTAACATTTATGTGCAACTAGAATGGCAGTTATGTTGAGTATTCTGTTCATGGATAAATGCTTTTTGCAAGCATACCATGTATGCTTTGTTTGGGTTTTCAATTAAACAGACTAAGCACGCAGACTGTCTTTGTTTAAACGATCACCTGCTTGTATTGTATTTTGTTATTGAATTAACTGTATCATACTTAACAGGCATGTGTCTACAATCCTTCAATGCCTTCATATGTGTGACAAGCTGTGTGATCTTATGGATGCATTTTGAGTACTGTACTACTGCAGTGCACATTATTGATTGTTTAAAAAATAAAATTTGTGAGAAACTATCAGTAATGATACGAGCACAAAATACTTAGGTTACTATAAGTGTAATTATGGGCCATGCAAGTTGCAGAAGAAATAAAGATAAGTGGGTATATGGTGGTTTGTGTACCTTGATCAGTATTATAACCCGCCGTGATAGGGCAGCCTAATGTCAAAGGCAATCTGAGTCCTAGTAAATTGAAATAAATTTGTGAGTGCTGTATATTCAAATAAAGCTTTGTGCTACTTGACTCGAAAAATGGCGCTCGTTTATGACTTTGTCGCATCCTTAATCTGCAAGAAATGAACTTGGAAAATATAAACTCTTTCATATTTCAACATCTTGATTCTTGAAAGAAGGATAGAATCTGTTTAACCCCTTCGCTGCGAATGACGAGTACGGGTACGTCATAGAAATGTATACCCTATACGCGGGTGACGAGTACGGGTACGTCATGCAATGCTTTGAGGTATACGGCAATTCCGCACGCTAGATTTAATCGCTGTCGCACAGCATATTGCAGTAAATATTTATTGGCACTGTTGTTCAGACCGGAGAGTCAGATGAGGTCAAGTTCAAGGTCAAGTTCAAGGTCAAGCATGACGTCATTACATAGTAAACCGTGTCTATAAAGGAGAATGTGTATGGGATCTTGGATATGTTTCCACAGAAGGCTAACCAAAGCCACCCAATGGAGATATTGACCAATCCCCTCACCATGGGGGTGGGTGCGGGGATGGAGATATTGACCAATCCCCCCTCACCATGGGGGTGGGTGCGGGTATGACGAAACCCCCATCTTGGACTAGTAAAAACCGAAATTTACCGTATAACGCAGGGAACGCATGTGAATAACCGAAATTTGCACTAGAGGGGTGGCGATGGTTGGAGTTGGCTCGGGGGGATTGTTGGTGGGGGTGAGGCAGGTTTTGGGGATGGGGCGAGGTGGGGGAGAATTGAGAAAAATAATCGATATTTACCGTACAACACAGGGTACCGCCGGCGAATAACTGAAATTTTTCCTAACGTTGATGAGGATGGATGGTTTGAGCAAATTGGTGGTGGGTGAGGTAGGTTGTGGGGTGGGCAGGTGAGGGGCAAAGTGGGGGAGGGGTAAAATCGAGAAACGAAGCCGAAATTTACTGTGCAACGAAGGTTTCCAAAGCAAGCGTATTGATGTAGGCATGTATTGCGCAGAGTACATGTAGGCTAGCCTAATCGTTATCGCAAGCAAAGCAAGAAATAATTAGAGGTCATATCAGGCCACGCTCAAGGTCATATTAGTCCCGGTTCAAGGTCGATCGATGTCAATACTTCCATGTGCTTGCCCAAAAAACTTTTGTAGGTGTGGATATAGGCCTAACAATAAACGTATATAATATTATATACATAAAACACAATTAGAGGTCATATCAGGCCAAGCTCAAGGTCATATTAGTCCCGGTTCCAGGTCGATCCATGTCTAAATACTTCCATGTGCTTGCCCCAAAAACTTTTGTAGGTGCGGATATAGGCCTAACAATAAACGTAAGCTTATATAATATTATATGCATACATGTAGGTATATAATTTATTATATTAATTATATATGCCGCACACGGGATTAAAAAACCGTCGCAGCAAAGGGGTTAATTCTAGCCATTGTTCATGATGTCTGTGACTGCTTTTGACAGCAGCTGTTGTACTTTATCTGCAAGAGATAATGTGAACATCTTAAAATTTATTTGTCACAAAATCTGACAGATTGTTGATGTAAAAACTTTTTTAAAATTTATGCATTGTGAATAAAAGCATTATATGGTATTTTAATCAGTATACATGCGGATTGATTATCAGAGATGCGGTAGTCAGAATTGCCATTTTTTTCTTTGAAATATTTTGATACTGTGTAAAATGTCGGTTACTTTATGAAATGACTGGTACTGTGTGAAATGACTTGTGCTGTGTGAAATGTCTGTTACTTTGTAAAATGACTGGTTCTGATTGAAATGATCTGTGCTGTGTGAAATTTCTTTTACAATGTGAAATGACTATTGATGCATGAAATGCCTGACATTGCTTGAAGTGACAATGTTATGAATGTTGTAGAGGTGTGCAGCAGCAGTGTATGGCTGGTGGCATCTTTCGTCTGTCTGCCGCTTCCTCCTCCAGCCAACCGCCTTCCGTTCCTGTTGGATCCGTGCAGGACAGTGAGCTTCAAAGTCTTTCGAGTGAAGCTCTCACAGATGATACGGTCTCGTTGACGGACAGCAGTCTGTAAGAAACGCCATTGTAATCTCGTATGTATGTGTGTGTGTATGTATGTATGTATGTATGTATGTATGTGTGTGTGTGTGTGTATGTATGTATGTATGTATGTATGTATGTGTGTACGTGTGTATGTGTGTATGTATGTGTGTATGTATGTGTGTATGTATGTATGTGTGTATGTATGTGTGTGTGTGTGTATGTATGTATGTGTGTATGTATGTATGTATGAGCATTGAGCAATTGTTATAGCGCCCCTTCAAGATTTCTACTCAGAGGAACTCCCGACTACAGCACATACTCTGAATCTGAGTTTCACACCAAAGCGCATGAGCTGAATTAATTCAGCTTATTATCAACAGCAGTGAATCTTATAAGAGGTTTGAACCTAGATGTAGATGTGAACCAGTCAAAGTAGAAGAGGTTTGAACCTAGATGTAGATGTGAACCAATCAAAGTGGAAGAGGTTTGAACCTATATGTAGATGTGAACCAATCAAAGTGGAAGACGTTTGGACGTAGATGTTTGAAGCAGCGTGTATTGAAGGAACAGGCTGAGCTAGTATTAAAGGAACAGGCTGAGTTAGTATTAGACCAAGACTGGTCCAAGAGTCATAGGAGTAGACACTGGTAAGGCACCCAGAAAATAGTCTTTCGATTGAGAATCGAGTGTTCAGAAAAACAAGAAAACGAGAGATAGTGAACGTTAGACTGCCTGTTGCTTTCAAAAACTGTTTTCATTTAGTCTCTTCTCGTTTTTGTTGATCTGTTGTTGTTTTGACTTGTTCTTCGTATCACGTTACCTGTTTTTCGCAAACATTGCGACTTTGTTCTGATCTCCAATATTACGGTGCATTCGACGTTCACAGCTTTGTGGCTTTGATCTGACATTCCTCTGGTTCACCTCTATCTAGAGACGAAGCAGACAAACATTTTCGTACTCCTCGTTTCGCAATGATTCGCAGGTGTTCAGCGTGAAATGCAGTTGCAATAATTTCTCGCAGGCATTGATGCTTGTTTGTTTAGCGATGGAAGAGGAGATTACCTGCCTTACAGCAACAACAAGTTCCTGTGGAAGAAGCAGCAGGCCGGAATTAAACGCAACGCCGAAGCCAACCAGGCGTCCGATCTGGACCAACGCATCGTACCCGTGAGTTGTCCATCGTCTTTAACCCTTTAATGCCGTAGGGTATAGGATTTCCCATACCATTTACTACCATCTCGGCATTAAAGGGTTAATGGTTGTTCTGACATTGTCCTCTGATAGCGTTAGAACTTTGCTCCCAGAAACAGCTTGAAAAAAGCATTTTTGAAGTCTGTTAGTGCATTGCTTACTTGCGTGATATTACATGCATACATATTTGCGTGCATACGTTTACACCTGCTTGCACACTTGCTTACTTAGTTACATATATATATATATATATATATATATATATATATATTATGCATAGCATTATTATAATTGTAGAGTTGTACCGGGTATACAGAATTAAGCACAGCACCTACATTCATACATACCATACTTAGTTACATACATACATTTGGCTGAATCCTAGTAACACATTACTGCTGTTATCTTTCAGGTCCTTTGAGTGATGAATGATTTTTAGCCATGCTAATCATGTGTGTATTATTTGATGATTACTGAACATTGCCTTATCAAATATAGGATGGGTATTGGGCACGCTGAAAGAAGATGCACATGTTTATTTTTACCCATGTTTTGACTTGACAGTGCAGATAGTGTAGTTTTAGAACTTGGTTCAGCCTTCTTCTTTCAGAGCAAGTCTGCTTCACAATCTCTTCAAACGGCTGATGGCATTTTACCTGTCATAGAATATACGATCTGTCTAGTTCATTAGAGAAATTTTTTGGTACCCTTTAAAGGCTAATACTCAGAGGTGCTCCCGACCCCAGTTATGACTAGAAAAGGACAGTTTGAGTTTACAGTGGAGCGAGTTGGAGTAAACCGTTGGAAGCGCACGTTCCAGCGCATTGGACCGATGACTGAAAAGGCACGGTGCTGCCCAGTAGATGTGCAGGTGAAAGGCACTTTGAGCATTTGAGCACTCTGCTTGGTAGAGTGGAGTTTGCAACTACCCAGAGCATCCAGTGGTTAAAATTGTTTGGGTGAGCAGTGGGAACACCAACTGTGAGCAGTGGGAATGCTGATGACGTTTTACTGGGAACGCCCATGTTTCAAGGGCCCCATGCATGGTGAGCAGTGGGAACTCAAGCCAAGAAATTTGAGAGCAGTGGGAACATGGGCGGAGTTTGGTTTCCGTTCTTGGAGGGGCTAATGCCTTCTTAGGGGGGCTAAGCCCGGAAAAAGATATCATTTTCATGGTAAAAAAGCTGAATTTGGGCCTTCTTGGGGGGCTTAGCTCCCCCTAGCCCCTGATAAACTCCGCCCATGAGTGGGAACGCCGTTCCCATGCATTCCCATCAACTTTAAGCCATGAGAGCATCTGAGGTAGGACAGCTGAGCTCGTGAAGTTGATAGGACAGTTTTGAGTTTGCAATTTTGGTTTGTTTATAAATGATGCTGTTTGCTATTTTAGCGCTTGCAGTATTCACCGAAAGACCAGAACATAGCGGAAAAAGACCCGGAGCGATTTGCGATGTTGCTGACTCATCGTCTCCTCAACATCCACATCAGTCACGAAACGGAAAAGGCGTTTGACCACGCGCCACCGCAGGCGTCTCTTCAGAAAGCTGAGGTCTGTCATAAAAATTTTGAAATGCAGTAACTCGCGTAGAAAGTTTGTTCAGACATGACTTCTGTTTTTAAATTAAGCAACGTGGTTCTGGTTGAACTTCTGTTGAGCCATATTAATAATTTATCAGGTGGTAATTGGTGGATCAAGATGTTGCGACCATTTAAGTGAGGCTTTGGTCAGTTCAGTTCAAATGCAGTTGCACAACTGTAAAAAAGCTGTCTTATTTTCTTAGTATTATTGTACTGAAAAAAGGCTTTAAATTAATCTGATTAATAACAATGGTGATGCAACCTGATTGAAAACTGGTCAAAAGCACCGGTTCATTTTTACTATAAACGTTGACGCTGAGCCATATCTTTAATGTGCCTTCATCACACGTAACACTGCATTCATGTCTAGAAGCCGTCGGACAACACCAGAGACCCTCAGTACGCTGGTCATCCACCGCTGCCATTGCGTTCCGTCCTTCTCGCTGCCATGACAACCGAAGACCAAGAGGAAAGCGCTCAGAACATTCTCGAATCTCACATGCTGCGCGTGTTCGACGGATCGAGCGGACAGACGCCCAACCACCTCATGTCTCCTCCCGGCCGACACTCCCCCGACCAGACGACCTTTCGATCAGGTCGACAGACGGAGCATCGGCCAACCGAGCAGACGGCCGCCGGGTACTCGGATCGGCCGTCGTGTGCTCGACACGCGGACCGCAAAGCTGCTGCTGCGGCCGCGTTTTCGGAGTGGCCGAGCGAGCAGCCGCAGACACACAAGTGCCTCGTCCACCAGCCACCGATGCCGTACCGAGCGCCGAAGGGAGGACGCGTTCCACCGGGTTGCCATGCGTCTGGGGCTGGTACGGCTGTGGGAGCCGCGATGAGTAAGGCTTCGTGTGGAGTTCATCAGGAGAGCAAGGGTTTGGCCGTGGCGCAGGGCGGACACGCCGGAACGGGGGTTCCTCTGGGGGAGTCGCGGAAACTAGCGGCTTCGTCTTCTTCGTGTCATAAGACGGTGGACCAGACGAAGAACGCGGAGATGATGACGAGTGGATGCGGAGGAGGACAGCAGCCATGTGCATTGGATTCGGCAAGTGAAAAGTAAGTGATGCGGTTGGTCTTTAGTGATGTGGTATTGTTTTGCAGACAGGCATTTGATAAGGTTTTTGTTTCTTTAACACGTTGACTGCTTATTTGCTGTGTTAAATGACTCAATGGGGACGTGTATACACGTCCCTCGCGTCCAACGTGTTAAATAGGGAACATGATATTTTCAGGTGATTGTTGTAACGGTACATTTGTGACGTGCCTTTGAAGTCCTTGACATTGGTCAGTGTGGTCAGTGAGCGATTGACACCAAGTGCCTAATGATGTGCTACTGTTGTTTCTGTTCTATTATTGCAGAGTGATGATGTGGATGTTGGAGAATGAGAAGATGTCGTCTGGCACTCGAACACAATGTTCGACCGAATGTTCCGACCGTGGTTCGTCGTCGATGCACAAACGATCGTCGACCGCTCACTTCGCACCTGGGTTCGTTGTGTCATCGTCTCACCTTCTTTATTATCTATGGTTGTTATTGCCAGCATTTCACATGGTACTTTTGAGTGTGGGATTCAATGTGCTGTGCGATGAGACTTGAGCTTAAGCAGACTGGCTGAATGTCCCTTGTTTCATCCATACAAATGACTAGATAGTAGATAAGTATGTTTGTATGTATAATATGTGAATGTGTGCATGCATGTTTGAATATGCTGTTGGAGTGTTGCGAGTGAAGGACTTGCGTGGCAGCTTAAATTAGTCTAGATTATATTAGATAATGTGTAACAACTTGTTGCTGATCACTTGAATAGCATTGGAGGAGGAAACGGAGGTGGAATGGGTCGTCAGAAGCAGATGTCACAGGTTCTACCATCTCAGCCGATAATTCAGGATCCGTCGATGCCTCTCCTCACTCCACCAGATCCGACGACTCAACTGGAAGAGGCGAGACGCAGACTGGAACAGGAGGCAAGAACGAGGATATTGCAGTCGAGGTACAAACGAAGAGCCCACGTCTCTTTCGTGGAATTAACCCTTTACCCGTTTGCCCCGAGAATATCCGCTGAAAGCACGGGTTTAACGGGAAAAATGAACGGGTAAAGGGTTAATTAATGAGATTTTGTTGATTGTTTGTACTGAATATGTTTTCGTTTTTAGAGCACGGCACAAATTCATAACGTTGAATTGAATAGTTTATGATGAAACTGATCTAATGCTGTTTAGTTCGTTTTAAGCAATAGATAAGATTGAATGTATAAATACGATATGCAAACACGTTTCTGTTGCGGAGTTCTGCTGTTATTAAAGTATTGATGACTTGTCATTGTTATGTTCGTATTTTAACTTGAGGTGTATGCGTCATGTACTCACCAATATATATTAACTTAAGAAATTTTTGAGTTATACTGTTAACATTTACTGTTATTGTCTAATAATAATAATACTGTTATTTATACTGTTAATATTTGTATTGTTGTTTCAACATAAGGTCCATGCTCCATGTACTCACCAATATATATGAACTTAAGAACTGTTTGCGTTATACGGCCGCTTAAGCCAAGGTGTGACCCGGAAAATGCAATGCTCGCAGGAGAGCACATGGTGACATTTTGTATTGTATCCGGTGTGTTTAGAGCTCTGATTGGAGGAGAAGGAGTGGGAGGAGAAAGTCGAATGGCTCCACCGTCCGCTTTCCAGAGGTCAGCTGTGAGGTCACACGCAATGCTGCAAGTCGATCCTATTTCGTCGTCGTCAGACAATTCGTCCAATTCACAGATTGCTTCAGAGTCAGTCTTAGTTATTATCATCTCTCTTTTCTGTTGCCATGGTAGCCAAGTATATAGAGTGCTTAGCGTGTAACGTTGAGAGTATAGGTTTTAAGACAGTGCCAGGGCTGTTTTTAAGGAATTTTTAGAACTGCACAACTCCTTTTCCTTCCCATCCTCCATGGTAAATTACTTCCAATCAGAGGACAATGACCATTTTTGCTAGTTTTAACTGTACAGAAGTGCCTCTACAAACTGCACAAATCCATTTAGAACTGCACATTTTGTGTACAACTGCACGTTAAAAAAGCCCTGGACAGTGCCTTGCTCCCAGGGAATGGAGTTGACTTCCACTCTCGCTTCGTGGCTCAGATTCACTTCCTACCTTCAAAATTAAATTGGCTCAAAACTTACTATTTCTCTTTGGCTTAAAACTTTAAGCACTTGGATAGATATCTTCCTTCGCTCTGCTACGCATGGTGACCTGGTTGTTCCTATGGCTCGATCTTCCACAGTGCTGCACAGAAGCCTTGCTGTGGTCGGTCCGTCTTTCTGGAATAAGTTACCTATTAGTCTCCGTAATGAACTTCTTTGTCTTTCTTTGCCCCTTTTCCGCAAGCGTTTGAAAACCATTCTCTTTGATTGTGGTTTGGTGTCAGGTCGGGAGCGCCTCTGAGGAGTTCTCTTGAAGGGGCGCTATATAAATGAACGATTACAATTACAATCTAACTGTCTGGCAGCTGACTATACGCACCTCAGATTCCCAATTTGGTGTGACCGTGCTCACACAAGAAGTTTATTTATTTTCGTTGTCTGATTTTGTTTACGAGCAAAATGAAAATATTTGATTGATTGATTGATTGATTGATTACGAGCAGAGGCCGAGCAATGAGCAAGCGATCGACGAGCGTGCCAACGACTCCGATCCAACCATCGTCCGTCTCTGATTCGATCGTCATCGTCTACTTCTTCTGCGACGAGCGAATACCGTACAGCACGAAGATACAGAGCGGCGGCCGACAGGAGATAACGCTCGCTCAGTTCAAACAACATTTGGCGAAGAAAGGACAGTTCAGGTATGCGACCCTTGATGCATGTTGTCCTTCACTCGCAATTGCTCAGCGCTTCGGCTTGAAACTTCGATGCAGTGTCCGCTCTGCATTCGGGAGCGCCTCTGAGGAGAGGGAGAGAGAGCTTGAAGGGGCGCTATAACAAGTGCACATACAAACAAAGCATATTGTGGATCTACTGTCAATTCGACTATCACCGCTCTAATTTTTTTCTTATCTTTCCTCTGCCTTTCTTCCTCTGTCTTTTCCTTCCTCTGTCTCTCTTCCTCTTCTTCTTCTTCTTCTTCTACTTTCAACTTCCTCTGTCTTCCAGGGCTGTTTTTAAGGAATTTTTAGAACTGCACAACCCCTTCTTTTCCCCATTCTTCATGGTAAATTACTTCCAATTGGAGGACTATGGCCGTCCTGCTAGTTTTAACTGTACAGAAATGCTTCTACAACTGCACAAATCCATTTAGAACTGCACATTTTATGTACAACTGCATGTTAAAAAAGCCCTGCTGTCTTCCTCTGTATTTTCTGTCCTCCACCTATTTTCTTCTGCCTTCTGCTCCTTCTGCTCCTCCCCTCTTCCTAACCTCTGTGCTGCATAAATAGCCATACAGAAGTGTACAACTGTACATTGCTCCACCGCTGTTTGCACTCTCACAGTGCCAGTCCCAAGCCTGGATAAAGCAGAGGGCGACGTTAACGATCTTAATTTTATCGTATTTTATTGTCCTGTACAATAACAGCAACAACAATAATAAATAATAATTTTCTGGCATCTTCTTCTATAAAAAGTCTATAATAATAATAATAATAATAATAATAATTATTAATAATAATAATAATTAATAATAATAATAATAATGGGGTTTTCTGGTGTCTTCTTCTTCTGTGCTGTAGATACTTCTTCAAGCGCGTTGGTTCTGAGGAGACGATTTACGAGGAGATCAGCGACGACGAGGCCATCCTTCCGCTGGCGGATGGCAAGATTTCGGCCAAGATCTCACGAAATGCGTGAAGAAGAAGATATGCGTCTCTTTATTGTTGGTCATTTTCACGATTTGTTGGAGGTTTCTAAGTTGCTGAGCTGTGTTTCTGTTTCGATTTCATGCGACCATCCATCGGTCTGTGAGCAGCTGGATGATGTTGCCATAGCAGCAGCTGGATGTTGCCATAGTAACAGGTGCAGCGGCAGCAGCAGGGGCTGCTTGACGATGGTGGTGACGCTCTAGTGATTTTCTGTTTTGTATAAGTAATAAAATATTCAATTTTAAATATTATCGTTTACCTCAGAATTGAAACTTACCATGTGTAAATGACTGTTGCAGATTTTTTTGTACAGATCTATGAGATGCGGTTTTCTCTATTGGTGTAGGATTTTTGGTTTGACCACAGCGTCCATGGTATTACCATGAAATCGATTGTTTTACCATCCCAGCCGTAGGATACCTTTAACCCATTTGCCATTGTGGCTATCCACAGGATCAGTGCTATGGTGTAGCCACTGTATCAGGGATTTAGCCACACATTATAGCGATGGTCTAACTATTGATACCATGGTGTAACCAGTGGTTTTCTACCTGTGGTAGAACCGCAGTATGTGTGATTGGCAGGAAAGTTGATTTAACTGTGTGTGTGGTTTAACCATTGATTGAGTTAGTAGGAAGCTTCTGTGTATACTTGTCTTGTGCTAGATCGTTTGTTTTATGGCATTCGTCGGTAGAGCTCTCACAGCTCTCATTGCGTTATTAAATCTACTGCCCGAAATCATTTTGCTGCTTGTAAGTGGTTCTACAGTTTGTGACAAGGATAAGCTACCTCTACCGCTGCTGCTATGGAGCAGGAGCGTGAAACAATGTAACGGCGATTCTATTGTTGTACTTTGACTTGTTTTGACTACGTACGGCCGGTTCGAAGAGACTGTTGACGTCGTTTGGGTTTCTAAGGTCGCTTCTTTGTAATAAGGACACAATGAGCTATTGTTTAGTTTCAATTGTAAGTCGATTCTTTAAAACCACCAGACCTGTAGTTGTTACTGAAACATTATTGTGTTATTAAATCTACTGCCCGAAATCATTTTGCTGCTTGTAAGTGGTTCTACAGTTTGTGACAAGGATAAGCTACCTCTACCGCTGCTGCTATGGAGCAGGAGCGTGAAACAATGTAACGGCGATTCTATTGTTGTACTTTGACTTGTTTTGACTACGTACGGCCGGTTCGAAGAGACTGTTGACGTCGTTTGTGTTTCTAAGGTCGCTTCTTTGTAATAAGGACACAATGAGCTATTGTTTAGTTTCAATTGTAAGTCGATTCTTTAAAACCACCAGACCTGTAGTTGTTACTGAAACTTTCTTTGGAGTTCATGGCATTTTCTGACGGATGCATTTGAAATCGGACACTGAATATGAAATGAATTAAAACAAGGCAGTGGTTTGTTTGATAGATGTAGTGTTGGATGGGCTGCACTTGGAGTAACAGGCACTGTCTTTGTTTTGGTCGCACTCTCATTATTTACACTGCCTATGTTCGTTATTTCTAAGCTGAATGATTAATATAGCGCTCTTGTCATAACGTCCACGACGACTGTACGTAGTTACATACTCACATGCACATGTTTCGCTGTCAATGGAATTAAATCTCAATCACGATTCGTAATTCAAACTTTTATTGCTAAAAGTGATCTCTGTTTCTTGTACGCAGCCGAACGTCTGCTGTAATGGACGGTATGTTGCCTGTCTTGTGCTCTTTCTGCCATTGTCGGTGTGTACCGCTGTCAGTCTCTGCCATCTAACTGCATTGCTATTTCTGCATTTGAATTTATTGTTCGGTTATAAATGCGTTCTTGCCGCACAAGGTGTTTGCTGACCTGATGTCATGACCACGGATGCCACTCATAGCTTTTTTCCATCAAGATCTAGGTTTTTTGGTCTTGTATAGGTTTCTAGGTTTTTTTTCTTAGGATCTAGCTTTTTCCTCATGAAGGTTTTCGTGCTGAAACTTGTTTTATTATAGCAATTCTTGAAACATAATTTTCATTTTTTTAGACATTTTCGCAAAATAGACACTCCATCAGTGTGTAAAAACAGATGAAACGCTAGAAAGTTAGACGTCAGATCTGTACTCAAAGATTAAAAATGATCATCAGAAGATTCAGGTGCAAGATAAAAAACCTCTGACTAGGCAAATTCCTTGTTTTTCTCAACGTAAAGTCATGATAACTTTTTTTCAGCCTTTTTTATGCCGGATCAGACCTTTTTTACAAGTCAGAGTGGCATCCCCGATCAGAACCTGCATGAAGCTGGAAGAATGAAGCTATTGTCGCCTCCTCCTCATCATCATTGTTATCATCAGTAATCATCATCGTCATTGTTATCATCACTAATCATCATCGTCATTGTTATCATCACTAATCATCCTCGTCATTGTTATCATCACTAATCATCATCGTCATTGTTATCATCACTAATCATCACCGTCATTATTGCCGTAATTATCTTCTTCTTCTGAGGCTTCCTTCTCCAAAGCTGTTATAAGTAATTATTATTGTCTGTATAGAGATTCTGTAAATGATGGCCTGAGTTTAATTAATTAATTATCTGTGTTTTGAAATGTTTTCTGTTGTTTCCGTTTTCCACGTAATATGTTGACTTATTTTGGTCGATGTTGTCCGTGTTTTTTATCCTTTGTTTTGACTTTGATGTCGGAGTCATCAGTCGCGTACTTTGTTTTCATTGGTTATTATTGTTGTTTTCTGTGAATTTTTAGTCAGTTTTGAGCTGATGGAAAGTTAAATGTGTTGCGACTAGCCAGCTAGTTGCTTCTGAGGATATTTTGCAGCTGTGAGGCTATAAAAGGTTTTCAGTTCCCTGTTGTGATACGTTAAGTATGTTTGATACATTGAGTATGTTTGATACATTGAGACGATGTTTGATACGTTAAGTATGTTTGATACATTTAGAATGTTTGATACATTGAGTGTTTGATACATTGAGAATGTTTGGACCAACTCCTGGTCAATTGTATGGTAGATGAAAAAACATAAGTAGGTAATTAATTGTTCATTGTTTTTAAATATCGAAAGCATTTAAGACAGCAACGGATTAAGTTGAAATTGTCTAGCCTGTAGGCTTAGCCCTTTAGTGGCTGGATATCTCTCTCCTCTGTAGCACGTGGTTTGGGTTCCTTCCTGCCTCTAGGTTTTCATTTTAACCATTTGCTATCAATCGTGATGAAGTTTTCCAGTTGCATACTGGGATATGCATTTATCTTTAAAACGGACGTGATTTGCTGCGTGTTTTTCCAGTACCCATGGATAATGTTTCCAGACAGGATTTAACCGACGTTAGAGTTGACTTACAGACTTACTGTTCCCATCCCTATGGACATAATCATGAATCAACAATCGCTTTTTTATGTTTGTCGTTCATTTGATGAAGCATATATAACTTCTGAGAACAATACCTGCTAAATAAGCAGCTTTCATTTCAGTTAATTCGGAGAGTTCTGTTTCCTTTCATATGAAGTGCTCTTGTGAATTTTTAGATGATGCTTTATAAGTAGCCAGCAGATACACGCCATCATCCATACACTCAAGATACGAAATCAGAGGCATGTGCGAACATGTAGATGCAGGGGCTTGGACTGCAATTTTAGCGTGATTTCAAATCCTTCTGGTTGGTTACTGTAACGAGGGCAATGAGTTTGTTGACTTTGTTGTTAGCCTTGGTTTTCGTTGTCGTCTTACTGAATTTTGGGATGTATCTCTTTGTATTCGAAGAACAATAAGGTGTTTCCTGTTGATTCTCGTAAAATGTTAAGTCAACGAATGAGTTGTCAGAGTCATTTTGTCCTTTCTTTTATGGGTTGCAATTGCAGTTGCAAATTTATATAGCACCACTTTTAGCAAGAGACGCATCAGAGGCACTCATTTATGTTGCTGCTTTTAAAGTTTTGTGTTCAACGTTCTTGTGATGTGTCTTCTTTTCAACTCAGCTGATATGTAAAATGGTAGCACACACTATGTCCTGCAGTGCATTAGTGAGTAATAGGCTGAAAATCTAGTAATCTGTACATAGTCCGTTTCTCAATGACAATATTATTCTCCTGTGCCACAAATGTTTTTAGTTGTATTATTACCTTGCGTTGTGTTTGTTTTTAAATGTGCGGTCCTTTAAAGGAATAAAAAAGGCAACATTTTAAATGCTGTAGTCCTTCATTTGAATAAATAATTGGTTCATGCTAGATAATGAAGAACTTTGTAAGTCAACACGTGTGTTCTTTTGTGGATTTTTTATCTGGTGTTTTGATCAAACAACAGATCTGCCATTAGGCTATCAGGGTCTTCCATCCGAAACCAAGAAGAGGTTGAGTTAAAATGTGAAGATCTAAATCCTTTGCTGAGGGCCATGTGTTCAAGGGTTAAACGTTTGGATGCTTCCAGAGAATTTTTAGGTATGTACATGTACATTGTACAAGGACCATTTATATTTATGTCATATATCTCTTAAAATGCACTTCCTTAATTGGAGCTATATTATTTACTAAGTAAGTAAGAGTATGCTTTATTGGGCTACCAGCAAATATACAGTGGCTTACAGAAGATGTAAATAATAGAAACAATCATGAAAAATAATCAGAAATTATATGACTTTCTCTTAATAAATTTTCTCTTGTGAAAGGAATCAACGCTGTTTAGGATTGTTAGAAGTGACCTTAATTAATAATTAATTTGACCTGCCCCATTATCTGTTTATTTGAAGTGTTGATATAATTCTTAATGGTGTACTGAGCTGACGAAATTCACAGATAGCCGATTTGCATGAAGGCTGACTTCTAAGTAAGTTAGAGTTGTGCAGTTTTATTTGAATATTGCAGGAAACAAAGCGTTGCAATCCTCATTATATTGATCAGCACTTTATAAAATTTCAATTCTAACAGCTGTCAAAGCAATGTCTGAATATGTTACTAAGTTGAGAATAATTATATACATTAAAATATTTTAATATGGTTTCCTTATTTGCGAAATGCGATAATAATTTGTCTAAAATATTTGTATTGTTATTATTTATTTATTATTTATTTTATTACATATTATTTGCTATTTATCTAATAATAAACTTCGGTAGTATCAGTATCATGCAATGTTCCTTCTATTTTTTTGGAGACAGTGTGAACTTAAAATTTCTTTTGTGCAACGTTGTAAAAATAACAGTAAACAAAATATTGCGTTTATTTTGGGGTCAGCAGATAATTGACTATTGGTGTCCTCAACTCGCTGTGATGCCATGAACAAAATTATTGCTTTTAAAAACAATTAAGTGCGAGTTAACAAGTTTTACATGTAAAATTACTAGCCTAGTTAGCTACACCGGTAAGCGCAAGCGGCATTCGTCTAATGGTTGCAACAGACTGCAGTTCAAGCCCCGGGCTGTGAGTTGATATTCAGAGATTTAGATATCTCGGGCTAGCACGTGTGGGACGCAGAGGCGCAAGCTCCTGCGGAGCGACCTTGGGCAAGTTGCTTACCCATCATTGTCTGTGGGGAAGGCAACGGGAAACCACCTCACTCATCTCATCCCCAGGGGCGTAATGCCAATGAACCTGCCTTCGGGCAGAGAACCGTCGTCATCATCACATGTAAAATTATAGTTTATCATTAAAAGCATGTGCATTTCAGTTTGCACACCTTTTTTTCTTGTGTAACACCGGCTATATATAGGTGTGCATCATTCGGTTTTTTCCGTCTTCCACTTAAACTGTCTTGGTCAGCGCATTTACCAGTGCAGCCGCCGCGCACCTTTTAAATGTGTTTCTTTACCTAACCACATCATCGATAAGAGAATAGCATATAGCTCACTAACAGTAACGACGTCGTGTTTGAGCTATTCATTCGTTGTTTTCATGCATTCATCTATTCTTTTATTCATTCATTCGTTGATTTATGTAGCTCCTCTTCAAAATGACTACTAAGAGGTGCTCCCACTCCAGCACCTTCAAAAAGAACAGGTGACGCGATATAATTAGGCCATAATCTGCGTATAGAATGTGTCAGAATATGACCGAGGAAGCGAACAAAGCTGGAGACTCGAGGCGGGTGAGGCCGATCCATAGCAACGGGCCATCACCATTCACCATGCACCATGCAGGCAAGCGCGGCTGTGCATTGTATTGGTGTGGAGTGTGGACGAATGTGACTGAAATCAATTCTTCCATCATTGTCTCATTGAGAACAGGGGAACGGCTAGTTACTCGGCGAACCCGACGCAAGTCGACAAAGGTCTTAAGTGTGTACATCAGAGCGTGGACTCCGAAATTGAGACCTCCATGACCAGAGTCGGAGTAAGGTCTAGCATGCAGAAACCGACACGCCAATTAAGGAGTCAACCATTGTATTCTATCAAGGTGCTTTACAGTGGCGGCGCCAGGGGGGCTAGGGGGGCTAAGCCCCCCTATCAGCGGCTCAGCCCCCCCAAAACAAACGAGGAAAATCTCTACAATTGCTAACTTCGATTTAAAAAGCTAGACAGTGACCAACGTCAATTAAATCAGCTATGTAATCATAGCGTAGAGTGCTTATCCACCGCATATAATATTTTGCCAATCCCCAACCCCATACCCGTCATGAGGTTATGTATACCATATGTAATCCGCCGGCCGGCTGAGGGCTACTGTAACACCTGTTACATACCTATACAATCAAATACGAAATGGGGTTTTCAATTAGCAGTTTGTAGTCAAGCCCGGCCCTAGGGTGTGCGGGGCCCAAGGCAGCAAGCGATTCTCTGAAAAGGGTTCTCAAGCACAACATTTGCGAAGTTGATTTCTTGCCAATAATTAGGCCTATGGTACGTAGGCCTACTGTTTTTTCATAGGTTTTGATATTCTAGAAAACGTGAATTATACCGGTAGGCCTAGCCGAGGGCTGAAAGTACATGTAGTTTGGAAAGTTGCCTGGTATGACTTTGGCGGACAAGCCGAAGCCTTTGAACCGAACATTTTCAGAAATCTTGTTTTGGTCATCCACCCAGAATTGAACAATTTTCACCCATTTTTGGTACCTGACGACCTTTTTTTAGTCGTTTGCCCATAAAATTTTATAATCATACCATTTTTACCTATTTCTTTTGTTTTTTGTTGTTGTTTGCCCACAAACTGTTAAGACTTGCTTCCCGGCTGATACTCGGCACCAGCAGGTCACGAAAATCAATGCCGGGTCGCAAACCCTGACAGACCCGGCTCACTTTCAGCTCTGGCCTACAGCCTGCATGTACACTGTAGTTGTGACTCGCTTTATTTGCAGACTCATGGGCGGAGTTTGGTCTCAGCTCTGGTTGGGGGGGGGGGGGCTAAATCAATGTTCCGCGGATCTCTACAATAGTCAAATTAACTTCAAAACAGCATGTCATTGATAACACTATGATTGAAAATTATGACCTTAGACACCCGAAAATCGTTGGTAACACTAAATAAAAATAATATCCTTAGATACTCGAAAATCGTTGATAACACTAAAACCTAAATGATGTCTGTAGACACCCGAAAATCGTTGGAAACACTGGAATCAAAATGATATCCTTAAACACCCGAAAATCGATGATAACATTAGAATCAAAATGATATCCTTAGACACCCGAAAATCGTAGGTAACACTGTAATCAAAAATATATCCTTAGACACCCAAAAATCGTTGAAAACACTGGAATCAAAAGGATGTTTTTAGACACCCGAAAATCGTTGATAACACTATAATCAAAATGATGTCTCTAGACACCCGAAAATCGTTGTTAACACTAAATCAAAATAATATCTTAAACCATCCGAAGATCGTTGAAAACACTAGAATCAAAATTATGTTCTTAGACACTCCAAAATCGTTGATAACACTAGAATCAAAATGATGTCCGTAGACACCCTAAAATTGTTGGAAACACTAAAATCAAAATGATATCCTTAAACACTTGAAAATCGTTGATAACACTGGAATCAAAACGATGTTTTTAGACACCCGAAAATTGTTGATAACACTATAATCAAAAATATATCCTTAGACACCCGAAAATAGTTGATAACACTGGAATCAAAACGATGCTTTTAGACAGCCGAAAATCGTTGATAGCACTATAATCAAATGATGTCTTTAGACACCCGAAAATTGTTGGTAACATTAGAATCAAAATGATATCCTTAGACACCCGAAAATCGTTAATAACATTGTAATCAAAATAATGTATTTAGACGCCCAAAAAGATGTTTTAAACAAAATTTCACTACTAAAAAAGGTGTCTACAGAAATTTTGACTGCTAAAAATATGTTCTCAGTAATTTTTAAGACTAAAATAACGTGTCTTCAGAAATTTTGACAACTAAAAAAATGTCTTCAAAAATTTTGAAAACTAAAGTAAGGTGCCATCAGAAATTTTGACAAATAAAAAACGATGTCTTCAGACATTTCGACACCTAAACAAAGGTGTCTTCAGAAATTTTGATGACTAAACAAAGACGTCTTCAGACATTTTTACCGCTAAAAAAGATGTTTTCAGACATTTTGACTACTAAAAAGTCGTCAGAAATTCTCCGCCGAAGAAACCCTGCCGAAATCAAATCCTGGCTACGGCCTTGGAGGCTTGGGGAAGTTGTGCAGTTCTAAAGAATTTTTTAAACCCGTGCATTCTAATACTACTAGTCGGCGACTCTGCAAAACGACTTCTTATTTAAGTTTTCATGATTTTTTATCGTTCATAAATAGCTGGCAAAAAGAGCCTAAAAAGGGCTCAAGTTGAGGTCAACAGAGCTAAAAATGCGTTGGCGGCTGGGGCTCCGCCCCAGACCCCGCTGGGGGAGCTCACGACGCTCCCCCAGACCCCCTAGTCGGTATGGGCTTCGTGCCGAAGGCACTCGCAGCTTCGCACCTTCGGCGCTTCGTAAATAATTTTTGGGGGGGCTTAGGGCTTCAGCCCCCCCAAACCTGAATTCCTGGCGCCGCCACTGGTGCTTTATTCTATAATACGCTGGGCCTTCTAAGGCTCTGCGCTGACGGATAAATTGAGCCAGCGCAGAACCGCCAGCAACTAGGCATTATTATTTGACACGTGAGTCGACGTGTAACCGAATTTATGCATTTGGCCAATGAAGCGCGGTGAAGAGCGGAGTATGCGATCATGCATGCGCTGCTAAGGCATCACAATTCTGCCGCGCAGAATTAATCATTCTTTATATGACACAGCGTCATTAAACAGCAGCATGTCCACAGCAGCTTTGTTTGAATTAGGCCTCTTAGGCTTACATGACATTGTATAGGCTACTGTGCCATTGTTTTCATGGGCATAGAGAAATTCGCGAAGAAAGTAGATAGCCTAATCAGTGGCGGATCTAGGCTATTATTTTTGGGGGGGGCGAATTCGCCTTCAGTGGAGAGTTGCTCGCGCCGAAGGCGCGAAGCCCCTTACGATTAGGGGGTTTGAGGGAGCGTCGTAAGCTCCCCCAGCGGGGTCTGGGGCGGAGCCCCAGCCGCAAACGCATTTTGCAGCATTTGAGATCAAAGGAGGCCTGTTTTTGGCAATATATTTCGGGGATTATTCAATCATATAAATGTATGAAAAATTGAACATAATACGGTTCAAAAATCAAAAGCAAATTACGTGCATTGAAAACAAGCCACATTATTTCACATAAAAACCCTTTAATCAATATGTCTGACAATTAGTCCATCGACACACTTATACTGCACTGGTCAAAATAACAAATCATTAGTTTCAGACCAAACTGAAGTACTGAACTACCCTTTGAATATCAAAACAACGTACAATTCTCATATAGGCTACTGTTGAACAGTAATTTAGACAACAAATTCCATTAAACGCTTTCTGCTTCGCGCATACCGATCAATGATATTGTCAATATCCATAACAATTTCTCGATGAATTGTCATCAAAGCTAAACCAGTTAGTCTATCTTCGCATATTCGTGACCGGAGCCAGTTTTTCAATCTCCTTAACGTGGAGAAACTTCGTTCTGCAGTGGCAACGCTCACAGGAAGTGTTAGCAAAATGGAAAGTAAGCTGTGAATTGTGGGACATAACACCTTATCTTTTTCACATGCAACAAGAGCATCACACACTGTTTGAGGGAAGCAGCTGACATCAGTGGCAAAACGCAACCACTTTACCCTCCATAACTGCAATTCTGCAACAAGCTTTAAATGCAGAAGTTCTCGGTTTGAGCTGACATCCAGTAAATTGCTTTACAAATTCAGTATTCGTGACACACAATGCTGAACCAACTTATCATCGACATCATTTGAAAGTTTCACAACATTTGAGGGAATCAAGTTAGTCAATTCAAACATATCGAGTGTTTCTGACTGAAAAAGAGTCTTCAGATCAACAGTAATGGAGTCAAGCAATGGAAGGTAAAAAGCCTAACAAATTTTTCTTCTCGTTAATATGCATACCATGTACTTAAGTCATGCATAGAAATGTGAAAATAATATGGTAATAATAATTCGATCGCACAATAACTTTAGAAATTAACACTTAAAATTTCTCAACCAACCATAGGCGGCTAGGCCATAGCCTATAGTTCGATGGAGCATTTGCTCAAAGGCTTCTGTGATTTAGACGACTATGGAGTATGGACCCAAAGTCAAAGAAGTCTGCAATTTCGTGCATAGACGGAGACTTGCCGCTGAAGTTGGGGAGGACGGATTATGGATGCGTGCCCGAATGAGGCCGGTGAGGGTCGGTTAGGGTCAGTTTTTATGGTCGTGAGTGTCAGTGTGAGTGTCAGTGTTGGAATTACAGTAGTCTTTAGATAGTTGTTGTCGTCGGATAACAGCGTCGGCTCGATCTTTTTACTTTTTATACGCCTCTTACGAGCACCGACGGACATTTGGGGGGGGGGGGGGGCGATCGCCCCCGTCGCCCCCCCTTGGATCCGCCACTGAGCCTAATCATGGGTGTAGGCCTAGTTGGTTTCCGTTCTTATAAGGACTAACCCCGAGTCTGGGTCTTATTGGGAGGGGCTAACCCCGAAAACGGATAGGCCTACCATTTTCATGGTAAAAAGTTGAATCTGGTCCTCCTTGGAGGGGCTTAGCCTTAGCCCCTAGCCTCTGATAAACTCCGCCCATGAGCCTAATCTTACAAAGGGCCTAGCCTATAGGTCTATGTAGCCTACTGCAGCACGTGTCAGTATTTTGATTTGGCTCTGTTAGATCGTCGGTGTGTATTAACTTGGCCATGCACGTACTTGACGGCTGATATGATTTTCGCGGCAAAATGCTGCATCCGATCGTCTGCCACAGAGGTGACGACGTCATCGTCTATCCAATGACGATAGTGATGCAGCAGACCTACGTCCTCGTCAACCACAACCTGCGTCACATTCGCGTCATCGATAAAGTTCAGTATGCTGTGCACGCCCACCATAGCAACCGTCTTAGCAACGACGATGTACTTTGATCGGACGTACGACGGGTAGACGCGATCCTCGCGGATAGTCTTCAGCAGGGTGTTCAGCTTCAGGGATGCCACCGCCGCGACATGGCTGCGGTTGGCGCCTCCCAACGATGGACGGTCGGTCCAGTCAGTTCGAAAGAAGACGTTACGGAACATGAACGCACCCGGCGTTAGCGGTCTTCTGATCATATCCTCCCCTTGCTTTTTCTGCCGCTTCTGTTTCTGCTTGTGTGTTCTTGCGATGCTTTCCAGCATTTCTCCCCAGGTGTCGTGCCGCCTCGGAACGATCAGCTCGTCGAGATCAGTGAAAACGACGAACCGTGAGCTGAGCATGTTCCGGTAGAGGCAGTCGTTGAGAGCGGCCAGCTGTCCGAAGTAGTGGATCTCTGGTTCGACCTTCGGGTCCTGCGGCCAGACGTCGACCACCACCGGAAGATGCCAGGGAATGACCCGCACCAGCTGAGACCTCGTGACCACCCCAGTGGTTGCACTAGTGCTCCCCTCGTACCATCGGATGTACGGGTCCAGCTGTCTGTCCGTTGTGTAGTTGTAGAAGACGAAGTGCTGTGCGCCGAACAGACGGTTCACTTCGATCATTTCGACCAGTTGGTGATAGTTGCTGTAGTGGAAGTTGAGAGGTGTCACGCAGACGGTGAAGTTAAACTCGGGCGATTGATGATCGTTGTTGTTGTTGTTGTTATTGTCATTGTTGTTGTTGTTGTTGTTGTTGTCGTTGTTGTTGTTGTTGTTGTTGTTGTTGTTGTTGTTGTTGTTGTTGTCGTTGTTGAGTATCTGTAGGACGTTGCTAGGTGATTGGCATTCGTCGTTGACGAGTGACACTGCGTATGGGATGCTATCGCCTGGCAGGTTCTCAAGACGACAGGTGTGCAAAGAAGCCGCGTAACTGCAACAAAAGACGATCTCTTGTAATAATTCCATGAGTGTCATCGTATTTCACTCTGTCTGTCTAGATCTGTCTCTGTCTGCCTCTGTCTCTCTATCTCTCTACCTCTCTCTGTAGCTCTCTGGCTCCCTCTGTCTGTCTGTCTGTCTGTCTGTCTGCCTGTCTGTCTGTCTGTCTATCTGTCTGTATGTCTGTCTGTCTGTCTGTCTGTCTGTCTGTCTGTCTGTCTGTCTGTCTGTTTCTCTCTCTGCTCCGTCTGTCTCTGTCTCTAGCTGTTACATGCATAATTTGTATATTAAATATTTTATAATGTGTGTATTGTAAGCTTATACCTGTTGCTTGTTGCAAAGAATGTACATGTCTCTCAGTTCGACAGTTGATTATTATTAAAATGGTTATTGATTAATTTGATCATGCCTAAATTCAAGGCCTACACTAGGCCTATACTTGACTGAGGTTGGCTCATACAACTTCATACAACTTCTTTAACTTACAGAGGCCACTGCGGACTTGATCAGTCACATAAGGTCTAATTTATCTAGGTTATGTATACCTTCTATCATGCGTTTCTGGAACGATGTTGTATTCGGCCAAGGTCACTTTGGGATGGACTTCGTTGGGCAGCCACAGCTGACAGTGTTTCGTCTGCCTCTCCGCACCCACGTACTTCCCGCTTGAGATTCCGATGATACGAACGACCGCTGGAGAAGTACGACGGTCGTAGTAAGCAGAGAAGACGAACGTCTCTCGTAATTCTCTGCCAACCGTCTGCCACTGATATGACGTCACTGATTCGCTCATCTTCTCTGCAGACGATGGAATTCCGACGTCATCACGCGTCAGATTCATGCAGAAATCATCGTCCGATGTCGCTCCATAACTGTTACTGCTTCGTCGTCGTCGCTGGCTGAAAGACTTCGATGGAGACCTCAGAGGGGTTGCGAATCGTGTGTTGAGATCGTGGATGGAGTCCAGTCGACGATCTTCGATGATGTTGGGTTCTACTACGACGGACACGACGAGATCTGCGGAAGGACGGTGTGTGTGGAGGAAGACGAGGAAGACGATGTTTAAGATGGCGATGCCGCACAGAGCAGACGACCGGTACGGACGCCATCGCAACGCACAACGCGCCATCGATAGCAGACGAACAATTACACAATGAGAAAGGGCGGCAACGCGACGCGGCGACCGCACAGTTGTGCGTGTGTTTGTGTATATTATGTTTGTGTATGTGTGTGTGCCCGTGTATGTTACCAGCAGTCTGCTGACCACCGTTGACAGCAGAACTCATAAATCACGGTGATCGACTATAGCTAATGAGCGTCTTCGCAGGTTGGACCCCTTCCTAATGGCCGACCGGTCCTAGGCCTAAATCCCCGTCATTAAACGTCTCACCTATCGCGACATGGTCATAGCAATTATCCGAGTCGTGTCTCCCGGATGGCCGACCGACCGACGCCCGAATCCAATCGCCGGCACCTCCTGGACGGTAGGCGTCCCGTCTGCGACGCCGCCGCCGCCACCGCCAGCGACTGTCGTCCGTGCACCGCGTAGCACATGCAGCTGCCTCGTCTGCGCCTCTGCCTGGCATTGCATCGACAACAGGCAATCGTATTGACCGCTTCCTTGCTATGATACACATGACACGCGCGGCGATGGCAGCACTGCAGCTGTCGGGATTTGCACTATGTATACGGCCCGATAGTCAAGGACTCTGTAATAATTATAGAATTGGCCGATAGTAATTATAGGCATTGTAATCGTAATCGCTAGCACTGAAATGTAGTATATACTACTGGAACGCTGATTGCCTATGAAAGTTCGGATTATCGCTCACTTAGGGAATGCCAATGTTTCATTAGAGCAAATCCCACAATTCTCTGAGGCAAATCCCAGAATTCTCTGGGGAAACTCCCAGAATTCCTAGCGGCAAACCATAGTAAAAGATAGGCGTCACAACACTTCGCTTTAAAACACAAATTTCTCAGCAATGATACACAATTGTTCAAAACCAGCTTAGGGTTTTTGAGTTGAATGACATACAAAACAATCAACTTAACTGTATTTAGCTGCCACTGACCAGATTTCTTGAAAATTACATTCAAAGTTGACGAATTTAACATGGGTTTAGATAGGAACAAGCACACGCTGCCCTAAGTGTAAGTCGCGACTGATTCGCCGTAGGCCATGGACCACTATACGAAGCGTTATCAATCCAGCTAATATAATACATATCAATGATCGCTAGCCTATTTATACAGCGCTTAGATATAGCCTAGTGCAGAGAAAGCTAAGTTGTGTGAACGGCGTGAAGCAGTTTGCCTTGATCACAGGCGCTGCGTCAAAATAAAATCAGTTCGCCCGTATCTGTCGGCCTACTTATTGTAACCGCATACTCGTGTTTGCCCGGTTTCAAAACCAGAGCTTTGTGACTACAATCGTTGCGTTGCGCTGGGACCGACGTTACGTAGACTAGGTGCGTTGACTTTGTCACGTTGACCGCTGACTAGTAGGGAAGCCACTCATAGCTTTTCCACCTATATCTAGGTTTTTTGGTCTTGTCTCTGTTTCTAGGTTTGTTTGCCTGGATCAAACCACAGTGATCAAACCTTTTTTCTCACGACGGTTTTTCCGACTTATCCCCCAAAATAGATTTTTTGTGAAAATGCACAAAAGGCGTGAAAAAGTATAAAATGTCTTGAATACTGACCCCAAAAATAATTGTAGATTTTGGAGCAAGAGACAAAAAGGTCATCATAATTTTTTGAGAAGAAGAAAAGAAGCAACTTTTGATGGACTAAAATAATATTATGTTCTCAGAAATTTAACTTTCAAGCCCGAAAAATAATCGAAAAATCCATGCTTTCTCTCATAAATTCTCAATCTAGTCTTTTATAGCCTTTTTTCAGACGGATCTGACCATTTTAAAATTCAAAGTGGCATCCCTGCCAACCGGAACTGGATCAAAATTGTATGGCTAAAACATGGCATCAAATTTTATTTTGAAAAGAAATAGATTAGAAAGTTTAAATAACTTGCCAGAAAATATTATTTTGGAAATATTTACGTATCTTAGTGTCAAAGAGCTATGTATTATCAGAAGGTACACCATAATTTCATAAGAGGGTTTGCGATCTCGTTAGGCCTACTGAATTTGTTTGGTGCGCAACCTAATGGGTTGTATCCATGGCAATTTCATGACGCACGCACTTTTATTTTCCACCATGATTACGACTAAGCATCGAAACACTCTCTGCCGTTTAATCGCGTCAGAGACTCAAAATGACAACAGCAGATAGCAAAAATGATTCAGTTTAAAATTCTTTCGTTCCATTACTCCAGGGCAGGTGCTCCACCTCATATTCAATCAATCAATCAGAATTTATGTAGCGTCCCTTCAAGAGATCAAGCGAAAATAAAATAGTCTTCATTATTCTTCAGATTATGATCTGACCCAAACACTAGTTAGAAGCGTATAGATCTTACTCCTTGTACTCCGCACATTGTCAACAGCAGATCAATTTGAGACTGGTATCCCTCTCCTGCATCCCAATTGGTTCTGTTCATGTTCCCTTTCTATTTGAAAGCCACACAATTAATGCATCAGCAATGTGTTTGAACCATGAACGTATTGTTAACTCTGGAAATGGGCAGCTCAGCAGCATGAAATAATTATGCTAAATAATTAATCGAATAGGCCAAAATTAATCCACTAAAATTTTCATCAATTACTTATTCATAAAAATCTACAGTCCTGTTAGCTATGAAAATTTACTGTCTGTTCAATTTAACCATTCCTTCTCAGTCTGTGGTAGTACCCTCACCTCTGGAATGGCCTCCCCTTGACACTCCATTTTTAGACTCATTCTCAGGCATTCATATCTAATCTATGGTTGGGAGCACCTCTGCGTTGTCCCTGAAGAAGTGCTATACAAATTCATTTAATGAATGAATGTTTTAGATGAATGTATGTTATAATTATTGAGTCTATGCGTGCAATCTTTTGTAATTCCAGAGTGTGCAAAACATGGAAGAGAATTGTGTTGGATCGTAGCCTTTGGAGAAGCGTTGATCTGCGTCCTTACAGTTTTGACCTTCGAAACCTGGGAAAGCTGATCAGGAATCTTCTTTCAGACGCATTGATTTCTTTTCGTCTCTCAGGAAACCTGCATGAAGGTGAGAATAGTTTGGAAACATGAAGTTGCTTGTATTGTGTTTGCGCCTCTGCTTGATGTGAAGTTAATTTTCATAGCTGTTAGAACTGCAGATTTTTAGATTAAATCTATTAATTTCAGCATATTCAATTAATTTTTTAACATAATTTGTTATGTTGAGCTGCCCATTTTCGGAGTTATCAATATGGCAAACAATGAAAATGTGATGTGTCTGAGTGGCAAATTAAGCGTTAATTTTTCATTTGATGTTAATACTGATGGAAAAAATCGAAGACGGTAACAAAATTAAATATGTTTTCGCTATAATTATCATAGTTCAAACACATTGCTGCTTTATCACCTTCAGCAGCTGGAAGGATTGAAGTTTTTTTGCAGAAAGAAAGTAGTAACTGTCTCAGTGACTACATTTTAAACAGGTTTTTCATGCTTTATATTTATAACAGACACGAAATTAATCGAATTTGTTCTATTGATTGAAGTAAAATTTTCGTAGATTAATTTTAATTTTTTTTATTTGGTGCCATCCATATCGATAAAAAATCTCGAATTTAATGGATTAGTAACCGACTTCTAATTTAGGGCAAACCCCAATACCATTTTGCTGTTTTCCGAATCATTTCTGGCATGATTCTTGGCTCATGATATGTATGATATTCTGCTGCAGCTTGTACAAACCAAGCAGTTTTAGCAGTCAAAAACCTTTTATTTGTAACAAGTATTTCGAATTTTGCTTTAATTTTCTTAGATAAAACAACTCGATCGTGGAAGAAATCTACGGTGTCTGAAGCCTTACTCCGAGATCTTACGGAGAGATGTCCAAAGCTGAAATTATTCGAGATGAGACACGCAAACGTCGACATAAGTCTCAGCTCCTTTCCATCAACAATTGAATCTCTGATTCTTACGTATTCATCGTTTCCATGCGGATGGTTTAAACCGCTGACGGAAAACAAGGACTGCCTGGGAAAACTCACTCATCTCGACCTCACGGAAAGCAGGAAGCTCACAGACCCTGACCTGAGAAACATCTGCCGATCCAGAAACCTTTTGGTTGTTATGAAGCTGAATGGATGTTACCGTCTCACTGGATCAGGATTGAAGGAGATGGCGCACCTGACTGACCTTGTCGTCTTGGAAATGAGTGCAACGAGATGCAGTAATATTTCGCTGCATCATCTCTGTCGGGCAGATAAAAAGCTCGAGGAACTGAATTTGTCGTTGTGTGGAGAAGTCGACAATCAGAGTCTGGAGATCGTAGCCACGCTTCCTCGACTGAGGATCTTGAACTTGGATGGCTGCAGTAAAATCACCGGTGATGGTCTGCGATGTCTGGCAGCTGGCTGCAAGGAACTGAAAAAGTTAAACGTTAAGAACACTTCGATCAAATCAAATGAACTTGAATTCCATCTGCCTGATTGTCAAATTCTCTCTGATTAAGTTCGAGTGCACGAGCCTTGTTTGTATTTAGACATTTGTGCATGTAATTATTGTCTTATAAGAGCTTTAAAGCAGTTGGCATGCAGGGTACATTTAACTGCCTTAATCCTTTACCGACCGAGGTATAGGATTTCCTACATGTGGTAATTCCTGTGCTTTGGACAGTAAAAGGTTAATAGGATGCAGGCTAAGATAAACAGAAAGTCTATGTTGAGCCAAATGACACTAGTTATGCATTATAAATTACATGTCATGCGTAATGCATATATACTTTGAACATTCCATTGCTTATATTCCGTTTTTGGTCTGAGATATTAGAAGGCCTGATCTAGGATGAGCTGGTTTCTAACCGTCCACAAAATACCTACCTAATCAGATCAGGAGTTATAAATATTATGGTCGCTTCAATTGATGCTGCGTACTGAATTGTTGGCAAATTCTGTCACTATTGTAAAATTGCAAATGATTTGAGGTGTTTTTTGTCTGAGTTGAATGTTTATTTCGGGCAAATGATAATGATAATGGTAATTGCGAATTTCCCTATCACTACTTACACAGGAAAAGCACTCACAAATCAAAACATAAAACTCAAATAGGATAATCTTTCAAAACTCTGTTGCTAGGTATATATATATGGGCCAGAAAAGCATCGTTGGTGGATCAGAAATGGCCTGCAAGCTGATTCTTTGACACCCCTGTGCTTCACAATCATCATTGGTCATTGGTCGACCCATTTAGTACAACTGTCCTGGGTGGTGGACAGTCACTCAGTCATTGGTCTTATTTAGGTGTAGAGGAAACATGGGGAGCAAAAGAAAGGGGAGAGAACAGAGAATATTCTCTTGTAGGTTCCTTGGTGTACTACATGCATGCAGATACTGTGCACAGAATGGCTTCATTATTGTATTTACTGACAGTATTGATGTGTGCAGGTCAAGAACTCGTAGACTAGTGTTACGAGTGCAAGTGGATATGTAAATGTAAACCATCAAAATATTTGAGCGACATAGAAAAGCCGCATCAGAGGGACCAGCTTATTCATCGATATCATCTGCAGCAGCCAGGCTGCTTCATCTGTTCCAGTGCAAGGTCAGATTCCGGCAAGGGCGGATTCAGAAACTTTGGACGGGGGGGGGGGGCCAAAAATTCTTGGTCTTGGGTCCGGGAAAGATTTTTGGGCTTGGGTGGAAAATTTTTCTTTCGTATCCGCCGAAAAAGTTGATGACCTTTTTTTTTAGTCATCCGGACAAATTTTTGGGAAAATCATACCATTTTGTCCGCCAAAAAAGTTGATGACCTTTCCTTTTTTTTAGTCCTCAGATTCATTCTCATTTTTAGAAAACATGCCATTTCCAAATAGGGGGCCGCAATGCATGGGTATTTCTTAATAGGGGGTTGGGGGGTTGAGGGCAAATTGTACAATATATACATTGTTCCACAGCATGTTCAATCCAAATGGGGGGGGGGGGCCACGATACATGGGAATTCTAAATGGGGGGCCATGGCCGGATAAGCCCCCCTTGGATCCGCCCCTGGATTCTGGGGAGGTCAAGCCGACGAAAGGAATTATTTCACCGTGAATGACGATGCATTTACCTTCGTCATTAACCTTGTTTTGTGCAACATTTTTTCATGCATGCGAATATTAAGTTTCATTTTGATGAGTGCCCTTGAACCTTGGCTTATCGTACTCTGCACTCTGGTTTTCAATTGCATTAATACAGATTGGGTTAGGAAATAATGAATGTATTTCCGACTACATATCACAATTAGACACCGCAGAGGATGACGAGTTAGTTGTTGAGAGTCGAGTGTCAATGATATGCCTTTCAAGTGGACGAATGGATACGCTGGTTATCACTCAACGATATCTCTCTAAATAAAATGATGACATATCGATATCTGGCCATCAGTTGAGTTACAAATAGCTTGCCTGTAGTTCAGTCTGAGCATTGCAAGCAGCACTTTCTTGATGTTTAATGTGGCTGTGAGAAAGTTACCAGCGAGATAGAAACGTCATGTAGTTAAGACATACACGGTACAGACAGTGCATGGATTACAATGGAAGTAACTGATTGGGAAGTTGTAGACGTCGTTATCTTAGTTCTCTATTTCGTGTTTGTGTTGGCAATTGGATTGTGGGTGCGTGCTTATTTTGAACAGTTTTTGATTTTGAACAGTTTTGGGCATCATCATCGTCGTTGTCGTCATTATCATTATCGTCATCATCATCATCATCATCATCATCATCATCATCATCATCATCATCAGTATTTATAGAATCTTTATTATCGTATTAAATAATTAGTACGTCTCCCATCTAGACATCCTATCTGGAGAAATCCTCCGGAGGAGGGTTTGACAGCTATCTCGGCCTGGTGCGAAGAATGGCCCACTATGGAAGTGGTGAATCGTTCGCTCGTGGCCGTGCCGTCTGTCTGGCCTCCGGGTGGTGATCTCCCTCGCCATCTGTGGAAAACTTTAAATCGCTTCCGCACGGATCAAGGCTGCTGCGCAGCGAATCTGGTGAGATGGGGACAGGCTGATGATCCACTGTGCTGCTGTGGAGAAAGACAGACGATGTCGCACATTGTGAACGAGTGCCGCCTTCTTCGTTTTCCGGGAGGACTCCAGGCTCTACATCTTGCCGAGGGTCCCGCCACGGTGGCATGGCTTGATGCGAACTGCATTCGCTAAAGAAAGAAAAGAAAGAAATAATTATTCATTAGGTTCATCTTTATTTGCCATATAATCATCTCGTAATCATTTTGAAAGTGACTTTAATCTATGTAAAAACAACATTTTATCAAACTGTTGCTGTATTTTTAAATGTTGCTTTAAATGGATAAACTAATTAAATAAATATTTTATTTCTTGTGAGTATGCAACTATGCATCATGTGCATAATTATTCCACTTCCATAGTCTCTTTAGTCGTGGTTGGGTCGGGAGCACTTCTGAGTAAATACTCCTTTAATGATTGTTTTCCAGACGTTATGTCGTCCGAACAGAGGCAGCGTAACAAGCTACTTTTTGGCCGGTCGAGACATGGGCTGGTGGCCGGTTAGTAACAATTCAATTGGAGATACTTGTTGTATAATTATAAAATAAGTTGAATTTCAATTTATAAAAGAGGTGATGATACCTTAGCATCATCTCAATACTGCTTTGTGTATTCAGAGAATAAGGTTGTTCAGTCTTAGAAGTCTCACAGTGTTGCTTCTTTGTCCTTTGAGCAACAATAGCTATTCTTCATTGGATGCTTCTGTGATACTTTTCGTGATGTTGAGTTTTATTTATTTGTACAGCATTATGAAGCAGATTTGTTTGATCGTGAGTTGAAGTTTCAATGCTGCTTCAGTTTAAGTTCTGTGAAACCGTGAATTTGGAAGTTTTATGATTGAGTCAGTTTTATGATTCAGACAGTCCTGTAAGATGTGCACTTCATAACAATTAGCTTTAATGGGCAGTTAAGAATAGGTTTTTTAGCAACCATTCACTCTTTGGTTTGTGATTATGTTGCTGAAAGCTGAATAAGATGTATTGTGTGTGATTTTGAAGGTTGGAGCATCTCTTTATGCGAGTAACATTGGAAGTGAGCATTTCATTGGTCTGGCTGGAACGGGAGCTGCGTCTGGAATTGCGGTCGTCCTCTACGAATGGATGGTCAGTAAACTTTAGCTTACAAGAAGACTTTTATCTCCTGTTGACAAAGGTTGTGTCTTTCCACTGGTTTTATGGTCACCTGGAATAGCCTTCCTTGTGATCAGTGCATTCTTCTAGTTGGAGACTTCACACGTATACACCTTTACCTGCATTGTTTATTATTGGAGTTGTGCTGGGAGTGACTCTGAGTAGGTTTTTTGGAGGAGTGCTATACAACTCCTCTGAATGCATGAACGAGCGGATGGAGATGTTTTGCTGACGAATCAAGAGGACTTGTTGGTAGAAACTTTTAAAACTTGGCACTTACTGATGCGTATCCCGTTACATGTCATGTCATGTCATGTCATGTCGCCATCGTCGCATCGCGACGGTTGGCTACATGAATGGACCTTTAATGCCCAGAGTCTTCTGTTCCTTGTCGCGCTCATTAAGTCAGAGCCTACAAGTCCTGTCCAGTTCAGGACGTTGTCGATCCAAGATATCCTCGGCCTTCCTCGTCCTCGGTTCCCCTCCACAAAACCCGTCATGATGCTGCTTTCGATGCTACCGTTTTGTTGTCTCATGATATGACCAAAATATCGAAGTTTCCGAATTTTGGTGTGGGCCAATAGTTCTCTTGTTGGTAGAAACTTTTAAAACTTGGCACTTACTGATGCGTATCCCGTTACATTATGATAATATTCATTCAGTGCAGTTTCATGACATATCTGCTATTCAGCTGTTTAGAGCGTATAAGTTGTCGAATGTTCTTTTGTTTTGTGGTTTTTAGTCTATGCCTTTGGTGATATTGCTGTCCTGGTTGTTCCTGCCAGTTTACCTTTCGTCTGGGGTAAGTAACAAAGCCTATATACAGCTAATCTAGAATGACGGCATATAAGTAAAAAAGTAAGTTAATAAGTAAGTTAATAATTAAGTAGCCTCTTAAGTCAAGTGCTTGCATTTTATAAACATTTAGATGCTTACAGAAGGCGAGTGTGAAAATTCCAATGTTGATTCTTCACTAATGGCCATCTCCTCTGTGGTATTTCATGCTAGAGCTAGAGCTTGCCTTTTCAATCTATCTATCTATCTATCTATCTATCTATCTATCTATCTATCTATCTATCTATCTATCTATCTATCTATCTATCTATCTATCTATCTATCTGTCTATCTATCTATTCTGTGTTTGATTTTGCATCGTTATGAGACCAACACTGCCATCATAATCACTTCCATCTTTGCATCGCAGTATTGCCTTTGGCGAGATCCCATGATTGGGTGATTGTAAATGTATATTATTATAATGTGTTAGCGCACCGCCAACTGACTGTTTACCTATATAGCACTGTTGACTGTTTAATTTATAAGATCAGTTGTCATTATAAGCTGCTTTCATTTGACTGATGCTTGTGTTTTCTAGGTGTTTACTTTACCTGAATATTTGGAAAAGCGATTTGGTGGAGAGAGAATACGAATCTACATCAGTTGCTTGGCTTTGCTGCTCTACATCGTGACCAAGATAGCGGTTGGTCGATTGTTTACGCATTTAGGCATATAACCTGTGTTTTAAGCATGGTCACTGGTCAGTGGTAATGTGGGTCATACTCGCATTACATTCGTGATGTCTTACATTGGCTCCCGGTTCAGTCGCGCATCCACTTCAGGGTTGTTTCTTTTGCTTGGCGCTGCATCGATACTTGTATAATATCTTTGTGTTTTAAATATAAACGCTGTTGTTCTATTATCAAAAACTATTGAAACGCTGGGATGACACTGGGCAGTAATCTCTGATTCCACATATAATCTCTTTGCCTGCAAGCACTACTCTCTGAGTAGAGCCCTTGAAGAGGCTCTATATAAATCACATAGATAGATAGATAGATAGATAGATACTTGTATAATATCTTTGTGTTTTAAATATAAATGCTGTTGTTCTATTATCAAAAACTATTGAAACGCTGGGATGACACTGGGCAGTAATCTCTGATTCCACATATAATCTCTTTGCCTGCAAGCACTACTCTCTGAGTAGAGCCCTTGAAGAGGCTCTATATAAATCACATAGATAGATAGATAGATAGATACTTGTATAATATCTTTGTGTTTTAAATATAAACGCTGTTGTTCCATTATCAAAAGCTATTTAAACACTTGGGGTGACACTGGACAGTAATCTCTGATTCCACATAATCTCTTTGCCTGCAAGCACTTCGATATCTGACAGCTCTTCTTCTTGTGACTGACTAACCGTGTCTACGATTCACATTTAAAACTCTTTAAAATAATAATAGTAATATTAATAACAATTATATTTATAATAGTAATTATAATCTTGGTCTTACTTGTGTCAGAGCGCAACTTATATCAATGATAAACAGCTCTCTGTCTATGTTGTGTGTGGGAATCCTCATCATAAACATAATCAACGTTAAATTGTGCTGGTTGTGTGAAGTAAATTTAATTCTTGTTTCGTTTGTTTGACGTATGCAGGTGAGCATCTATGCGGGCGCACTTTTCATTCAGATGTCTCTCGGGTGGGATATGTATCTGTCGATAATTGTCCTACTGGCAATAACCGGCATCTACACGGTTCTTGGTTAGATATTTGTTTCTCGTTTGTTTGTTTCAGGTTGCTCACGGATGCGTTTTTTGTTTTATGTTTGTATGTGCACTTGCTACAGCGCCCCTTCAAGCTCTCTCTCTACTCAGAAGCGCTCCCGAATGCAGAGTGGACACTGCATCGGAGTTTCACGCCAAAGCACTGAGCAATTGGGAGTGAAGGACTTGCCCAAGGTCCTTATGTGGCAAGGTGGATTCGAACCTTGAACCTTCCGGCTTCAAGGCAACGATGCCACCACTACACCACCGCGTCCCACAATATCTGTATATTGAGTGTCAAAGGCATAGCATATAAGCACATGACGTTCTGATTACTTCAGAGTGAAACTGCAGTCTATGCAGATGATCTTTCAAAGTTTGAATCCGATCCTGAACATTAGATTAATAGCATGCAATGACGCTGTGATATAACTTAGATATGGTGTCTGCTGTTCACTTGGACTCATAAACTTGTGCTGATGATTTGTTGTTTCAGGTGGATTGGCGGCTGTCATCTACACAGACGCACTGCAGACGGTCATCATGACCATAGGAGCCATTGCACTGACTATCATCAGTAAGAAGTGACACCATTCTCAAGATTGTTTCAGTTGGCGGACATTAGATGATTTTGTTTTGATATCTGAAGAGCTTTTACTCAATTTTATCACCTTGTTTTGACCTTTATACAGTGCTGTATTGTATTAAAATATTTATAAAGTGTCTCTAATAGGGTGAACCGTTCCGTGGCACTGCCAGTGTGCGAGGCCACGAAAGTAGAAAATCGGTTTTGAGGAAAGAAAATGAGTGGAGATTACCAGCACGCCTGGGAATCACAGATTTAAGTGCATCTATCTTAACTTCCCCATTTGACAATTAATATGTTTAATTTCTCTTCTCTTACCATTTGATCTCTCTGTTTCATCATGTATGTCGATAATGCCATTAACGATGTATGGTATAATTAGGTTTGATGTGTGGTATAATTAGGTTTCTACACGGTCAATGGATATGAGAACCTGAAGTATCAGTACATGAGAGCGGTTCCATCCATTCGTGGCAACAACTCGCAATGCGGCTTCCCTCGTTCGGACGCTTTCCACATCTTCCGTGATCCAGTGAACGCTGACTTTCCATGGCCAGGACTTGTCCTCCAGGCAACACTCGGCTGTGTCTGGTACTGGTGTGCAGATCAGGTATACATTATCCATTATTGTCTGTCAGTAATACGCAGTATGTATGTAACACTGTGTATTGTATGTGTGTTTTTGTATGTGTATTTATGTGTGTATGTATGTATGTATGTGCGTTTAGGTATTATGCATGTAAGTACAATATGTATGTGTGTATGTTAACATACCAGTATATGTTTAGTTGCATCATTGTATGTATATTTGTCTTTATGTGTGTATGTCAGCACCATGTATGTATATATCTCTAATATTCTCTACACGTATGAAATATGTATGTGTGTATATATATATATTCCAGTATATATGTGTGCTTCCTTGTATGTATGCGTGCATGTGTGTGTATGTATGTGTGTTTGCATGTATGTATTATTTGTGTATGTTATGTAGCTGATAATATGAATACACCTATAAGCATGTTTGCCTGATATCTGATAAAACAGAATGAACATGTGATATTCAACTTTCTTTCAGGTGATAGTGCAAAGGGCTTTGGCAGCTAAGAACCTGTCACAGGCAAAAGGTGGATCTGTTTTGGCTGGATATCTGAAGTTGCTTCCACTTTACCTCATGGTCTTTCCTGGAATGATCAGCCGAACGCTCTATCCAGGTCAGACGGGATCTCATCACTTTGAATCAATATCTTGTCTGTAGGTTGTCAGGGTTCCTCTAACTCAATGTATTTACTGCTTCTTAACCCTTTACCCGTTTGCCCCGAGAATATCTGTTGAAAACACGAGCTTAATGGGAAAAATGAACGGGTAAAGGGACTGAGACTTTATCATTAAAATAAATAAGTGGAAACACAACACTGAATATTTTTTACAGATGACATGAAAAATGAAATTTTCAATATCATATGATAAATAACTTAATACCTGATGTGTTTAAAATTTTTAAAAAAAATTGATAAGTAGGGCCTACATTACAATGCCCTCAATAATTAATTCGTATATTTTTTACATTGAGATACGTCCTTGATATTCTGAATAGACGATAATATGTTCGTACATACATTTTAAATTAGAACATAGTCAATTGTAGTAATTTTTTAATGGATTGATATAATTTTTAATGGATTGATATAATTTGTGCTTAGGTATTTGTTGCTTATTTTGTTTGTGCGTAAAGATGAAGTTGGTTGCATTGATCCGGAAGAGTGCAAAAGAATTTGCAACAATGAAGTCGGTTGTTCAAACATTGCTTATCCATTACTTGTGATGACACTCCTACCAGCTGGTGAGTGAACTTCAGCTGGTAACTGCTCTAGATCTGCTCTGAATTTAGTACTGTAGTTCTGGATTTACAGTAGTAGTGGAGATCTGGATTCTGTTGTGTAGATCTGGATATAGTAATGAAACTCTTGTTCCATCAGAAACAAAACTACAGGCTCCAATCTGATATACAAGAACACAAGATCAAGCTGGAGAACAGGCTTAAAAGGGCCCATATGAGAATCTCTGTGAAGGTCAACTGCGAAGTTACCCACTGAGTCGATAGTCAATTCTCTGATGATTCCTTGGAGTTTAAAGACCCTTTCCAAATGAGAATTACATTTACATAAAAGGTCCATTACAGTTTGTGAAATGTATCGGGCTGGAAGGCCTACTGTAGTTTGTGAAGTATGGTCACTGCAGTTGGTTATCAAAACATCAGCAGTGGTTAATATTTGGGGTTACTCCAAATAACTGTCCCATTGAGACACACAAATAGCCCAGATGCTGACAGCTTACATAGGTCCAATCCATTACTATATTGCAACAAGCAAGCGTATCCATACTTATGCAGTAATGTTGGCCAAGAGGATGTGCAAAAAACATGCTGTCAAACAAACAAAATCCACAGCAGAAACAAAGAACAATTATTCTGACACAGTAAATTCAAAACATCTACAATTATTTAGAGAAAATTTTTCATGTAGACTTCATCCATGTTAGTATGTGACATTTCTTGTGGTGTAACTAGCAAGAGTATAATTTTTATGTGGCTGTGTAATTGTCAGGGCTGAAGGGTCTGCTAGTGGCGGTTATGATGTCGGCCATTATGAGTTCGTTGACTTCGATATTCAACAGCGCAAGCACGCTCTTTACGATTGATCTCTGGCATCGCATTCGACCAAAAGCGGGACAGAGGGAACTTCTTATCACTGGCAGGTAAGGCATTTCTCATCATCTCGCTGTTAAATGCACAATGTGGATGACAAGAAAGTGTTACCTGTAGATATGGAATGGACTTCCACCATCAGTTCGCTCCACCTTCCTCTTTGTTAGTCTGTCCTTGGCTTTCTCAAATCCTGCCTTTTGTCTCGGGGTGTCGATCACATCACACTGGGAGTGCTTCTGAAAGGCCTTTTGCTGAGAGACTTGATTTTTAAATGATCATATACAATACGAGATATATATATATATATATATTATACATATATATTATATGGATATAGACCTGTATGTGTGTTTCAGTCAGTCAGCCAGTCAGATCGTCAGTAAGTAAGTCAGTCAGTCGGTCGTTTGGTCAGTCAGCCAGCCATTTAGTCATCGTAGAGAGCGTTCCAAAAGAGTTTATCTCGTTGTTAAGATTATAATAATATGAATTCGGACAATCACTATTCTTATTATTCTGTGCGTTTTTCTGTGTGTGTGTGTGTGTGCTCTATTCACACTGGTGATATGTTTTGTAGATTAGTGGTGTTGATTCACACTGGTGGTATGTTTTGTAGATTAGTGGTGTTGGTTCACACTGGTGATATGTTTTGTAGATTAGTGGTGTTGGTTCACACTGGTGATATGTTTTGTAGATTAGTGGTGTTGATTCACACTGGTGATATGTTTTGTAGATTAGTGGTGTTGATTCACACTGGTGATATGTTTTGTAGATTAGTGGTGTTGATTCACACTGGTGATATTTTTGTAGATTAGTGGTGTTGATTCACACTGGTGATATGTTTTGTAGATTAGTGGTGTTGATTCACACTGGTGATATTTTTGTAGATTAGTGGTGTTGATTCACACTGGTGATATGTTTTGTAGATTAGTGGTGTTGATTCACACTGGTGATATGTTTTGTAGATTAGTGGTGTTGGTTCTGTGTGGCATAAGCATTCTCTGGCTTCCACTCTTGCAGTCGTCTGCTGGTGGTCAGCTATTCGTCTATATTCAATCCATCCAAGGATATCTCGGAACTCCGATTGGAGCGCTCTTTCTTCTTGCCATCTTCTGCAAACGTGTAAATGAGAAGGTCAGCTTACAGCAAACATATTAAATAATACATAAGTTATGTGCATTGTTTGTTCAATTTACAATACAATATATACAATACAATACAATTAGTCATTTATTTACAACTACAATACATGTGAAAATGTGATTGTCACCAGTTTCGTCCATCACGAATCGTTATAGTACAAGGTTGTCTGAGATTCTGACAACCAGTACAATGATAATGTACACGTGTTTATACAAACTATAAAAAAAACTGCGTATCATTATTATTTTTTTATATTTCTTTAAACTATTTTATTTTATTGCTTGCAGTATTTATGATCCCTCAAGCTTTACTTTATTATTATTATTATTATTATTAAATTGTCATATTATAACGCACTTAAACAAAAAAGAATCTTGCACGAAAGTGCGTAACAGGAAAGCCTTCTCATAATAAATCTTAAATGAATAAGTCTAAAAGTTTTTCGTGAAGAGCATAAAGATGATTTGCAAATAAAGTCTGGAAGTTTATTCCATTCAGTTAGGCCGGCTAGTGCAAATGCACGGTTTCCAAATTTTTTGACTGAAAGTGTGACCACAAAGTTACATTGAGATGTATGTGCTGAGTCAGTGACTTGGTCTAAACTTATTATAGCACCCCTTCAAGATTACTACTCAGAAGCACTCCTGCCTACAGCGCTGACACTGAATTGGAGTCTCACGCTGAAGCATATGAGCAACAGTGGCGCGTGAAGGACTTGCTTGTCCCTGCGAGTCGTCTTGAGGTAGATTTGAACCTGCAACCCTCCAGCTGCAAGGCAATGAACATACTCACTACACCACCATGCCTGTTCTGTAACTGTTATTCATAGTTGTCATTTGCAGATAATTTATGGTATTATTTTGTTCTAGGGAGCGTTTTTCGGCATTCTGTTTGGTCATCTGTGTGGTATTGTGCGCATGATTCTCGACTTCGTCTACCCAGCACCACAGTGTGGACAGCCGGATGACCGACCGCTTATGATCTCCGAGCTCCATTATACGTACTTCAGCCAGCTCAACTTCCTCGTCACAGCACTCGTCATCTTAGGAATCAGCCTCATCACCAAAAAACAGAACAAAGATGAGGTACTGTCATGCATCTAATGTCTTTACCTTACTGAAACACTTCACTCCAGAGTAAGGCTGGCCTGTACTCAGTGTACTTAATGTCAATATGTAAATGGTTTTTTATTCGAGGTTCGAATCCACCTCGCCACGCAAGGACCTTGGGCAAGTCCTTCACTCACAAATGCTCAGCGCTTCGGCGTGAAACTCCGATGCAGTGTCCGCTCTGCATTCGGGAGCGCCTCTGAGTAGAGAGAGCTTGAAGGGGCGCTATAACAAGTGCACATACATGAAATAGAGTGAGGAGTGGAAGCCAATTCTATGCATGCTGGTTAGTTAATCTGTTTCAATGGGAAAGGCCACTTACTACTTTGCCATAAAAACTGGATTTTATTCACAGGTTGAGAATATGTGGTGTTAATGACATTGATTTATAACATGTTTTGTATTTTTCGTTCTCTCATTTTGTCATTAGCTAAAACTTCTGTCATGTACTTTCATATCAAATTTTATCTCCTGTTATTTAAAGATAAATAAGTAATTTATGTTTTCCTTTAATCACTTAAATCTGACTGAATACTGTGCAGCAGTCTATGATAAATACCTAACTTTGTTACATTTGTATGCTTTCCATTTTCTCCTCTCAGTTACAGTCAAATATATCAGTGTGTTTATTCAGTTCTGAATCTGAAAAAAACCTGATGAAACCTGGCAGCAAACTCCAAAGCTTTGTACAAGCATGCTGAAGGGCCACAGAGCTCTTTGATTTTACCTTTAGTCTTTTGCAAAATGCTGGTCTTAAAGTTTGGTTGGTGCCATATTTTAGCTCACAGGTGTCACATGGTGGACAAGAAGAGACAAGAAAATAGAGAGGAAGACATCATTGGATAACGGAAAAGGTAAGTACAATAAATATTGTTATATAATTATAATTATACCAAATGCCTCTTCAGTTTAGAGCAGCGATCCTATACTCGATTCATGTCTATAACTGTAAGTTTGAATTGGATAAATAATAATATTAGTAGAGCCATTTATAATGCTCTATTTTATCGAAAAAAACCTGATGGGACCTGGCAGCAAACTCCAAAGCTTTGTACAAGCATGCTGAAGGGCCAAAAAGCTAATTGATTTTACTTTTATTCTTTTCAAAAATGCTGGTCAAAAGTTTGGTTGGTGCCATAAAAAACCATGTTATAAATAAATGTAATTTTCAGTAATTGTTGTAAATTTGAATCAATGGATGAATAATAATTAATTTGTCCTCATTCACTGAAGTTCCTCATCAGTTAGTTATCAATTAGTTGACTAATCATCTTCACTTGTAACAGTTGGACGTCCAAAGCAAATAGCAACATGTTTCCTGAAGGTCCAATAACTGGCATGCTTCATACTTGTGCACTTGTTTTTTCATTCATTCATTATATATGCATTTTATATAGCGCTTGTTCAAGGACACTACTCAGAGGTGCTCCCAACCACAACACGTCCAAATAAAACTCTCAGGAATACCTGAGAACGAGCTATAGAAAAGGTGCGGAGCATCAAGGGCAAGCTGTTCCAGGTTGTGGGACCTACCACCAAAAAGGCACATAGTGGAGGATGTATAGTAAAAGGTTTTACATCAACTCCATCTGCTATCTTGCTTTAAAAACTGGTGTATATTGTTCCAGAGCAAAAGACAATAGACCCTGCTGGTTGCCAGCCTCTGCAGCTGGAACCGGAGACATCGGACACCACCAGCAGCATCAGCAGCCGACATCATCGGCAGTCAGCATCTGTTGCCAGACGATGGTTCAACGTCGTTTGTGGTCTTCCAGAGAACCAGACAGAGACAATGAGTCTGTCGGAGGAAGCAGCCACAGCAGAAGAGTCTTATGCGGAGAGAATGAAGCTGCTGAAGGAAAGACCGTTCGTGCGAAGAATTCTCAACGCCAACGCTGTCATTGGAATCAGCATCACGATTTTCTTATGTGGACTCTACTATTAGGTCAATTCCCATCAGTGTACAGTAGTACGTAGGGTGAGAATTGCCAGGAGGTTGGGGGTTTCAACCCCCCCAGTCTTTCTTAGAGCCCCATAGTAAAGTGTGTTTTTCACACCCCAATTCCAAGTGATAATGGTCCAAACCTCCAGTTATTTTTCCACAATTCTCACACTGGTAGTACGTCACGTATTGTGACAATGAGAAACGCTGACAATCGGTACAACATAGCGGTGCCTACCATGCATATGTCTCGTGAACAAATTGGACTGATGATTTTGAAGCAACACAGTTAAATTATAAGTGGTTTGTGCCATCGTTGATTGATTAAGTTCAAGTGGAAGCTACATAGCAAAGCAAGCAATGAAAAGAACTGCAAAAGTAAGCAAGTAGGTAGCATAGCTATCCAACAAGTTCTCCTGTGACACATGAAATATGCGTACCCGACCCCAACAGCCAAATTTTCTCATCTGCCTGGATTTGAAGAGTTTCTCATTTCTGCACATGAGTTCATGTTTTGCACATTTCAGCAGTGGGGGTGGGGAGTTAAACTTTTGTCCGAAGAAAATCCTGATGACCTTTTTTTATTTAGTCGTCCGGTCGAAATTGCCCGAAAATTCCCGTTGCTTCTTTTGCCCGAAAATTCTGACGACCTTTTTTTTAGTCGTCCGGTCGAAATTGACCGCAAATTTTATATCCTTTTTTTATTTTTCCTGGTCTGCTTGCCCGAAAACCAGACTTGCCCGAAATTTTGGGGGGCATTTGAACCCTCTGGATCCCCATTTCCTACGCCTATGGTTTTGCATGTTGTTTCACAGGGTTGCAATTAGTTATTTTCAAGTACCGTACATGTAAAATAATTTTTAAACTAATAATATTTATTAAATGGATATTGCCAACACTAAAATATTGTAAAATTATTTGAAATGCAGCCATCCAGAATTGACGTTTTAGAGTGCCCAATCAAATCTAGGTTTGCACCATTGAATGTTAAGAAAGTTATTGGTGAATCAGTAAAACAGTTATAAATCATTCAATCAATCAATCAATCCAGAGTCAGGCCTCATTGATGAACACCCAAACTTGGAGGTCTAATACTTATCGGTTACATCCCCCGATGACACTTCAAGTACTGGATCAACCCACGCTGTGGAGTCCCCTGAGAAATAAAAACTCTGCAATGGAACAATTCATGAGTGTTCAATAGAAACATAATCAGTTAACTGACATTGATTGTTATTTTGGCGTAACTATAGTATCGAGGACCGAATGACAACGCTAGTCCTAACCCTAACCGACCCTCAAGACACCTGACCTTAACTGACTCATCGGTCTCCGATACTATAGTCATGCCATTATTTTTTCATTTTCCCAGCGTCAGAGTTTGGCTCCTTAGGTTTCTACGTGCTTATAGTTTTCTCTCGCGAGTCCGCATTTCTTGTCGCGTTTGGCCGCAACGATGTTTCCATCGATGACGATATGATCGTTCGGCAGAACGTCGTACGTGAAGAACATTCGCAGGAAGTGACACCCGCTGCGAATGTGCGACAGCATCTGGAAATGGTCGTTATGGCGCGGGGCGACTCCGCTCTTTTCCGCCAGAAGCCCAACGTACGCGTCCTCCATCGCGATGGGGGTCACCCTCCCCATCGCACGATTCATCAGCGTCAGAACATCGTAGGAAAACAGGTAGACGGGGCCCTGGATGAGGTCCGGAAAGAACTGCTTGGGGTAATCAGCGGGCGACACGTACATCGGGTCTTCCAGGTCTCGAACGGGAGCGTCCTTCCGGAGCAGTCGGCCGACGTAGAGCCCTTCCTTGTCGGCAGAAAATTTGGCCTTGAGCCAACCGGAAATGGCGTTCATGTTGTGGAAAATGTTGTCCCGTGACTTCATGACGTAGTGCACTTTGCATTTGCGACTCAGTTGAGACGAGGCCGTCATCCACTTCAGGGCGAGCATGAACTTGCGCGTGTCCTCGTACGGACTGTCGATGAAGTCGCCCTGCAGTATGTCGTGGTGTTTCTCGCTCTCCGTTTTTATTTCATCCGCCAACCACTCGGTCTGTGCTCGACCGATAACGAATATTGAAATCCACCTGAGGTTAGAAATCAAGGGTTATCGACCATTTGGCATCCTCAATTATTTGAATATTGAAATCCACCTGAGGTTAGAAATCAAGGGTTATCGACCATTTGGCATCCTCAATTATTTATTTTTATTTATTTCTCCATTTCTATAGCAACCCTTCAAGCTCGCTACTCGGAGGCGCTCTCGACTACAGCACAGGGTTTCACACCGAAGCGCTGAGCAATTGCGAGTGAAGAACTTGATCAAGGTCCCTACACGGCATCTTGAGGTGGATTTGAACCTGCAACCCTCCGGCTGCAAGGCAACAAAGTTTCCCACTACACCACTGTGCCCCAGAATTATGGTTGCACTATAGAAGTTCTCAGATAATTGTTAGGAAATTTGGCATGTACAAATTGTACATACATAAACAAATAATATTGAAGTTCTATAATCTAGCCTATAGAGATAAGTTCATTCATTCATTATTAGAATTTATATAGCGCCTCTTCAAGAAACTACTCAGAGGCGCTCCCAGCCCAGCCACGACTAAAACTGCTGTGACTGGCCGGAGTTAACACGCCGAGGTGCCGATCCCATCTTATGTTGTGCCGATTTCCGCGATTTGCGTGCAGGGTGAGAGGTCTCGATATTATGACATTTATAGGCTCTAGGACTATAGTTGGGTCACTTCCTTGGATGCTTGCATTGCAGTCTGTTACCATTGGTATAGGCAAGGTCTAGTCCTATAAATTATTGTCTTTAATTAAGGCTTTAAATGTTTTGGCTATTTTTTTGCATGGTTCTCAATCCATTCCATTGTCTACTCCAAGTTTGGTCAATGCATTATGGTTGTGTCAGTGCATGCTCGTTTTAGCCACAAGAGCACCAAGCAAATATCTGCAGACTGGGTGGGGGCCAAGTCACTGACCTGATTTCTGCTGAAGGATACTTGTCCGCAGTGAACCGTGCCCACGTGCGTCGGATAGCCGTCCTTCCTCCCCGATTTTCCGGTCGACTGAAGATGACCATAAGCAGTGCTCGCTCCTGATCACACGAAATGTCTGGTGCGAGCAGAACATCGACCGGAAACATTTTCGGTTGTGGCTTCTCCCGATGCTCAGCCACTTGTGCACCAATTCCTCGGCTCTTCACCACATCTTCAACGACATTCTTGTTTACAATTGGTTTCTTTCTGAGCTGCACGTTTGGATCGAAAACAGGCATAGCACCATTCTGATCGAAAACAGGAATGGGAATTGGCTGGCTGTCCTCTTCCTCCTTCGATGTGTCATCTCCAAGTGGACTAACACTAGTCTTTATCTCTTCCTGTTGAACTCCTGGAATGTGAGTTGGAAAATTCCGGAACTTTGGATTAACGTTGTCGTGCTGAACGACTTCCCGATCTCTTTCTTCCGTATCCCGTCGAGAGACTTTTGAAAGGAGAATATTAATGAGCACCGACGTAACGAGTAACGCAACAATCCATCCGCAGACGGTTGGTTGTCTTGTACGAGGGTTGATAAAGAACAGGACAAGCGAAGAACTAACACTCATTTTTTCTGCGCGTTGAATAATCCAATGTTTTCACGTGAAATGATCATAAGTCTGTATATGACAACACTGCCAATGCCACATCTCACAGCTTTTAACAAATGTTCATGGACAAATATAATGATTCAGTGAGATTTGTTTGCCTACTGTCAACAATCAATGATAGCCAGATGTCAGTTGCTTGCCGAAAGTCAATTCAATACCTAGGCAGCGTCAGAAATCAGGCCAGAAATTAATGAGGATGCTTTAAGTTTAAGCCTCACAATTTTTTATGCGGCCTATCTTGCCACAACGAAATTGTTTGCCCATTTGTTCACTACGGTGTAGTGTGTACATAATGAAACTTTGTTATGCACAGACCATTTGCTTAGGAGTACAGTCACAAAATTCAACTCTATCATAATCTCGAGATTGCTACAGTGTCCACAAAAGTGAAGTCAAGCGACGTCAAGGGAATCAGTTTATTCAAAACGAAGTCGATAAGTAGAGGGTAAAAATCCGGAGATTCAGGCATCTGCTCCACCATATACCATTGTTAAAGCACAGATTCATCATTCATCAACAAGATATCTTGCTAGTTATTTCTGATGCTTCAGTCTTTCACAATCGCATTTCAATGCATCACAGGACAATGAAGCGTTCAAATAACTTGCAACACCTCTGAGGACTTTTAGATATCATCCACGGGTTCATACTTTCAAAAAACTTACAAATATCCTAATAAATGTAGCCACTCCACCTGAACTTCCAGTAACATGACACATTATTATTTTACAAAACGAACAGAATAGCACATTTCAACATAATTTCTAGAAAGTTGAGATCACATAAATCTTCCCACATAATAAAATACCTATGTCACTTAACATTCTCTTTCTCTGTCAAGGAAAAAACCAAATCTAAAAGATTGAAACAGTTTCCTAGGACTGTCGAAGACCTGATAAAATTGATCCATCCATTGGACCCTCTTTCACCGGTTAAGTCATGGGAGGTGAGGTTCAAGAGAGGGAAATCTTGACACTAGCCAAAGCGTCCACAGCCCACTGTGGATAATTTCGCTTTGGAAACATCTTCAGCATAAATGTCTGAACAAATTCTGGAAATCGGTCGCCAGCGATCGATTCGCGCATTTCTTTCATCAAATTCAACTGAAAATAAATAAGCACATTATCAGAAATATAGTGAGTTTAATTTCACTCAAGAGATCACTGCCATCTTTAAAAAATATCTCAAATCCTGCACATTTATTGATAGCAGACACACATGTATACCACCCACACAATTCGGTATGATCACCAACTCATCATCTGTCCCACACAACTCAGTCTACTTTACATATGAATTCAGTTTCCTCCATCTCAGATGCACACGGAAAGTAAAAAAAATCTAAATGAAAAATGTTTACCCAAATTACTAAAGGCCTTGTCATCTCTAGAACTGATTATTGCAACTCAGTTCTCTCTGGTCTACCTGTATCCACCTGCAACCTCTTACCACTGTTCTCCATTATGCTACATAGCGCATAAAAACTTGTCTTCTTTTAAACCACATCGTCCCCCACCATTCGTTAACTACACTGGCTTCCCATACAGGCCCAGAAACTTTCAAAAGATTCTATCTTCTAATAAGCCAAGTCGACACAACTTCATCTCCTTATGTGTCCTCACAAAGGTTGTTACATTTTGTTCATCTCTCCAATCCAGACTAGGACTACGGTCAGAGTGAAGCCCAACTGAGGCATGTGGAAGACATCGATATGATAATATTATTATGCATACATGAATGAGAGATCTGACAATGCAGTTACCTGGTAGGCTAGATTGTGAATCGTCAGCAGAGAGCAGGACACTGGTTCCTGGGTTACAATCGAGTGCAGAAATGCTCGTGTATACTGTCGGCACGTTGAACAAGAACAAGAACTGTCGATAGGCTCGAAATCCTTTCGGTACTTCTGGTTCTTAAGCTGGAGCTGACCACTTGGAACTAGAGCCACTCCAAAACGCTGGAAAGACAGATCGATATCAAACAGCTGCCAATAGGTATACATATACAATGATGATGATGATGATGAAATGCACTTTGACCAAAGGCAGGTTATTTTGCCTTTATGCCAACCAGTGGTGAGATGAGTGAGGTTGTTTCTCATCGTCTTCTTCGCAGACAATTGTCACTGAGCAATAGGTCAGACTGGCTACGCAGAGGCTTGAAGTAGATTTGAACTTGCGACCCTCCGATTGCAGGGCACAGAGCATACGGCTATACCACCGCATCCAACATGTGCATGTGTGCACATGTGTGTTTATGTATGCAAATGCCTCAAATTGCAAATGCGAGAACATGCACAAAAATTTATATCCCTTTATGTAATATTATAAATATACACATATAAATACTTGACCTTGCTAAACTTCCAGTGGCACACTACTCAGGCATTTTTATAAATGTTTTCTACCATGACTGCGCATTACACCAAAGTCATATCAGATCACCAGATTTAAGTGAAAATGAACCAAAAAACCATCACTCACAGCAGTACGTGTCGGATAGACACAGTCAAACATGTCACAGCCGAGAGCGACGCAGACAACCAGGTCCACAGCAAAACTACAACGAAAGATTCCAATTAAGTATAAATAAACAAAGCAAACAAAATAAATTAATAAAATTCAAACAACATGGACGTCGGACACTAGAAATTTAACACGTTGGCCGCGAGAGACGTGCTAACATGTCCCATATCGAGTCATTTAACACAGCAAATCAACGTGCTAAGTTAGACAACTTCTGCTATCTTATTTATTTCCATTACTGCACTGCATTAACAGTCACTGACTGTGGAGACAAAATGAAAACCAAAGACAACCAGGTACCTCTAGATATGGTTGTTGTCTACGCCCTAAGAATGAATCTAACGCACTTTTCAACTTCTGCCCGACAAAATAAATCCAATTCACAGTAGTGATCAGCGTGAGTCTATCTAAAACATGAAGTACCCCATTGTAAAAATCCCTATGTTTCCTTCACCCATCTTCTTGTCACTTGGGCGAATTTCTTAAATCTCGTAAATTCTTAAATCTGCATTCGGGGAATTTCAGGCCGCAGGCAACCAGCTAAGATCCACGTCCAGAAGTCTGCTACAAGTTACACTGTCTTCTATGCGATTTGCTGACTGTTCCTCCTCTGTATAAAGACCCACCGTGCATGGAACAGTTTCCCGACCATGTGAATAACGTGCCATCTTTGGAGGCATTTACATAGCACCTCAGGACCAATATTTTTAAACAATCTTTTCACTGTTATCATCTTGGTGAAATCATGCACCCTTTCCTTCAGTCTTGGGTGAGCTACAGCCAGGGCCGGATTAAGCAATGTCGGGGCCCTGTTCGTAAATTTTTGTGGGGGCCCTTTTCGGGAATTTTTTGCGGAAAATTTTTCAAATCTTTCAGGAAAATCATACCATTTCATCCGCCAAAAAAGTTGACGACCTTTTTTTTTTTTAGTCATCCGCCGAGATTTTTGGGAAAATAGTTGTGTGTCAGAAATTTTCTTAAAATTTTTTTTTACACATTTGTGGGGGCCCCCTAAAGTGTGGGGGCCCCTGTTCCGCCGAACATGTTGAACATGCCTTAATCCGGCCCTGGCTACAGCACAACACAAATCTTCTTTGTATTATTATTATTATTATTATTGTTGTTGTTGTTATTATTATAAGTCTCAAAAATACATCTGATTAAAATATAAAACAATCATAATGTTCAGGAATCAATTGATAACAGACCCAACTCCCATCAGGTATCGTGGCTTCTCTTTTGGTAGAATTCCAGTCGACAGAGTAACCATTCTCCAGAATTCACTCTTCTCCTCTCCACCGCTCAAGCCTCCAATCGCAAATCCAGGAACATCTCTCTTTATCAACTCTACCAATCACAGAAACAACGTCCTTCTAATTTATTATCAGAATTTCATCTAAACAACCAACTGTCATTTGAAGTAACAAACTACTAGAACTATACAATGCATAACAAAACTTCATGATAAAGCCATCAGAGGTCGTGTCTTCGTACAGCATATCTTTATTCTCTACATTTCTAGAATGCTCTAATTCCTCGTGTTTCGGAGTTAGTCATACACATGACAAATGCATCAGCCAATCACAAAGCAATATACTGCCTTACCCAACCAAGCGCAATGGCCGACTCAAATTTTCTTCCAGCAATTAGCAGCCCACAGTTCTAACTATTCAATGCACAAGTGGAATCGTCTCTGAAGCACTTTGAAGTGAGCTTTTTTGTCTTCAGTCAAAGCAACCATTCAAGTTACACTCAGCTAGACTACAAATGAGTTGCATCTTTGGTCAATAACGTCAGATAAGAATTCATGAATTCCTACCTTCTGCACAAATCTTGCGCAGTTCCGGATAGAGTCCACCCTGGACGATTGGAAAGAGGCTCTGAATGTCCGACTTCTTATGAGCCCCAATGCATCTGTCCAACCATCGTATTGTTCTAAAGCCACAACAGAATTTCACTATAATCATCATTGTTGTCATCATCATCATCAATCGCCGCCGCCGCCACCCCCGCCGCCACCACCCCCGCCGCCACCACCCCCCGCCGCCGCCGCCACCACCCCCGCCGCCGCCACCACCACCACCATCAAAGAGAAATACCCTGATCTCTGTAATATCAAATTATGACTCCTTAGCATGTCCAACACTCAAACTCATTAAACCAAATTTCCTAATTTCATCTATATTTTAACACAGCATTAACACCGAAGTATTCCAAAACTACAAAAAGGCTTGGTCTTTCTGAGCACTGTTCACAGTTTTACTACCATCAGGAACTGTTGAGCACTAGTAACACGTTGACCGCCTACTATGAGTTAACTCGTAGTACAGCCAGTCATTTAACATGGCATGTAGGCGGTCAATGTGTTAAAGCTAAGGTTTCAAATAAAATCAAGTGTTACCTGTACATTGCTTCTTCAACCCTGGGTCCTGTTACTGTACTGTGCACAACGTCATCTAAGGCCATAATGATATCAGCACCTAAATGAAACCATGTATACCACATTTGATGATCATAGAACATCAACCACAAAACTAGATCAGCAGAAAGGCTCCAGTGCTAATCAGACACCCTAACACACTCAAAAAGATAATAATAATTTTAAACAGATGGCTCTCGTCACTGTTCTTGTGCCATAGAAAAATTGTTGGTTGGCATTAAAATTAAGTGCAAGATCAGTGCTGGTTTAACTGTTACAGCAAACCATACCATTCCTTCTTGCTATAACTTGCACTCAGCTTTTGTCTGTAGGCATTACTGTTCCTGCTCATTGTCTTAAGACTTTTGTCTTTCAACGGGTTCGTCACACTGGAGCACCTCTGATTAGGTTGTACTGTGAGAGGTGCTTTATAAATCCTTAAATGCCATAAATAGTGGTATAAATAGTATAGTTGCGCGTGCTATAAATTTATTTAATAATAAGAATAGTTTAGCAATCCAGTCACCTCAATAAAAGTCCAAAAAGTGCGCTGATAAATTCACACATTATACGTACCAATACTGTTTTGTATTTCGATAGATTTCTCTGGAGTGAGCATCATATCCGAACCGTCGTGTGGAGATTGGAACTTGACGCCTTCTTCCGTTATTTCAGCCAAAGCCAACAAGGAAACCATTTGAAAACCTCCGCTATCCTACAACACAGAAAACACCATTACACACTTAAAACATATGTAATTAGTCGTCTGCTACGAACAATATCTATTGGTACTCTAATAAACTGATCTACAGACTTTAGTTGGTAAGTTGGTATGGTTGTTTCTTGCATCACTGTTTGTGATTTTAATTTGAAATGGCAAGGTAAGTGATGTCATCCAAACAGTTTCATCTGAGAAGTTTTTATAAGGCTATGTAAACAAGCAAGCATTACCCGGTACTTCAGCTAACTAAATGCAATTGAAATCCATCTGTAACAAATAACTGTATGAGTTAGCATGAAGTAAAACCAAGTAGAAGTATGCTACTTGATCTCTCATGCAGCCACAGCTGTGACTCAAATCCATAGACAAATATACCCCAAACTCACCACACTTCATTCATCCTGGAAATTTATTCTACCATTCCTTCAGAGATGCTCCCAGCCCATACCTAAATTACTTCCTTACACCTTATACCTAAACTCTTTGTCCCATGGTGTTTATGAGTAGTCACCTTGAAGGGGCACTATATTAAATCTTCGCAATAAATGAATGCAGTTATCTATTGCTGATAGCCTTTGGCAGACTATACGCATAATAATGAGCCTTGAATACCTTTGCAAAAGATTGACTTGAACAATGGAACACATCAAGACAATAACTATAATTCTGAAAACAATAACAGGCTAGTCTTTCAAATTTAAATATCCTTCTCTATAAACAGATTACAGAATGAGTATAACTAGTCACTTAATCAATAAGCTTACCGTTAGCAGAGCATGCTTCCAATTCATGAACTCGTGAAGCCCGCCTGCTTGCTCCAACAGTTGGTCACCCTGAGTAACAAAAAGGAAATTTTGCATAAATAAGGCAAGATTTTTTTAAATCCTGTCTCTTTCACTCACACTGAAAATGTTGTGTAAACCTGTCGTTATCAAACTCTCAGATTCTTTATGAAATTGAAAGTGAGTGGAATACTAAGCCATTGGAGAAGCAAAACTATTGTTGCTGCTCTCACACACATTACTTTGATAAGCGATAGGAACATTGCTGAAAAAAGTAGCTGAATCCATGGTTACTCTAGAACAGTGGTTCCCAACCTTTTTTGACTCGAGGGCCACTTTTTCTAAGTTTGAGGACACGAGGGCCACTTTTTCTTAGTTGAAGGACATTAGGGGCCACAGGGTTAAAATTGTATTAACTAACAGCATACAAATTGTTATAATTGATTCAAAATATAATGTTTGATGTTATTTATCGACGTTAAAATAAAATAATTTGTAATAGAAAATAATAATGTGTTCTATCCTGTCCAAATTGTTAATTTTTCATATATTGTTGATAATTCTTTGAGAGATGAGGGTCATTTCTGAGGCCTCGCGGGCCATTTTCTGAGGCCTGGCGGGCCACTTTTGGCCCGCGGGCCACGGGTTGGGAACCGCTGCTCTAGAACATGCCGAAATTTACACTTTGAGCGTTAATATTAGTGTTGAATTTTCATTAGGCAGCCTACTGAAAATGAACATTACTAACTTTCACATTTCAATTAAATTGCATTGCAGACTGGGTTATTTAAATTTCTACTATCTTCCTCACTTATTATGCAAGATGAAGTCCTGTGCTATAAGTACCGGTAATTGCATTAGGTCATTATAAGAGTAAGAAGCCCTAATTTGAATCTGGAAAAGGACTTGCATTACGCTGAATATAATGATTTCATAGTAAAATGCACACAATTTAAAATAAACAATAACAGAAGACGATTATATTGGATAGTACTCACAGGCCTATTGCCGAGGTGATATGTATTTCCGAGCATGAGTCTGCAGCCGAGCTGTTCCAGTTGTTCAGGTAAAAGCCCCTTAAGAGTGCCCTGAGTTCCAACAGGCATAAATACCGGTGTATCCACAACAGCATGGGGAAGGGTCATTACACATGTGCGTGCTTTCGATGTCGAACACTCCGCCTTAATTTTTAATGCCAATGCGTGCTTCCTTTTACCGACGTTTCCTATCTCAGCTGATGCCATTTTTGTTAGTCGACTGCAGCTGCTGGACATAACCAAACATAAACGATTAAGTTAAATACTACTGATTTTGTTAATTAAATAACGTGATCCCGCTTTAAAGAGGAAACATCAGCAAGGCCCTATATAATTCAGGAGTGGAAAGTCATCACAAAAGTAAGTAAGTATAATCTAAATTGCGCATAGAAGTAATAAATTATTACTAATAACAAAGTTTAGTAAAATTAATTAATGTAGAGGGTGCTTTATTATTGACGCAGTTTGACAAATTTCAGGGTATTGCATTTAGCTATTAATGAAGGAAAATTAACATACATTATTAAAATGTCTAAAGAGTTGAGCCATCGTTTGTATGGTATGGTATATAGGAGCATTTATAAAGCGCCTCTTACAGACTAACTATTCAGAGGCGCGCTCAGCGTGACAGCCCCAAGGAAATAAAAAAGACTTCAAGTAGCGAAGGGCTGAAGATGAAACCCCCAATAAGATCTTACTACGGATAGTGGGAGGGAGGTCATTCCACATAGATGGGCCTACAATGGCAAAGGCACGGTGTTGGGCCATGGCAGTTTTTGTCCTTGGAACCAACAAATCAAGTTGATCAGTAGACCGGAGAGGCCGCGAAGAGACTGCAGAGGGGTTTATGCATCAAGTCACAAAAGTATTTGGGAGCTTGTCCAGTTTGAGTTTTCGAAACTAAGAGCAGTACCTTGAATTGGATACGAGAGGCAATGGGAAGCCAGTGAAGAACATCAGTCATGTAGGTAGAAATGTGGGAGTAGCAAGGTAGGCGAGCAATGTATGTGTACTTGTTATAGCGCCCCATCAGACTTTCTACTCATAGGCGCTTCAGACTACAGTGCGGACACTCAATCGGAGTTTCACACGAAAGCGCTGAGCAATTGTGAATAAAGGACTTGCCCAAGGTCCCTACGCGGTGACTTGAGGTGGATTCAAACCTGCCACCCTCTGGCTGCAAGGCAATAAACATACCCACTACACCACCGCATCCCACAAAGACTGACAAAGTATTTTTATGTTGATTGACTGAAAGACAACAACCCAATGTATATTTGAACTTCTATTTTGTAGATTCTCTCACCAAATAGCGTGCAAAATCTCCATACATAAACATATACTCCCAACATCATGTTATATTGAAGATATGGTGACACTATGACAATAATCTTACAAATGTTTCATGTGTCCTACATAGTACATATTGTGAGTACATAGATAGGTTATACGATGCTCCTAAGGGGTTTTTGTAATTAGAGAAATTTATATGGTATTATCAGCTTCAAGAATTTTTTTACAGGGAGCAATTAAAGCTTTAATTTGTTGGCATGGGGACTAACGATGGTACCTAAAGCAACCGATCACCCTTGGTTATGAGCGTATGCAGCCAGTACCTTTGGAAGCATTTAACATCACATGTAGCCTCAGCAGGATCCCAAGAATCTCTAGGATCTTGTTTTCAGCTATATCTGAACGTTTATTTCATAAACAAAACTAGTAGAAATTTTAGATTTTTTATATATTTAAAAAAATTCTTGACTATTTGGATCAAAATTTAAATGTTTATATATTTGTCAAATATATTCAAAATCAAGGGAGTAAATGCTCCCCATTGCAGACACCCATGATTGTCAGCAGCAAGCTACTTCTACACTGTTAACGGTCAGTTCAAATACTAAGAGTTACATATCTATTGTCTTGTTCTTACCATATCTTCAACATTTGACATCACTATTGTCGACGATAATAAGCTGCACAGCATCTTCTGCTGTTTAGCAGTCACTATGCACTGATGCAATTCCCAAACAACTAGAAATAATGTTTAATAGAAAAACTGACCACGTAGCAAATAAATCTCATCATTGTCTGTGATGTTTTTTATTGCACCTTAAGTCAAGAAGCTCATGCCCTGGACATAGGCAAATCGCAACTATGGATTGTCCATTAAGGAAGTTCGTTGAGGGGAGGGAAGAATAAGGGACCGTCCATAAATGACGTCATGCACCTAGGGGGATGGGGTCATACATTTGTGACGGTGCCATACTATGTTTGTATGTGCACTTGTTATAAGAGCCCCTTCAAGCTCTCTCTACTCAGAGGTGCTCCCGAATGCAGAGCGAACACTGCATCGAAGTTTCACGCTGAAGCGCTGAGCAATTGTGAGTGAAGGACTTGCCCAAGGTCCTTACGCAACGAGGTGAATTCGAACCTTCCGGCTCCAAGGCAACGACGCCACCACTACACCACCTTGCCCCACAATACTAGATATTATTTGACTTGTGCATTGATGCATGACGAGCGGAGGGGAGTCAAGAATCGTCCAAAATTGCACGACGTCATTTATGGACGGCCCCTAACCCAAATCTAAAGGGAAGGTGTAATGCCAGTTGGTCAGTTACAAATGTCCCAATCAAATTTGGTGCATCTCAGTAAGTTTGTACTCTGATCACCAATTCAATGAGAAAGTAGACAACCTATATACCGGCATATATATTGCATTTCAATGTAGTTTCTTTGCAAGAATGATCAGAACTTCACTGCATAAAATAAACCCTTCAACAGAAACAGGGCAGTCAGTCAAATCTAGGCGGAGTGCATATCTCCACAAAAGAGAATAAGATAGGGAAAAATAGAAAATGGAAATGAGAAAGTAGACCCTTTCCGCACACATCCTTAATGGACAACCTCATCCAGATTAAAATGCATACTATACTAACGCACGTTGCAATCGGAAAAATAAAGAAAGTGACACGGAATTGAAATGGCACAGGCACATAAGACATCACTAGCCACAGAAAACAAAGCCAGAGACAATTCTCATGAAAATGGGCGCAGTTTGGTTTCCATTCTTGGGGGGGGGGGGCTAAAAAAGAACTTGGGTTTTGTTGGCGTGGAGACTTGGTCCAGAACGAGTGGCGCTGACAATATTTTCTCGGACAAAAAAAGCTGATGACCTTTTTTAGTCATCGGGTTGAAATCTCATGAAAAATACAACTTTTTAGTCATATTTTGATTGCAGTTTCGTTTATGAAAAAAGCCATTTTCCCCGAAAATATTTAGGAATCTGGGCCTTCTTGGGGGGCTTAGCCCCCCCCTAGCCCCTGATAAACTCCGCCCATGCTCATGAAGAAACTCTCTAACCCATTCAGCAGGCTTCAGTCATATATATTATATATAGTATGATGAGTTGCCTATATCTATATAGACAGCTACAAGACTTGCTACATATTTCTAACCATCTAAACAGATGCTTGTTGCAGAAGCAGATTACATGCTAACAACTGCATCTTATTCTGTCTCAACACAGGAAACACAACATAAAAAGCTGAACAGACACAGCAAATAAACACCATTGCACCAACTGGGAAAATTATCAATGCAACTTAACCATTTACCCGTTTGCCCCGAGAATATCCGCTGAAAACACGGGCTTAACGGGAAAAATGAACGGGTAAATAACCCTATGCGATGCCAATTGGCCGTGTACCACACAAATCTACGGCTCTCCAGTTCAGGTATTTATAAAGAAGAGACCACACTACAAGCAGAGTGTGGCCTCTCCAACCCAGAGCGATGTGGGGTGCAGTGATGTAGGGGTATGTTCGGTGCCATGAAGTCAGAAAGTTGCGGGTTCGAATCCACCTTGCTGTAGTCAGGAACACTCTAAGCAGAAATCTTGAAGAGGTGCTATAACAAGTACATACTCATACATACACTGCGAAACACTGAGTTGTTAAAATTCAACTGGATACATTGCTGTGCCAGTTGAATAGTTCTTTTTACAAACTTCTTAAATGCAAACTCAGGCTTATTACACAGAGTCCGAGGCAAATAACAGAGTAGTTTGCCTAGCACACAGTTGAATCTTGTAAAGAAACTATTAACATGGCGTAAAATTGGAGTTCACTGAATATGAAAACCTAGTTGCACATATAAATAAAATCGATGCTTCTATTTACGGTAAATGTTCATAGTTGACAAATTCACAAGCAACCAGGGCTGAAAGTGAGCCGGGTCTGTCGGGGTCTGCTACCCAGCATTGATTTTCGTGACCTGCTGGGGCCGGGTCTTAGGCGGGTCGCATGTTTAACAATTTTCGGCAAAAAGATACAGAAAATAGGTAAAAATGGTATGATTTTGGAAATTTTTGGAAAATGACTTTAAAAAGGTCGTCAGAAATATTTTCGGTTCAAAAGCGTCTGCTTGACTGCCAAAGTCAGACCCGGCAACATTTCCGAACCACTTTCGGCCCTGCAAGCAACCATAGTAAAACCGTTGACAGAAAGAGCTAAACAGTATAGTTAGGTATCAGCACACCGTCCCTAGGCTTATACATAAACCACAAGAAGATTATACAATTTATCAGATGAAATGTTCAAGGAATGTTAGGGCATCTAAATTCCACTACCATATGGAAATTTAGGTAAAATGCCAGAGCGAAATCTACAGACAAAAAGCACGATTAGTTGAATATGTTTCCGTTATCTACATGAATTAGAAATATCCGTTACACCTTTCTCTCTGCAGTTAGATCAGTAGTTGAGCTGCAAACAATGTCAATCTTAGTTCAAGAAATGAAATTACACAGCACAGCACCAACAGGCAACAAGTAAAGTGAAAACTGGTTAATAGCAGACATAACAGAGACAGATTAGATAATGAGAGATAAAAGCAGCATGAAAACGCTGCATGGCTACTTTTACAAATAAAATCATAGTTTATACGACAATGTATATTAAGGTAGTTCAACATAAATAACGAAAAAATCAAAAAGTTCTAATATATAACAAACTTGAAAAGAATAAAGGCTCTAGTAGCTATCAATAATTTAAAAGTACGGCTAATAAACAAGTCAAATAATTTAAAAGTAAATGAAATAACAAAAAAAGCTCAAAACATTCATCTTCCTTCTGGTTGTAAAAGGAACAACAGCATAAAATTCATTGTCTTTGAAAATACACGATGCCAACAACCGTCCATGTCCATTCTCTTTCTAAAATATGTCTACTGAACAAAGAATGAAAATGAACAAAAGATTAGCACTTGAAAATAACCTCTCACACGAATTCAGAAACTGACACAGTTACTTTCACATATTCCTACAGGATATCAAAAGCAGACACCAATCTCGTCACAAGTGTCTGGACAAACCTGCACCTGCAGATGATAGTGTACTGGTTTCAGTGGTTGCACAAAGAACTCAAACACATTTTGCAACAGGTTGCATGAATGGATAAAAGCCAGCGGGTCGAGTTCAGTGACATACATAATTTCCGTCCCAATGTGCCTGTTGCATTTCAGGAGCCTAAAATATCGATGGAGGGCTTTTGAGGGATGTCAAGCACTCAGTTCTAAACGTCATCTCATTAGCAGCTGGTCAAGTGCAGTTGTAATCCATTTAGTTGCATTACTGCACTTCATAAATAAAGTCAAAATAATAATAATAATTCTTCAGAGTTGACATTCAGAGATTTAGATATCTCGGGCTAGCACATGTGGGACACGTGGGCGCAAGCTTCTGTGGAGCGACCTTGGGCAAGTTGCTTACCCATCATTGTCTGTGAGGAAGGCAACGGGAAACCACCTCACTCATCTCATCCCCAGGGGCGTAATGCCAACGAACCTGCCTTGGGCAGAGAACCATCATCATCATTAAATATTATATTATCCATTCTGGCGTTAGCTACAAGCAAGTCAAGAAAATGAATAAATACATGCACCCAGCAAAAGTCAAAGCTAAGCCAAGAGTTGACAGAACTGTACAGCATAATGACGTCGACAGAAAACACCGGGCAGAAAGCAACAAATCTGAAACTGCAAACGATGACTAGAAAACTAAAACTAGATCCAACAGTAGAACTAACGCATCCGGCCGAGTCACGCAGAGCGAAATATCAATAACAAGCAATATAAGTGTCAACATCTGATAGTTACATTCATGAAGCGATTACAAAAAGACGAGTTTCCCTCGGACTCGGTGAAGCGTGGCCTAATCAGATATAATGGACAACTGCATTGATCAGCTCAAGGATGGACCGTTAACACTTTAACGTTGAACTGCATTGGTTTTCCCGTCACTTTTAGCGGATTCTCATCACTAAAATGTTAACCCTTTGCCGACCAGGGGCGTACGATTTCTCACACCATTGTGACACAATTTTGGTCGGTAAAGGGTTAAGAAGCGGCTGGACCATTGACCCACAACATGTGATCCAATCAACATATATGGCTATGTCAAAACCTCACAGCAGGCAGCATTTGACTAAGGCCTCAAGTAGAAAACATATCTTCAGAAGAACACACCGATAGAAATCTCAGCTTAGAAAAATTTTCAGAAATATACTTGAAAACGACAACACAAAAGAAATTAAAATGTCCAATGCAGATGGAAATCAAGAACAAATGCAGGTTGAAGTATAGAAGGTGTAACAGAATCTCCGAGAAAGCCTGTGAACATTTTCTACAGAAAATTCAGTTAAGTTAAGTTACTTGTAACTCAGTGGAATATTTTATTCTAAATTTCTTTCTAATCTAGTTAAATTCAAGTCTTTATCTAAATTCTAACAACAAATACATTCAATGAATTTCTCCAAATTTAATTGCCAGCTCTTCTTGCCTTGAATACAGAGAGAAACTTAATTCCTCACACAATTTATTCCTCTCACATATTCCTCCCCTCAAACTACGTCCCAGTAAGAGCCCTTTTGCAAGAAACAATGGTTGCGTACACCTCTTCTATGTGCAACCAACAAAGAGCCAGGCTTCATAGGCACTGGCCATGGCAAGCCACTCTAATATTTGACATGCTTATCTTTCAAAGCGAGAAATGCTGGCCTCTTTCGAAGTAACTAGCGTGGCCATCTTCAATTCTTCATCTTATATTCACTTGAACTGCATCAGTGATTTCCACCATTTTCATTTTCAAAGCAAAGACATTTCACAACATGCCTCCAGATGCTAATTCACTCTTCTACAACTGAAAGAAGTTTCCTCATGATGTGAGATCTGTACAGCACTCATCTGTAACAAATTATTAAACACAATTACTTACTAAGCAGAATATATTAGTATATCAGCATACTCTGTCACAGCAAGCACATGAAAAAGTACATTTGAATTAAATGTACTAGTCCATGAAAATGGTAAATTTTTATGCTGATCACCAATTCTATGAAAAAGCAGACAGCCTATACTGCATTTCAACGTAGAGTTTTTTAGAGGAGAATTCGAGGAGAATAGAATGGACAGAAAACAAGAAGATGACCAACAAACAATTATGATCATCTGGCACCCATAAAAGAACAATACAGGTCTACATATAACTGATTGCAATGATGTAACTGATCAAACAAATGTGCATCGAAGTAGAAACATGCTTGTTGTTGTTGTTTCAGTCAATGCTTTATTTTAAGACTAATGTTTCTTGATGGACGTGATTCAGGGTTTCTATTCAACAGTGAGTTGGGTACCTAAGCTTAAGTTTAAAAAAAAATTCAACATAACAAGGAGACAGATAGAGAGAAAGCAGATTGGTTGCAAGAAGTCTTGCATCTAGAACCGCAACACAGTTGTACAAATCTGTAAAAGCCACGTTACGCGCAGCAAAAATGTTATCTGGCTGTTACTACATTTGCCCTTCAGTCGCCATAGCCTTCTGACATAGCGAGCCATGTTTTACAGCAGGTATGCTGCTAAGGGTCTTTAGCAAATGAGTCATACATTACATACCTAAAACTTCTAAATTCCTGTTGTTATTGCATTCTGTAAACAGTGTCAGAGACAGCCATTGTATAAACATGTCACAATGCCAGTTTGTCCAAATGGTTAGCATCTCTTAACCCGTTTACCGTGTAATAAAAATTTTCTTAGTAAAAATTGGACGAGTTAACTCGGGGATCACGGTAAAGAGGTTAAGCTAACCACAGAATTACTGCACAGAACTGAAGATCATATTAAGGTTACCGTGCACTACCGTCTTGATGCATGATGTAAGATACCAACCCTGCAGGTGGATGAGATGTTAAATGAAGTGTGGAATGTCTTCACCGGTGAGAAGCCGGAAAATTGTCATCTGCATTGTCTTCATGTGTAACTGGAAGAAAACAATTCTCGTGTATGGTAGTTATATAGTGCATTTAAAAAAAGTTCAAAGAAAAGCACATCTATCACAACAGACGACTAAAGAATTGCAGCTGTTTGAACGCCAGCTATTCTTATAGAGTTTATAGAGTGCCATCAATCAACTGGTGCATACAGGTTCCAAACAGGAGCAGCACAAAACCATTTATTGGGGGCCCGGTAGCGCAATGGATAACACGCTGGCGTAGAGTGCGAGAGGTAGTGAGTTCAAGCCCCCGTTGGGCGGATTTGATTTGTAGGCTGCTATTAGCGCCACATGTGTAATTGCAAAGCTGTCTGCTCAGTTGGTAGTTAAGTTTAATTAAGAATACTGCAAAACTTGTAAATGTAAATCGCAGTGCGTCTTGCAGGCATTTCATTAAAGAAAAGATTATTACTATTATTATTATTAACATGTTATAAGTGCGGATACAAAACAAGATGACAACCCCACAAAACTCACCATACGATCACACAGAAAAAAACCTGAAAATGCTCTCTCTCATTTGTCAACAAATAGACAAAAAAATAAACACTGCTAACCGAAGGTGATACCCATTATTGGAACAAGACACAGATAATAAAACACGTAAAAATAATTAGGAAATATAAGTAATTATAAGAAGAACTAACTTCTCCAACACATGTTGCCAGCGAATGGATAATTTTCTCGTGTGCCACAGCAACCATGCTTTGGCCGTTGATTTCAATTATGCGATGACCAACACGTACTCCACCGCGCTCTCCAATGCCACCTCGCAGCAAACTACAGATCTACATCGAAAAACAGAAACGCATTCACTGCATACATCTGCCGCTCTTAGGCTAAAACCACGAACTTTCTATGCATATGAATGTTTCTCTTAGCTACCAAATACATGTGGATATCAAATAGAACACTAACTGTAGTTAATCATTTGCAATTTTGATGGTAATGTTATCATCACAGTTGACCAGTTGACCATCTTCTACGCAAGAAAACCAGAGAAACTTTCAAAAGTGCACTTGGCCACATTCTCTGTGATAGAGTCAAAGATACCTTAAAAAGTGCACTTGCTCACATACTCAGAGATAGAGTGTGGCGGACCTACCCGTCTCGTCACAAGCGGCACAAGCCCCCTCGCCGCCGGCGCATCGACCGACGCACGAGGGGTCGCGAGCTGGGCCTCTCGACTCGGGCGCTGCTCCCTTGCTCCAAATTGATCGGAGCCGCCCGAGTCGCTCTCTCGCCGGTGTCTACTATCAGTGTAACGGGCCGCCAAGGCGCCGTCGCTCCCTTCACTATCCGGCCAAGACGGCTCTGAAACGGTCGCTCGTGAGAGGGTATAGAGCTCGGAGGCGTTGGAGTCCGACTCTGCCCCGTCCGCGGCCACCGGGTGGGTAGCAACCTGAGCGCCAGGATGGCCGCCTGTGCTCAAATCAGGGTTCGCTCCTCTCCGGGCAGACGACCCTCGCTTGGAGCTCCCCTTCACGGCCACGGGCTTCTTCGTTCGCTTGCCCGACCGTCCAGACCTCCGTCTTATCATATTACACGCCACAGCTCGTGTACTGGTGCCACCGACGGGCATCACTGAAGATGTCTTTTCTCGCCCGGCCAAAACGCGCGGAACCAAGGCCACTCGAGGGGTCCGAGCCCCAAGCCTCGCCAAAATGACATTATCAACTTCGAAACCAGGGAATGGAAAACACGGACAATATACTAGGTCGCTGCGTCGATTCGCAAACGGCAACCTAACCAGCTGGTACCAGGATCAATTTTACAACGCCCAGTGCGACCAGGTCGTTGTGTCGATCGATCGGCGGCCGGAGATCCGGACGACCGCCGTCAATTTGTTACACGTACGGAAGCGAAGACGGCCTTCAAAGAAAAGACGGACCGCTTGCTCTCTCCCTTCGATCACTGTCTCTTACGCCCGTAGGCAATGCACTGTGTGCGGCTTCGCGCCGACTCCGAGGGTGTCCACAAATTCCCTCCTCCAACTCACTGTCCGCTTGCCCGTAGCAAGCCCGCTTCACGCGGCCGAACTGTCGCCACCGAGAGGGGCCTTCAAATTCGCTCCCCCTCTTCGCTCACTGGCTCGCTCGCCCGTAGGCGTTGACCGTATGCGGCTTCGCGCCGACTTCAAACTTCGCCCTGAAAACACTCTGACTCCCGCTCGACGTCGCTCAGAACAGCATCGGTCGATCCCAGGCGCTTAAAAGGCCGGGGACCTAGCAATGCAATTGAGCTAACGCCTAGGGCACTTAGGGTATCAAATTAGAGGCTGGTAACTGACATTAAGGGACGTGACCGTTAACTACCCCGATCGGTTGGCTGCGACCGATACGTCCGTCGCCGGCCTGTTATCTGAGGCGGCCCGGCGACGAACCTTACAGGGCCTGTGAAATATTTCCCCTCTTTACCTCCCTGCTCGTTGACGGGAGGAAAGATGCGGCACGGAACAGGTAACACGGCAGTGCCGACCGCTTGTCGATACGACACTCCGTTCGAAAGTTATCACCTCGCCAAGTTCTCAGCCCGTCAAGACCCGGGCACGCGGCGTGAAGGCGGCGGGCACTCAATTGAGCTTACGCAGAAGAAACCAACACTCACAAAGGTACACTCACGATGGATTTCAAGGCAGAACGCGCCCAGGTAACACACTGACAAGTTTCACGTTGATCGGAGCGCCGATGGCAACTCGTTCCCTTCGATCGATCAAGATTTGCGGCTAGCGCGCGCGTCCTCCGAGGAAGACCGGCGCTGTCGCTTCAAGAGCTTCTACCAATGAAACCGCTAGAGCAACAGTCAATCGACTCGGGGGACTCCCGAACAGTTTTCCACGCTGAGTAATTCAACACTAAGATCGTGCAGATCGGATCACAGATGACAAAGATACAGAAGAGCGGTGAGTTCCCCGCGCGGTCGATTCAATGGCGAAATCGAAATTCGCGGGTCGCCCCCGAACCAGGTATCGTAACGATTTCTTTCAACGGCCAAGGCCGGTAACCAAGTACTATCACACACGGTAGCTGATCGAGCAGGGAGGGAGCCCAAACCCTTACCCTACCGAACCTTTCGCATGCACCACGGAACGGGTCTTCCGACGGTCGGGGACCGCGGATAATCGAACCGGTATCAATTTGCCCTCGAACTCTTAACCGAAACAGCTATGACGCAGAAGAGCCGGGTTAGCAGCTATCTATACGCCACTGGATACGTTTGGCCGGTAAACGACGTCGAATACACAAGGTATTGAGTGGTCGTCAGCGCGCCGTATATGTCGTGATAAATGCAGAATCATACACAGTGTGTTGTCTTGCTACACCTATCCGATACTTAAGCAGCGCAGCGTGTGGCAGGCTCTATTCCACGGATGTTTTAACGTTAAAATATAGATGTAGCTCTCTATATCTAGTCATTGACTGATACACGTAAATTCGACCGTAATTCGAATAAAATTCATCTCTTTCGATCGGATACAGGTATCGCTTAGCTCTCAACGGCAATTCGGCAGCCCGATAATTTATCTTTCGAACGGTGTATTCAGAAATTCGATACCATTATCCGCGGAAATTTTATATGCGCCCAAAGTCAAAAGTTGCTGTCTGCACACTATACTTTGGCTATAAAACACGAATCGGTCTTCCGTAGGTGAAACTTTTCACCGTGAATTTTGACCGCTTAACGCCCCATGGCAAAGTTGTAGCGAAACGATTTACCGGACGACTCGCATATACCGCGAATTTCTATCGGCCATAGCTCCGGCGCTATAAGGAATCCTGCGACCCTACCTTGGCCGCCCATGTATTGTCAGTTACCAGCTTATGTTTCATATTCGAAAATTCGTCTTGTGGCATTTCCGCCACATAGAGAGACAGAAAAACTTTCAAAAGTGCATGATAGGAAGCGAGAGAAAAACTCACCACGCCATTCTGTACACTGAATCCGAGCTGATACTTGATATCCGGACGCTTGATGAGAACTTCAACCACCGGCGAACACGACACAAGAGTCAGTCGAATGATTGTGTCCGGCCTGACTGCCTAACATCAAACAGACAGTCGGACATGATCACACAGATGCTCCAATTTCATAGGCTGCATAGAACTGTGCAGCTATAGTTCTGTATCACAACAGCCACAACTCTGTGTGAATGTAAATGGACATTTATATAGCACCTTGTAATAGCTTGACGAAAGTCCTTAATGTAGCTACCCAACAGTTCTAAACGAATGTGACTTAAGCGACATTGATGTTTCATGAGACACATGTAAGCAGTGCAGTATCAAGTAGACATGTATAAGTAAAGAACAGGATTTATCAGTTGATATTTGAAGATATCATGTTTCTACTAGAAAGCAATTTTACAATTTGTCATCCTCAGATACATAATTATGGCACTGTAACTTATGTAATCCTGCAGCTTTTATCAACTTCATAAGATTAGACTTTATCCCTCGATGAACTTCGTACCTGATTGGGTGGATATGACCTTTCCAAGCTATCGCTTACAAGCAACAGGAGTACTTTACTTAAAATCCATCCAACCCATCCATCCATCCATATTTTGCTAATTGATGAAATTTTCTTGTTGTTATGACATTTAACATCACTTCAGCTAGTTAGTGCAGAGGCGCCTCTGAGCAGCTTTCTTGAAGAGGCGCTATATAAATACTCTAAATAAAAAATCCATCCATACATCCACCATCTGTCCATCCGTCAATCCATCATTGTCTAACATTCCTTCAGACAGACACATATGAAGAATCAGTCTGAGCACTTCATATAACAAGACACAAAAGAGGGTCAACGTAACATACACGGATGGAATTCTGGCACGTAGACAGAGGCAGACCAACGAGACTGACTCCGTTAACAGCCATGATCTGATCGCCAATGTTGATCTGGTTGCTCTTCGCAGCTGGACCACTCAGCAACAGATTGGCCACAACAGCCGTCGGCAACATACTGCCCCAACCCGATTCCACAATTACGATTCCCAGAGGCTCTCCCTTCAATTTCGATATTATCACCTGAAGCGTATCAAATGAACATGAATGGAGAAAATAATTAATAACTAATGGGAAAAGTAATTCATGAAACAATATGCAAGCAATCCATAATTAATATAAAGTACGAACCAATAAAATCAAAGTGAAACAACAAGCAAACAATATGTTTTTTTAATGTAAATACCATGTCTGTACACCAAAATGCGGATAGCAATTGGTCTATGATGGTCTATTGGTCTTCAACAGTCAATGATAACTGTTGAAGACTGTTTTTCCCCGCTTGATCTCGGCCGGGAGCGCCTCTGAGTAGGTACCTTGAAGGGGCGCTATATAAATTTTGATTGATTGATATTAAAGAATATTCTTATCTTATCTAAGAGACTGCCACTTATTTCCTGGTTTGGTTTACATCAGTGGCAAGAGAATTGCAGACAGTATTGATCCATTCATTCATTCAATTTGAGAATTCGTATAGCGCCTCTTCAAGAGATCTACTCAGAGGCACTCCTAGCCCATCCACAGCCAAACAGTAAGAGTTGAGAAACTATTAAAAGCAGGCAAGCTTAACTAGGCATCAATGGCAAGGGTTAAGAGACGATATTCCAGATTGTGGGACCCACAAGTGAAAAGGCTTGGCGCTGTCCAACAGAAGTGTGAGCTCGCAGAACCAAAAGAATTACACATATAATTTCTTATATGACGGAAAAACAGCGGATGTCAGCATAGCAATTTAAGAACAAACCTCAAGGACAAACAATTGAAATTTCACAAATAAAACGCGAAAAATCAAATGCAAAGTATGCTTAAAACCTTTCTAGGTGCTGGTCAGAGGTTGACAAGAACTAAACGTTGCCATAACCTCAACAATGTAAACAGAAAACGTCTTATTAGCAACTGAATCGTTGTAAGAGATGAACATCAACATACTTCCTGCTGCATGTCTTTGTTAGAGAAACGAGATAGTTCCTCGCCAAATATCTGCTGCTGGTTGAGAACTTCTTGGTAGTTGACGTCACTGAGAAGGCCAGGGTCGTTAATTCCATTTGCCCTCAGGAACTCAGCGTAAGCCACTTGAAAGGCTCGACCAATTGACTCTGCAATCAACTGCGCCTACAAGAAAATAATTACTTTGAGTAGAAGATCGATAAAATGACAAAGGGAGTCAATTAAAAAAGGATAAACACCTAAGCTTTAAGTCCGCCACTGATTGCATTCTAGAAGTGCCAGTCCCAAGCTTGGACAATGAGGGGGTGCAACGTCAGTGCCTCTGGCAGTCATAAGACGTCATTAAACACTAAAACAAAGTTACAATCGCAAAGTCTACTGACCTCATCCGATTCAAAGACATGACAACAGATCTTCACTTGTCTCTTCTGTCCAGCAGCCGAAGCCAAAGCGTCATCTGCTTCTGCTGTAGTAGAAGAAGGACTGACGACAAGACTCTGGCGCACCATCAGGATGAGGATGTCGTCAATGTCCGCAATGTACGAGATCGTCTGCAGAGCGTAGTCCATCATTACCTCCTGCCCACCAGACAAAAAGATTCTTAGAATACAATTCAGATTCAGCAGCAATTGGCCCACATCCTACAACAACATTCAGTCTCCAGTAAAAAGTACAAGCCCCTCTCCCCTCCAAGTAAATGCAACTGATGCAGTGAAGCTCAATATCCTCGACAATTCCACCAAAATGGCTACAAGTGCTGCATTTCTGAAAGGTTCTACGTTGTTGAAATAAGAATCTTCATGCATACAACTCTGGAAGTTGCAGAGAGCTCCTAAGTTCATGTACATCAACTCATGCACACGGCAACCATCAGAAACCCTGAGAAAGTTAGTTTTCAAATTGCAAGTAGTGGTAATAAGTATAAAAGTGCAGATAAAACAAAATAAAATTAATAAACGGCTGGACACTAATCAAGGAACAGTTTAGTAATAGTTGATACCTGACGAACAATATCCAAGACCATGATCTTCTCAGCGGAGACAAAGAGATCAACTTCAACTCTTGGCTGACTCTCACCTGTTGGAGACTGAAACCAAAGACAATGTCCACGTGAAGACAATGTCCGCAGGTAAACACCTCATTCGTACTAAAACCACGAACAGCTTGGTTACTTAATTCCAATAAGAAACATTTAGTGTGAATCCGTGAGATACACGATGCTGGTGTAACTGGTCCAAAAAGTAGTATTTTATACTATGTCTCAGATTCACATTTCTGTGTGACTCTGCAAGCATAAAATGGTTTTAAAAAGAATAACAATGAATGCATTCAAGTGATTTTCAACTAATGCTATGGAACAAGACAGTCTATTATAACAACTTCAGCACTTATTATCATGACTGCTGTAAATTTTTTGACAATTCCTTTTGGATATTGCACATGAATTATTTAATGATAACCTTCAACTTATTTTATTTATTTCCTAAATCTACTCAGTCTTCAAAACAACAGGATTAAGTCTTTCAGACCAGAAAATAACAAAACATTAGCACAATTTCATTATTATCGGACAAGTTTCAAATAAGAATGACTCCTGTCATATTCGAAATTTGACAACGTTCCTCACTCTTAAATTGACAAAGCAAGCCTGACAGTCAAAATACGCAAACCTTGATACAGTCAACTGCCTCTTTAGCCTGCTTCATCCTTTTCACTCTTGTGGGATTACAGTCGGATACAAGTTTAGTCGAGCCAAGATAGCTGGTACGGAATAGCAAGCCCTCAATTAAAATGGCATCACCTTCTGAAGACAACAAACAGAACAATTTACAGGCTCTCTGACAATATTTTACGTTAAAGGATAATCTAAAGCCAATTGAAACCATATCCACACGGAACTACCAGTGTGCTATAATTATAAACTTGGAGATATGGAGCATAGTGTTTCACCTTTCTTCAAATGAATCTGGTTGTTCTTCTCCAACTAAAACCAAATAAAAACAAACAATCTTTATGCGAAAGCAAAAATCTCATAAAATCTTCAAGGCAAAATTTAGCATAGATTGCTCATTAATCTTTTACCGGTTTGCCCCGAGAATATCCGCTGAAAACGGGCTTAAAATTTTAAAATTAACACGTAAAGGGTTAAATTTAGATTTTCCAACAGTACCAACAGAATAAACTGATGAGGTATATTACGAACTATATCCACAAGACAAATCTCACGATGCCTTTCCATAGACAACAGATGCCAGCTCAGAAATAAATTCTGAAGACATGAACACGTAAACCCTTTAATGCCGAGAAGGTAGTAAAATGTATGGGAAATCCTATACCTTCCGACATTAAAGGGTTAAACAGGCTTCAGTAAAAAATATCAAGCAATATTCAACTGTCTTATAAAAAGACCATACCGTCAAGTCACATGCTGATTTTCACATACCGGTAGGTTTATGAATAATCTTTAACCCTTTAATGCCGGAAGGTATAGGATTTCCCATACCATTTACTACCATCTTGGCATTAAAGGGCTAACTTAATGTCATGTCCAAAGACACAAAGGTCTGTTCTCAATTTTCAGCTCATCACCAAAATCATAGCACATCGCACCTTGGCAGCTACACAACAACAGAAAATTGCCAATACTTATGAAAGAATGGAAGAGAAAACAATACACTCGATGGTGATTCCACGCTTTGTGGCAGGTTGGCGTTCTTGCTGTCCTTGTGTTGTCTCAACAGCAATTCATCCGTCTCACCATCTTCATCATCTGTGTTGTCATCTGTTCAAACACAAATTGTAAAATCAGATTCATTGACAAACATTGATTGACATGAAATCAACTGATTTTTTATAAAATCACCGGCACCTGTATCAACAGTGCGGGGACCGAGTGAAAGTGTAAAAATTACTTGGTAAGTGGCATGCAGAAGATGGTTGCTTATTGGCTGATAGTTTTTATGAAAAGATAATAGTGTGCTGATCAAGCATTCTGTTCGTTGAACACTGAGTATGAGCTTTGCAAACGATGCTTACCATGTATTTTGGGATATAGACCAAAAACTCGACTAACCACTAACCAGTCAATTCTTCCAGATTATTTTCCACTCCTACTAACATAGGCGTAGGGGACATTTCAGCGGTGGGGGGGCAAAAATGAGACTTTTGCCCGAAAAATGTTTTTCATCGGGCCGAAATCTTAAGAAAAATTCCCGTTACGTTTGCCCGAAAATTCTGACGACCTTTTTTTAGTCATCCGGCCGAAATCTTCTGAAATTTTCCGTTACTTTTTGCCCGAAAGGTCTGATGACCTTTTTTGTTCAGGCAAGTCTGATTTTTCAGGCAAAAAAATCCGGAAAAAAATAAAAAAGGAAATTTTTAAAAAAAATTATTTTTATTTTTCCGGGTCTGCTTGCCCGAAAAATCAGACTTGCCCGAAATTTGGGGGGGCATTTGCCCCCCCTGGACCCCCGTCTCATACGCCTATGCCTACTAACCAGTTGCCGCCAGTAGCTGAACAAAATCCATTTGCTGGTTCCATGTGTGTGCGAGTATGTGTGTGCGAGTGTGTGTGTGTACGCGCGCGCGTGTGTGCCTGCCACTGGTGACTCTTTCAGCTAACTATGCGTTCTTTTGCCAACTGAAGCAATATCCTCTATCCAAATTCGTTACGACAGCTAACATCATATTAGTTAGCACAAAGAGAGCATCTGGTTGTTCTGCACTTCAAGTGGTGCTATATAAATGTCCAATTGCATTAGCAATCAGATGAGAATGCTTAAAGTTAAGTTAAAAGTGACCTCCGTCATCTAACGGCCAAGCACCTTTCTTCTCTGCCTTTTCGTCACATCGACTGTTCGCGTCGCACTGCTGTAACTTCGTATGAATCATATCGCTGAAACAAATCGAAAATTGTAACTTGTAAATGGCTTAAAAAGTTGTAAACACAAACCACTGATTTACTGATATAACCAGTAAACATTATGAGGTGTTCCAACACATCGCGTAATCCTGAAACCACAGGTTCCACTTACACATAAAAACATGGGACTACAGAAACAGGAATCTTCCAATTAGTAATGATACATGTAACACACAACGCATTTGGTTCGATTCACTTTGATACGATTTGTCACTCGATTTCACTCTGGTGCTGCTTTAAAAAAAATAATGGAAACAAGAAGCACAGCAATTACATGGAAACTTCTTCTGGATATAATAAATTATTCGCTCTACATGACATTTAACATAATTTTATATTATAGGCAAGCGCAGAGAGCGTCACTGAGTAGATATCGTGAAGAGGCGCTATAAAAACTCTCCGAATTAATTTATGCAGTTACATGCAACAAAACTATGCATTCAGGCACTTATAATTAATGCAGATTTTCTTACTTTGATCGGACAACCCAGACTGGTTCCTCGTTCGCTTCATTCGACTGATAATCGACGATCGATTGATCAACGCAACATATATTCCTGCTCGTCTTCTCCATCGCATGCTTAATGTCCCGCATGGCCAGGTCAAACGTCTCCCTCTGCTTCACACAGACCATCTCCTCGTCAACTTCCACGCCAGGTGCCACCACGTCACGGTCGGCAAATGAACTGGAAAAGAAGTCAGCTACGTCCGACTCGGACAAATTCATCTTAGCAACTTCACCAGATTCTTCATCTAGAACGGAAATTATGCCAGATTCTCTCCGGAGGTCTTCAGCCGTGGGTGCGCTGGTACCCTGCCTTACAGGTGGCTGGATGCCATCATCAGAGACGGATAGCCCATCGTCCACAAAAGGCATTTCTCCACACGACGACAAATCGATCTCCTCGGAAATGCTGCTTTCAACTTCGGAACATTCGGACAATTCTGGTGACATAGTCAACGCATGCGTCCAGTCGTTAGACAACTCAGCGAACGACCAAACCACCGTGTCTCGCAGACCGTATGAATAACTGAACACGTTGTACGCTGCATTATCAGGGCAGCCACCGTCTCCGCCGCCCTCAGAATGACCCCCGTCTGCAGCTTCAGGCAAAGTCTGTTCAACTTCCTGCGAAGAAGTGTGTTCGGTCAGAAAGACCTTTGAGGGCAATTCATCACTGCTGCATTTTCCCGGAGAATCTCCCGAAATTCTGTCGTCATTGATAGAAGATCTCCCGTTTCCAGCTTCCCGCTCGGTTTTCATGTTCTCTTCGCGTAACAAGCCAAGCTCTAATGCAGACACATCTTCACACTCTGTGGCAATTTCATGCTCTGCTGCACTCACAAACCTCTTCGCTAAACCAGGAGACGTCTTCTTCATCATCATAAAATTGCTCTTTGGTTGAAGGCTGTGCAGCAGGCTGTCTAATGCCCTATCGCAACTTCTGACGTTACTCATGTCTGGAATGTTATTTCTGATATCCGAGCCTTTTCTCGCCGCAAAATATTCAGGCAGGGCAGGTGGTCTAATCTCGCTGTTTGAAGAATCATCTGGTGTTACACTTTGCCCTATCGTCGATTCGCGATTCTGGTTTCGAAGATGATCAGGCAAGCGATGGTCAACTGCAAAAGGCGATTTCTTCAAAGCCACGGAATGCAAATCATCGCAGGGACTATCACCAACAACATTTCCTAAGGAACAAGAAATGCCTAGAGCTTTGATAGGCAAAGACAGCTCGGTCAGTCTTACACTGCCGTCTGTTCTTCTCATCATATCATCCATATCAGTTTCCGACGATACCAAAGAATCAATATCTGCAGAGTCGGTAAATGTAATTAGATCACTCGTTTCCAGTTCTCTAAATAATCTCTTGTCATGTTTCTGTTCAGCTGATTTCTGTTTCACCTTTATGCCTGTTTCAGAAATATCACCGTCCTTATGTAAAAAGTTAAAACCAGAACCATTCCAAACGTTCCCGTTTGGCTCTAATGCCGAGCCATTTAATCTCAAAATACTACGTCTATTGGCTATATCACTCGAGCCAATAGGCAGCCACGCTGAAGTGACATCGTCTTCACATTCAGACATTCTCTCTCAACTCTCAAACTTTTGGGTTTATCTTCTCTGATTCATATTCTGAAACACAAATACAATACAACTGCAATTTCATATCACCCTTCTTACAAAGCTCAGAAGAGACCACGCCTTGACGACGAAACTGCAATTATATTGCACAGCACCTGTGAGTGAGGGACTTGCTCAAGGTACCTACACAGTGACTGCCTCGGACGAAGATCAAACCCGTACTCACCGCGCCACGGGCCAACCGATCTTGCCAATCGGCAACAATTAGCCCTTAAGGCTTAACGTAACGATTACTTAATACAACTAGAAATGCATAAGATGTTCCACAATCAAAAGACGCTGATCGCAAACTTTTAACTTATATTAGTATTACATTATAATAAACCATTTTGTGCAACCTGTTTTCACATAAGATAATTAGTTATTCGCTGCTTATGGAAATTGTTTTCCCCACCGATACCTAACCGTACTGTTTTTTTAATTGGAAGCGAACTTACTAACTTAAGACATTAAGTCAAGTGCTGACATCCAAATTAGCTTTTGAAATCGATTAAAATAGACACGAAGAAGCGCTCGTGCTTGCTTGTAACATTTTCAATAACAATCGTGCCATAATCAAACTGAAAAACACCCACGGCTTACATTAGATTTTGAAGTTTTTTGCAAATTAGACTTATATAAGAACAACATCCATATAATATTTATCGCCAAATTGAATATTGATTGACGGCTGGTGCATCTGGTCATGGTCAGTCTAAAAACCCAGATTTATTTGTAACATCGAAAATCGTCGCAACATCTCCAGTGCCATACAAAATTCGTTAAATAATAAAATCTTGTCCGTAACTATTCTGTGAACTCAAGCACAGGTTGAAAAGCGTATTGAATCAACTTATTCACTTCTGCTCGCCAGAATGCAGTACGCAATTTGCTCTAGGCCTAAATGGTCTTGCGAAACCAGTCGTTGATACAACATTTGAAACCCTGCAGTTTATTTTAATCTGCTTTTTGATATTGTTTTTTTTATCAATCTGAAAACTTACCCCAACTCGCTACATTGCAAACAATACGTGCATGCAATCAAGACTGAAGGTCAATATAGGCCTAGGCCTATTCCATTTTTAAAAATGAAGTTTCCCGCCTACGTCAGACTTGGAAATCTAGGCCTACGATAGATCGATCTATACAATAAACTTAAGATTACTCACCTTGTCTACTTAAAGATTTCCTGTTTTCAAAAGTGCACTTCTTAGCCTAACTTTGCAAAGGCGCTGTCAATTAGGTGCACAGGCACAGCCTACCTGTAGGCCTAAGCATATCTTTCTTGTGTTGTGACAGCCTTCGTAAAAGCCTTTGTAGCCTACAAGTTTTTAAGATGGGTCCGTGTCAGATTAGTGCTTCTAATAAAGGGATTGATTGATTGGAAACGGTTTTTAGTCTAATAGTAGGCTAGGCCTAATTGCATTATTGCAAATTGAAGCCATTCGTCGTGCATGTAGGCTACTTATATAGCCCCGAGTAAAACAAATTCGCTACTCAGAAAGGGCGATATTGGTCATGCAGGTAGGCCCTATAACAGCTTGTCTCAAATTGGACAGTGGGAGAGGAGAGAAAACAAATCAGGATACGATTTATTGCAGGACATCATTCGTTGAAGCTTCTTTACTTGTCAATGAAAGCTTGTGCATATAATATTGGAAAAGACTGTAGTGTTCGTGGAATGACTTGCAATTAGCCACGGCCCACAGTGGCTAATTGCCAATCCAGAGGTAGGCACTGGTAGCTCTTCAAATCAACAGCATATTACTGAGCATAAGTCTATCTGTTGAATTAGTATAACGAGATAATCAATGTGACCAAACATCGTGAAACAAGATGCATATTGTTGACCATAGGCGTAGGGGACATTTCAGGAGTGGGGGGGGCAAAAGTTTAACTTTTGCCCGAAAATTTTTTTCCGTCCGGCCGAAAATTCCCGTAACTTTTTACTTTTTCCGCCTGAAAAAATCTGACGACCTTTTTTTTTTTTTTTTTTAGTCTAAATTCCGAAATTTTTTAATTTCTTTATACATTTTTTTACTTTTCCCGGACTGCTTGCCCGAAAAACCACACTTGCCCGAAATTTGGGGGGGCATTTGCCCCCCCTGGACCCCCGTCTCCTACGCCTATGTTGTTGACGACAAAAAAACCACTGTAACCAGTTTCTATCCATATTATCATTGATCAGTATCTTCAGCACTTTACACAAGTTAAATGCCTGACATGTACATTTCATTTTAATCACTCGGATTTGAACCTATGTTGCACGATTAAAAGGCAAATTCAGCAACCATTTGATCACATTTCAGCAGGATACTGCCTGCTCAGAATTGCCCACCTCAACTCTTAAATTCAGCATCACCTAAAATCGGAATTTACATTCAATTGCAAGCATGGTAGTACAGGTACCATTACGCCTTTACAGGCACTGCCTTCCACATATTCAATAATTATAAATGAACCTCTGGACATGAAGATCGCATGCCATCAGGGGAGGATACACAAACTTTGGACGGAGGGGGTGGGGCAAAAAATTCTTGGCCTTGGGTGTAGAATTTTTTTTCGTATCTGCCAAAAAAGTTTACCTTTTATATTTTAGTCATCTGCTCGAAATTTCGGGAAAAGTATACCATCTTGTCCTCCAAACAACTTGATGACCCTTTTTTTAGTCAAGTCCAAATGTCCTCATTAATTATACATTGTTCGAAAGCTTGTTGAAAACAAATGGGAGGGCCACAATACATGGGCAGTTCTAAATGGGGGGGGACCATGGCCGGATTGGCCCCCTCTGGATCCGTCCTGCTCCAGTTGGAAATTCTCGATGAAAGATCATGTTACATACAACAAATAAATGCAAGCATAACTAACAAAAGTACGAACGCTGATCACATGTACAAAACACCAATTAAAAACAAGACCCCATTGCAGAATAAGCATAAATTAAATCACCCCATTTGGAATGAATTCAATTACTTAAGTAACATTGTCATTGAGATGGCACCTGAAGTTCTCCCACCGCCAAAACCTATTTTAGTTCAGCACGAACAGATCTGCAGAAATAAACTCTGCCATAATTTTTTTAAATGTCAAATACTTTCTCCACTTCCTCCTGATCACAGAACTCTCCGGCAGCTGAGATAATAACAACCGAGCTTTCTTAAGGTGAAGCTGCTCTACGAAAACAGTTGTTTGAGCTGACGAACTGTGTCGAGAGGAGATGTTACAGTATGGCTGTCTGTTCTTTCATCCGCAAAAAGCTCATAGTCATTCTCACCCTGTGAGAAACAGAATTTATACACAAAAGTCAATACTGTTTACCAGCATACGTGTCATGCAACTACTCGATGACTAAAACTGGCTTCCACTCCTGTTGATTCCAGTTCAAAATTTCACACTGTATAATGCACATTTTCAGAAATGGTGGGTACTTAAAATTTAGCTCACCCGTGCATTACAAGCCCTTTTCAGTCATATACTGAGCACTGCCTGTATAATAGAACAGCACATCTTCAAATTTAAGTTTGTGTAGGATGCCACATTTGTTTTGAAGAAGTTCTATACAAATTTTATCAACACGATTCAAGACTGAAATATGTCATAATGAACTGTAAATTCTTAAGACTCAAAAAGATATTTAAACGAAACAAACTGGTTGCGTTCTGTCTCCAAAGAAGTAAATCTTCTTGAAGCCGTCTTTTTCAACGTGTCGTAAGCAATACCGCTTGTCCCATCCAGTTGGGAAGACATCAATGCTAATTTGACCACCTACATCAGAACACAATTGATCAGTCTTTTCAATTGTGTTGTCATTCACTCAAAAGCACATCACAGTTAATCACTATACAGTGACTTCTGTAGCGCCAATATGTAATGGATTATGTGCATGGCTGTACATGATGGTATACGCGGGCATATGTACACTATTGTACAGCGTATACTCAAAAAACAAATATTTGTACTTACTGTACTTAGTTACATAAACAAGGGTATACGCAGGTACACAGAGTGCACTGACCTAACAAAGAGTAAAGATTTTTTAAATGTAATTAATTAAAATTCTGACAGGACAGAGATTAAATAATAAACAAAAACAATAAAATGATGAAATTACTTCGTTTTATGTTGCAGTAAACTTACTAAAACTAAAGAAAAAGGTCATAAGAAAATCCGAAGATAAAATATGCCTAAGCTCTAGTCTCGGGCAACCGTAGTGTGTACTGACCTAAAATTTTACAAATAAAGCCGTGATTAAGAAAACGTACCAATTACAAAACTGAGGCCAGCATCAGGAAACTGCTTCTGAAACAGCTGGACAAGCTTCACTCGAACACCATGCTCCTAAAATTTAAAAAAGTTTAATTAGAAGCTTCATTTGTACAGTTAGGAATGTATAGGCAAATCATAAACAGTATTTTAAAAAATCTTTAGGTACTTACTAAACATACCACACGTGTGTGATGTTGAAAATCATATACTCCTGTCAAATATTCCGGGCATTTGCCACACTTGCAAGAGTAGACACAGATTTTCCAACCAAAGACTGATATACGTTTATCATGTATAGCTTCCAGTGAATATGTTGTGGCCACATATTTCCAAAACTTGTTATTTTGTGTCAGGTTCATCGCAAGATGGAATTTATTTCATAGTTTTTCACGTTCACACAGTTGCTGACTGTTGTTGCTATTGAATGTGTTTATCTGAACAAACTGCACTTGCAAACTGACAAGAATCTTCTTACTGTCGATTAACATAATTTCAGCAACGTAGAATTTACCTTGTCGTAGGCTGTGAACTGATCCCTCTCGGCCTGGGTACAGCTGCGTCCAACAGGACAAACATTTATCAGACCAGACCGGAACTCTATGAAATTACCTCTGAAAACAGATTTTAACATAATTATTAGTTTTGCTTTTTTGTATTTTTTGCATCTTTAATTCCTTAAAATTTTATCTCATAAATACTTATATAGGCTACAGACACTCGGATCCATGGCATAAATAAATTTAAAGCATAAAGCGTCAAATTATGACAGCAAGTCAGCCAATGCTGCAACAAAGCTATACGGTAATTAACTCGTTCCCGCCCGTGACCCCATTAACAGGATAGGTATCAAAACAATTCCGGTTGGAAAGGGTTAAACATGCAGCATGTTAATTCAGGCAGGAACATTACTATACTAAGCTTTCGATCTGTATGGTAAATAAGGTCACTTGGCGAGTCGAACTTCTATGACGCAAGCGTCTAGCCAATCAAATGCATACCCAATCAAACCTCAGTCAGATCAAAACCCAGGAAATATTCAAAAACATCAGGTCATTGCCCAAACCAGTCAGTGTTATCAAACACAGAGGCAACCTACAATGGATAAAAATAAAATAGTAACCAGTACAACTGAGCACATTGCTACCAACCAAAGATTATTAATTAGATTTTCTGAAGGCACTGTGAACTCCTTAGTGAACGTACCGTTTGCAGGGCAGCTTGATGTCAGACAATGACCTCAAGGCAAAGTTGATGAACTCTTGAAGCTTCTCTTCACCCATGTAAGTGAGTATGCTCTAAAAAAATTAAAGACAGAATCAGCACAACTCCTCGTTCCAATCTCTAATTAGCGTATCAACAACAACAACATTCTCGAACCTAATTCAGAAAAAGATATTGAAAAGCAGCCACTCCGCTACTTAGAACTGTACTGAACGGCTTATGCTGAAGATAGTAGAATGCCAGAAAAAGCAACACATGGATGGTTAGTTGGATGACTGGACATTTAAAATGTGTTCACAGAACCTCTTTTAAAAGGCAGGGTGGATAAAAATCGTGATTTTTTTAATAAAAATCAAAAAATCGGATTTTTTTGATTTAAATCGGATTTTTTTGATTTAAATCGGATTTTTTTGATTTATATCGGATTTCTTTCTTATAGTTCGTATTTTGTATGTAGTTTTTTGGGGGGGTATCAAGTCACATGCTTCATTAGGTAACAGTTATTACCTTTAATTCTACAGCTACACAATACAGGGTGGATAAAATCATGATTTTTTAACTAAAAATAAAAAATCCGATTTTTAAAATTTAAATCCGATTTCCTTCTACTAGTTCTAAGTTTGGATTTACAGCCTCCATGTGGGTATCAAGCCGCTATGCATTATTGTAACTGATATAAATATTCGGTAACAATTATTACCTTCTTTAGTTTTGCAGTTATACAATACAAATTAACACCTTTGAAGTGGTATATACACTTAATACTAATAGTGCGATCGATGAACAATCAGTTAAATCCATTGAAGACAGAAGAAGTCAATGTTCTGTTAAACTGTGAAATCAGATCGCTATGTAAGTGGTTAAGTTACTGAGTAGTCACACCTTGCAAACTAGAACACTACCGTACTAATATTATTAGGTCACTTCTAGTGTTGTCATTCAGATGTAAAATATTTTAGTCACAATACAAGTGTTCATCTTCTCCTGCTATTGCTTCTTGTTCATAAGTTTGAAAAAAAACACTAGCTTTCCATCAGCAGGTCACAAGTGTTTTAGGCTTTAGCACTACACTGTGCAGCCAGATGAGTCAGCCTGCTGGGCATGCTGAATGCACTAACTGGCAGCTGCACTGCTGCAGCTAAGTGAAAGGAAACAAACCTGCAAGTTGTGTGGCACAAAAGCATTGATTGAAATTTATTTTCACTATTCGATTTAAATCGTGATTTTTATTGCCGATTTAAATCGTGATTTAAATCAATGATTTAAATCAACCGATTTAAATCATCTCCACCCTGTTAAAAGGAAAACATCAGAGTCTCATATTAACAAGATCATCAAAGCCCTGCACATTTCTAATCTAGGTTATTTAGACGCAAAACTCACAACATGTAGCCAACCATCTTATGACCCCCCGTGGTTCTCTGACTATCATGAACATTTGTAACAGACGTAAAGTCTGTTACAAATGTTCATGATATGAATTAATATGCACAAGATTTTACCTCCTGGCTGATCAGTTGACCATTCTTATGCGCAACAAGACCATTCTCAGAGAAGACGTAGTCAAATCGGCTGATAACTAACAAACAACATCATATTATAAGCATTCAATCAGTCAACCGAATTAATTAATTAATTAATTATAATCAATTAGCCTTTAAGTAGTTAAAAGGATCCACAAATTCATTTTGAACTCCTAGGTTATGCATCAACAACTCAGAAAATCTAATTGTCTATGCATAGTGGAACAATGTGGGTTGTCAAGACTTCCAAATATTTGTTATGAAATACATACCTCTATTACTCTACATGACAAACGAGAAAAGTTTTCAGATGAAATGCTGTATCATTCAGCCATAACTGATCTTCACTGCCATATAATTACATGATTTAGTGAGATCAGTTAAAAACCATTAAGTGGCAATTTCATTCAGTTTCCAATAATTTTCCTAGCCAGCATGAAAGTTCATTCATAATAGTAGCAGTTTCATCTTCTCCCATAAGTGATCACTGAAGTTCCAACATACTCATTATAAAACTTTGCTTTAATATAAAAATTGGCACTATTCAATAGAAAGACAAAGAAAAGAATGACTTCACCTACAGTAAAACAGAAGACTGTGTAAAAACAAAGAGTTCTAAGCGAACCTCTACTGACCATTTTGTCCTCCAATCAACATCTGTTCCGAGATTTTCTTCAGATCTGATCCGCCAACGAGACCAACAACACAACGTTTGTTGAGCCACTGCAAACAGTCCTCCGTCTCTTGGCTGATATTCTGTAACGAGAAAGTATTGATTCGCAAAACCAGTTCTTGTATATTCTGTGCATAACATGCATCAACAAAATCAAGCAGTTTTGCTCAGATTTACATCCATTCATTAAGCCCATATAGGAATCGGTTGCCCATTACCTAAGCCTTCCCATTTCATGTCCTGCCTCAAAGCACATGTGTGCTAAGGAGGACCAAGTGCTGACCACACACACAAATCTTGCAGGTTAAAATCTACCTCAAGTTGAGCACTGCGTAGTGACCTTTGTCAAGTCCTTCACTCATAATAGCTCAGCGATTCGGCATGAAACTTCGATGCAGTGTCTGCGCTGCTGTCGGGAGCGACTATGAGTAGAGAGAGAGAGCTTGAAGGGGCGCTATAACAAGTGCACATACATACAAATGTTCAGACAAACAAAAACATAAAACAAACAAAGTCACTAAGGTGCAACAGTGTTTTATGCAAATGGTTCTTTTACCTGTAGGTGAAATCGAAGCTGGATTGACGAAAATAACGGGTGAGAAATAAAGCTGGGTTGATAAAAAAAATATTCTAACTTAAATTGGAGCTGGATTGATGAAAAATAATTATTATTATTGAAACAGAAGTTGGATTCATAAAACAACTGATGCAATTGAAATAGTTTAATCCGGCTGACGCAACTAGGTTGCCTTTCGGGGAAGCCTGTCCCAAGCCAGGATAAAGGAGGGTTCCGCGGTGGGCTTGCGACCCACACGGGTAAAACAAATCGAGCAACAGAAACAATGTAGTAAATGCATGGACGTGACGATACAACTGGCGGTGGACATGGAGAAATGGAGAGGACGGATGATGATGATGACCCAACTAGTTGTCACTCCGCGCTTTCCAGCGATAAAAGGGACTAGGGATTTAGAGTACATAAAGTCAACATACGCCCTTAAGGCTATTTCTGACCTGTCTAGGCAGCGTCAGAGTGCCATCGACATCAAACAAACAAATCGTTGACGTGTCACGCGAAGCCATTACTACTACCTTTACATCCACCGCTTCTAAAACCGCACTGCACTAAGTTAACTTACTAAGTGGCATTGATATGTATTAAGGTTTACTAGATAGCTAAAACTTTGGCTATTAGTCTATGGCCGACGCCGAATCAGTCGCAACTTCTGGTATGGGCAGCGTGTGCTTGTTTATATGTAAAACCATGTTAAATTCGTCAACTTTGAAGGTTATTTTCAAGAAATCCGGTCGATTGCCGCAAAATACAGTTAAGTTGATAGTGTGTCATTCAACTAAAAATCCCCAGGCCGGTTTAAAACAATTCTGTTATCATTGCTGAGAAATTTGCGTTTTAAAACGGAGTGTTGTGCCGCCTATCCTTTGCTATGGTTTGCCTCCAAGAATCCTGAGATTTGCCGCAGAAACTCCTGGAATTTGCTGCAGAGAGTCATGGGATTTGCTCAAGCCTCTAATGAATTATTGGCTTTCCAGAGCCGTATAATTATGTGGCTTTCCCTTAGTGAGCGATAATTCAAACTTCCATAGCCAATTAGCCATCCAGTAATTATATAATACATACCAATGCTAAGTGGCACTGCACCATAGATACTATTTTAATTAGATAGTTTAAAGTTGTTTATTATATTTATGTACTGCAAATGCGATATACGTCGATGGAGCAGACCATCATCCTATTTTAAATGAAAGATGTCTATGGTCTGGATATACAGACAAAACATGATTCATAAATTCATGCTCATCGGCTGATTGGTTGCAGGACTTCCATGTAATATCAATTTTTTTATGTTTAATATTACTATCCAACGACCTTATATTATAGGCTACGATAAGCCTCTTAACGTAATAGCCTACAGAGTTGCCAGAGACTTAGAGTGAGCATCAAGTTTTTTCACGAGTGTTATGGGCATTAGTCACAAGCGCTGATCGGGCACCTGTTTATTCACGAGTGTTAAGGTTACCAGACAATTCACGAGCGCTAACAGCTCCAGTATAGGTCAGATAGATCGAGCTGATGAATATATGGCATTAGGCCTATGGTAGCCAAAGTACAGTGATTTATCAAAGGGCTTTTTTATATCAATCACCGGGTGACCCGGCCGTGGCCGTGGGGAGGTCCTTCAGTGCTTCTTTAAGTAGGCCTGGAGCAAGAGTCTACTCTTATTGTCATTCTGTTTGCAGGGTTTGTCGACCATCTTTCCGCTGTTTATTCGGGAGCCCGGGGCATAAAATAGCCTATAGGCTAGCCTATGTGATAGATATATTTTTCGGAGCTTGGAGACTTTAGGTCCATTACATATATATATATATATATATATATATTTTTTATATATATATATATATTAATATATATATATTAGGCCTACGTATGCGTAGCTAGGTCTACATGATCCCGCGCCGACTGAACTATAGAAAATAGTATAGGATCACCAGTGATTACAGTGATCTATGAGGATCAACTGAAATGATCAAAATAATTATAGGATCACCAGGGCCGGATTAAGGCATGTTCAACATGTTCGGCCGAACAGGGGCCCCCACACTTTAGAGGGTCCCCACAAATGTGAGATTTTTTTTCAAATTTCGGCCACATGACTATTTTCCAAAAAATTTCGCCAGAGGACTAAAAAAAGTCATCAACTTTTTTGGCGGATGAAATGGTATGATTTTCCCGAAAAATTTGACAAATTTTCCGCAAAAAAATTCCCGAACAGGGCCCCCACAAAAATTTCCGAACAGGGCCCCCACATTGCTTAATCCGGCCCTGAGGATCACGGTGGTATCTCAGGTTAAATGGCATATATGCAGGCCTAATGATCACCACAAATGCACGATTACAGCTACATGCCTATCACATAATTACAGTAGGCCTAATCGATATCATGGCGCCTATACATGATAGGCCTAGGCTAGTTGCAGCTTCCGTGTTAAGCAAATAAAATGGGTGATCCACATTAAATTAATCTTGGTCAGAGTCTAAAAAGCTATTTAACTGAAAACTCAGTGAAGAAGGTTGGGTCAGTGCGAGAATTGTGAAAAAATAACGGGGGGGCATGGGTTGGACCATTATCTACATTTAATTTGGGTGTGAAAAACAGACTTTACCATGGGGCTCTAAAAAAGACTGGGGGAGGTTGAAACCCCCCAGCCCCCCGCAAATTCTCATCCTGGGTTGGGTCAAAGGTCGTCTTCTTTCCTCGCCAAATGCTATAATTATATATTATGCTACATGTAGGTTACTGCAGTGTAGGCCCAGTCACGAATCATAGGTCTAATAGTTCGTCGGGCCTATTTATATCCACCAATGGCCGGCAAGGCTAAGAAGCGATCGATTGCAGACCAAGCAGAGCGGAACTGTAGCACAAGACAGGTGAGAAATAATTCATATTTTAGACAATGTTATTGTAGCCTAAGTCGTCACAAGGTAAGCAAACATGCAAACTCTTCTCATTTCGCTTTTAACAAGCGCAAATGTTGCTTCTTATTGTTTTGTCTTGATTCTTGCATATAGCCCTGTTGTGGAAAAGTATTTCACGCTTGATGAACAAATAGGGCTATTCAATAGCCGCTATTGAATCCCTTGTGCTAATTCTCCAAACAATACAATCAACAGTTTTTTAAATACTAGTGATATGATCAGCAGATCACAATATAGTATAGTAAGATTGATTAGCGACCCGTTTCACCACGGATATGTTAAGTTCATTCGCTTGGCATCACTAGCTTTAATTTAGCAACGATCTGGCATATTTTCATTGACGGCCCCTTTGAGGGTGTAACCTGCTATGCCAGATTAGTCATATATCACGTATACGGCCTATCGTCTTTTCTAGCGGCCGCCATTTCGGCGGCAACGGTTAGATCTGTAAGCCTACACCTCACACACACACACACACACACACACACACACACACACACACACACACACACACACACACACACACACACACACACGCACGCACGCACGCACGCACACACACACACACACACACACACACACACGCGCGCGCGCGCACGCGCGCGCACGCACGCACACATGTTGTCCATGCATGGGCGGAGTTTATCAGGGGCTAGGGGGAGCTAAGCCCCCCCAATAAGGCCCAAATTCACCTTTTTTACCATGAAAATGACATCTTTTCCCGGGCTTAGCCCCCCTAAGAAGGCATTAACCCCTCCAAGAACGGAAACCAAACTCCGCCCATGTGTACATGCACACATAACCTAAACGTGATAATAACTTTTGTTCTGTTTGAAATATTTTTGGAATCTGGCCATCATGTGTAAATATGAAAAATGTCTGTAAGACTGTAAAATTTCATTTCGAAATTCTTGCTTCTGGCCAAGATGTTGGCAAAAACTAGGATTTTTTGCCCACCCTGTATACTCTGTATAGGCCTATGGAATCAAGTCAATCAACCGACGTTGTAGTCAGGTTATGTAGGCCTACTTCAACGTATTGCAAAACATTCAAAGCAAAATAAAATTTATTAACAACTGCATTTTAGCAGTCGTTTGATCAACAACGCCTAAATATAACCACCCTTTCAGTTTGCAGATCGTTGCAAGGCAGGCAACTTAGCCTCGACGACGACATGGAGGAGACGAGGCTGACCGATATGAAGGACAACGCACAGAAGTACTACGTCTCCTACAAGCGTCACTCAACAGCGGTGGCGTTGATGTGGGGCATATTCACCTGCGGATACGTCGTTCTCAATGTGGTGGCCTTCGTACAACCGGAGTGGCTCCAACAGGCAGACGACTTTCAATCGCCTATGACGACTCCTGGATACTTCGGACTCTACCGGAAGTGCTGGTTAATGGATCAGGGAAGGAATCTGAGCTGCGTGGGACATTTCAACGATTTTAGTAGCATCGATAACGCAGCTTTCCGAGCGTCGACGTTCTTTGTTGGTGTATCGTGTCTCATTGTGTTCCTCTGCATCTGTCTGTTCTCGTTGTTCTTCGTGCTCAAGCATTCCATCGTTTATGTCGTCTGCGGAATATTGCTCTTCGTTTCAGGTTAGGCCTAGTTTTAATTACGTCTAGGCTATACCTGGTAATTTTACCTGATTGAAGACAAAGTGGGATGTTTGTATGTGCATTTGTTATAGCGCCCCTTCAAGCTCTCTCTACTCAAAGGCGCTCCCGAATGCAGAGCGGACACTGCATCGGAGTTTTTTAGCTTGACGAGTGGTAAAATTTAAACCTTGAGGCAATAACCCATTTCAATGCATGGCCTTAAATAAACTTAGCCTATATCTGCTAGGCCTACATCAAGCGATTTGATACGTTTGCTTCAACGCAAATTCTTTTACCATTATGCCCACACGAGTGCCAATTGAATTAATGTCGGATAATTATCCTCAAATGGAAAACACACATAGACCTACACGCACGCACAACTGACATATGGATCTTTACAAATGCTCATGGGAATGCAGACGGGGTAAAAAATCATTCTGTGTCTTAGCCTACATGCATTTTGTTATGATGTTCCGCAGGTCTGTTCATGTTTCTGGGCTGCATCATATACCCAGCTGGTTGGAAGAGCACAGAGGTTCAGAACATGTGTGGCTTCACCGCCGAATCGTTCGTCATCGGTGACTGTAAGATTGGTTGGGCTTACATCCTCGCCATAGTTGGAATATTTGATGCGCTGTTCCTCGCTGTGCTTGCGTTAGTCTTAGCGACAAGACAGGAAAACTGGACTGACAACGATTTTGCCTTTGGATCGTCCAGATGTAAGTATAATCTTGCTTTAGGGTATACAGAGTATTACAGACGACATAATAGGGGCTAATGATGATGACGATGACTACACGTAGGCTGAGGATGTAGGCCTACTCATTCTAGACATGATTTCGATGGGTAGCGCAGGTAGAGCAGACGTGCTTCAGTCTTGGCGGGAAACGCTACCATTGAGTCGGGTGGCATTTGCAGTTTAACGTCATTGTGCGGTAACAAAGACCATTAGCGACGCCCTCCTCCTTTATCCAGGTTGGGACTGGCACTGGCAGAGTGCAACCAGTGGCGGAGTTGAATCGACGTGACTGTGACAAGTGGAAGGGGTAAAAAAATCGTCAAAAATTGCGTGACGTCATTTATGGAAGGCCCCTTTTGAATCATACACATTAAGAGCAATCGTGCTGCTTTCGTCACCTATTTATCCTACACGATTATAAAAAATACAAGGCAGTGCATTGAGTTTGCTGCGAAAAGCAATTAGTAGACCTATAGGCTACACCAACTGAAGGTTTTGGTTTGTGTTTGAATTTTCAGCGGACATGAATGGATTCATTGAGGACAATTCGTCGTCGAAGCCTTCCATGTTTATTCCGCCGGGATTCTCTGTTCCCGACAGAGACAGTCTGTCGGAATTCTCGCACAGCACAAAGCGATCAAAGAAGAGCAATAACTTTGCACTTTAAATTACTTCCATGCATTTAAACCAATGCAGTTTAATTAGAGTGACTTATTGTTTACAATACAAAGCTAAGACCTTTAAACTAACTCGATAATCTAACTCAGCCTTCTGAATCTGAGACATGCTTTGGCCAACATTGTGTTCCACATATACATAATTTATGTACATTGTGTTCCGCTTGCTGTGTTCCGCTTATATTGCGTTCCGTTTACATTGTGTTCCGCCTACATTGCGTTCCGTTTACATTGTGTTTCGCTGACATTGTGTTATTGTGTTCCGCTTACATTGTGTTCCGCTTACATTGTATTTCGCGCATGTTGTGTTCCGCTTACGTTGTATTCCGCTTACATCGTGTTTCGCTCACATTGTGTTCCGCCTATATTGTGTTCTGCTCAAATTATGTTCCGCTTACATTGTGTTACGCTATTATGGACAGATGCTTTAGTTTTTGATAAGACAAGAATATTCCTTGATTCACCGATTAGACTGCAGACTATTATAAATAATTATATAAAACCTATGAATTTTGAAGTTATTGACATCAAATTATTGAGTTTATGTAATTAGGCCTATAGGCCTAGCCCTATAGCAAAAAGGAAAAATTATTTTAAACCATCTTTTAGCGAATATGTTGCACAGTTGCTTAACTGCGATATGTTCTACAATGACACTATACTATTAGGCCTAGGCCTAATGAAAATTTATTTCCAAAAGAGGAAGTTATTTTATGATCTATAGGCGAGATGACATATTGACATAATTCACATAGGCCTATATCTATTAGGCCTATATACTCAGCTCTCGCGTATTTTTAAATAAAGCATAATTATGATTATCACCTGACATATAGCCTAGAAGGTTACAAATAAACCTAGCTTAAAAGTTTGATCTGCGCAGAAATTTTAAACCAAAGCTGCTCTTAATAGCTATTCAACCTCTGTGTGGGTCTCTTAACAGGCGCCATATAAATTATATAGAGGGGGAAAGAACAAGAGGTAGACCACGACAGAATGATGTTGCTGGACACGTTGATGACGAAGATTGGATACCAGAGACTAAAGGAGAAGGCCCATCGGAGGGAAGAGTGGCAACATTGGACCGCCGAACCTGCATGCCTATAGGGGGCAGAGAACCAGAAGAAGATATAAATTCCTGGAACGAATTATATAGCTTAACAGATAACCTATTTATTACGTCGACGTTTAAAATTAAAATAGATCTACAGGGTGGGCCAAAAAAAGTGAGAACATCGCGTAAAAAGTAGTATAATTGCATCAAAGCTTGTTTCACTGTATCCAAAATAGCTTAAATTGTTTGCTCATTCACTTACTTACCTATTTAGCTATATGATGTCTTTATTTCGACGCATTTTAAAGCAAAATTTACAACTCAAAACGTACAAGCGTGTAATCGGGCAGAAGCTTAATGAAAATGTCACTTTGAAACGCTTGCAACGCAGTCGGCAGCTACTTGAGCGGTTTCCTAATGAGAGAAGTGTACGATCGAAGCATCTGGTTTACCGACGAAAAGACATTCACCGATGCCACTCCAGTTAACTGTTTATTCCGTTGAAACAAAGAAAAATGTAAGTTCAGGAAAGTCGACTCATACGAGAACGTGACCATTTCAGCCACGCGGTATCTTTTGTATCAGTTGGTGTGTCTTGAATGGGTAAAACTAATATTGTGTTCGTTGAACCAGGCGCCAAAGTAAACAGTGAATACTATTGTGGACATGTTCTGAGACAAGGCGATATGTGATCGCCATAACTGGACATTACAGCAGCAAGACGGAGCTCCATCTCATACAGCGAGAAATACAATCAACTTTCTTTGGCAGGAGAATGTTAACTTCATCGAGCCAGACATGTGGCCACCGAACAGTTGTGATTTAAACACAGTAGATTATGCCATATATATGGGGTGCTTTGCAAGAAAAAGTCTACCTTCGGCGAAAATTTACAACAGTTGAGCAGCTCAAGTTGGCAATAATCGAACTTCGAAGAATGAAGAAATCTGGGACAGCGTTTCATTGACATGCAGTAGCATAAAACCGAGTGGCGTCGACGCTTATAAAAACTCGTTGAGAAGCAAGGAGGACACATTGAACATGATTTCTGATTAGCTAAATACTTGGCAAACAAAAATATATGAAAACAATATAATTAATTGAATTATGTTTGTAAATAACTCGCATTATACAAGGTGTTCTCACTTTTTTTGGCCCACCCTGTATTATTATATCTGCTATAGGCCTAATTAGCCCTATATACAATGCAGGAAAGTTATTAGCATCAGATTTTACTTAAACTGAAATCTTTTGCAGTGTTCAAGACAAATTTTGTTTAAATAACCATATCAGGCTATTCAGACTGTAGCAATTCAATGGTTCGCAGATCATCCCTTTCAGTATACTGAATGTGAATGTCATTGATCGGCGGTAGGACTTCATGACCGTAGTATCGGCAGTCGTATTCAGCACGCTTGCTGTCTGTGATCCTCATCTCAAAACGTGCCATGATTGCAACAATGAAAAGTTTCAGTTGAATCAAAGCGAATCTTTTTCCGGGACAAATTGTTCCAAATCCCATTACAGGGTGTTTCAAGAAGTTTCCGTTGCTCGTAAATTTGGCGTCGATGAATCTATCGAACTGAAACTTCTGAAGCAGCAAACACATTAATATTTTAAACTCAAATTATAAAAAAATCATTATAATTGTATTTTAATAATTATGTAGACCCCCGTCTAGCTATAAAGCAGGCCTAATTAAGCTACACAGTGTGAGAATTGTGGAAAAATAACTGAGGGTGGACTATGATCCACTTGAAATCTGGGGTGTCAAAAACATACTTTACCATGGGCTCTGAGAAAGACTGGGGGGTTGAAAACCCCAAATCCCGGATATAATTCTCATCCTAAAGCTACATACAGAGGCGATGTGGGCCTATGTGATCCATATAATATGGTTGACAATTAGGCTGCATCTGCCTTGTTTGAAATTTGTTGAATGCAATATTACAATGTTATAGACCTGATCGAGCTTAGCCTGCTTAGGCCTAGGCCTAAACAGACCTGCATTGTAAACGTTAATCTTGCAACACTTAAAAGCTGTACTTGCCGATGGATTTTCGAATATTTCCGGGTCTTTATGTATTGCCGGAGGATACATAGCAACGCGATCACCTCTTCTCATCATGAATCGGTTTCCAGTTGACAAAGAAAACATCGTGTCCTCTTTGATGTAGCGAATCATAAACACACCGCTCGACAGTCTCACTGTCTCTGTCACTATGCTATCTGCAGTGAAAAATAACATACTATAGTCTGAATTAGTTAGAGAAACGTGTCCAATTTACATCATTTCATACTGTAGGGCCCACGTATAGGCCTACAGTTCAGTGATGACTGCGAGTCTGCGACATGCGTTATTGGTCTGTTGCAGTTATAAAAGGTTGCGGACTTGGCCTAAATTGCCGAGCTATTTCTGTGTAACGGCCTATAAGGCATGGCAATTTACTTGCACATAGGCCTAAGTCCTAGGGCCTACTTAAGTCGTAGGGCCTACTTGTTAATTGGCGATAGGCCTACCCGAAAAGATAAGCATTATAGGCCTACTTGATTGCCGGATTAGGAAAAATGAAGAGTCGGAAATTACTGAATTGCTTTCAAGATCGTTCTGCATGCAGAGAAATGGGAACCGGATAATTTGCGATACTAATTTGCTAACAGCTAGTAGGTCTAAGCGTTTGAATAGGCCTAGCATGAGATGAAATGACCAGCAAGAATCTATAAATTCCTAATTAGGCCTATTGTTCCCACCTGCAACAGGCTGGAGGCCTTTTTAAAATTAATATAATTATCTTTCATATCTGGAATTTAACAGATCTACTTTGATTTTCTGCAAACTGATTAAATTGTTAGCCTACTGGTGACATAGGCCTATTATACAAATTATACGCATAGACCTATGCAAACTGTCTGACGACAAGACTAGTAGACTCAAGCTAATTCTATTTTGTTGATGCCTTCAAACAGCAAAAGAAGCAATACGACAGGGAATGTATTGCTCTGTGATTATTTCTAACAGGCCTATACGCCGATTTTTAAAGGACCAGGAAATTAAAGCTCTATTCTCACCTAGAACTGGTAACGTGTCAAGATCTTTGATCCGCAGTTGGCATTTATTCGTCTTCGGATCAAATCGATGAGTCAGAATTCCATCGATTTCCTTTCTAAGTTCATTGAATGCTTCAAGGTTTTCCAGAATGTTGTTAAGTGTCCAAAAGCAAAGACGAAATGTGTTGTAGTTCACATGCAGGTAAACAAGACTGTGACCTTTAATGTCCGCCTCTGTTTGACGCTGTTCCTTCATAAACTCAATAGCTCTTCTCATGTATGTAGAGAGATCAGAACGGTCTAGAAGCAGACGGGAGTCGGGACTCATCAGCAACTCATTCAAAGCATTTGCTCCTTTCGTAAACCGACGAAGTGGAAGACCGAGCCAAAGGTAGTTGAAATATCTGTGAAATATTTCAAAATTGCTGAAGACCGTTTCTGCGTTAAAAGGGTGTTTGTCATCTCTTCCAAAAACGGTGTTAAAGATTGAGTCAAATGCTGTGCTTGCAACGAATCGGCTAAGCCCTTCTGAAGTCCAAATCTGCTGTGATCCAACGATATCTGGTTTCTGCACGGTCACATTTCCAACTAAAGAATCTATGGCAATGTTTAAATTGCTAACGTAAGTTGAAATAGATTGCACGAGAAGCTCTCCTCTGACCGTTTTGCTTGTTTCCTTTAGCATTCTCTTTGGTTCGTGTAAGACGTATGAGAAAACATTCCAATTCACTTGCTTCTGGATGTGATCGAAGTCAAAGTTCTTCTCCCTGCTAACTGTTTCGTAGCAGTGTGGGTCCATTATGATTGTTAAGTGATAGTTCAGCAGGCGAATGGTAAATATGTCGCCATGTTTTTTTTTGCATTTGTGTAAATAATTTACTGCGTGCTTGGAAAAGTCGAGAGCGCTGCCAAATATGATATTTCCTTTCACCAAAGGTGGCTCAAACTGTCGACTAAAATACACAAGGGCAAATAATATAGGCCTAACAAAATACTAAAGTAGGCCTATACGCCTAGTGTAAGAAAGAGCCTCTCTGGAGCATCTTTAATGCCTAAATGACAATGGACAAAGAAAATTGTAGAATCAATGCAGGAAGCACGCCCCTAGGTTACTCTCTGTATAGGCTCACTTTTCAACAGACTAAAACCTTGCACAACTGTAAATGCGTTCACATTTCACCAGGCGTAAACAGTTGGACAATAATTGCTGAAAAACAACGTAGAGAGGGACAGTCAGACGTTGATTTGTGCGGAATTCGGGTGCACCGTGAAGATTTTGCTATGAGATCCTAAGAAAGATTATTGGGATTAAGCCCCTCAACCCTCCGGCAATTCTTGTAATCTTAAAAAATTCATTGGCTCTTACCGTACACGAAAGGTTTTCAGAATCACCAGCACTGATGTTGCCACTATCGCTGCCAACAAAGCGAATCCAATTGAAATCCATAAACTGATCATCTTATCAAAATTCAAGATTCGTTCCGTATGAAGTTCTACATCATAAATATACAATTAAAATATACTGAGTCTTACTGACCTAAATAAAGGCATACAATTGCAATATAGGCCTACAATTCTAATACACCGCACACCTACAATTAAGATATTGACCTGTAGATTTACAATTAGGCCTACACTGTACCAATTCACGGCGGTATGCCCGTAATTCTTGAATGGCAATTACCGTATCTGACTAGTTACTGTCTAGCCCACGACCAGTTACGATCAATCCCCGTAACGATCGACTATCTCCATTGAATTTCCATTGGAGCATGTGATTACGGTCAACTGACCGTAGACCGGGTGTAAATAGGGCTGCCACCTAGTGAACGCTGCTTAAACAGCGACTAAAGAGGCACGCCGCCTGTGGAGCTGTACAAAAAACTAGTATACCCTCAAGAAGCGATTGTGATGATGATGATGACGACGACGACGACGACGATGATGATGATGATGATGATGATGACGATGATGACGATGATGATGAAGATGATGATGATAAAGGTGATAAAGAGGATGGACGATGAGGATGAGAATGATGAGGACGACGAGGATGATGATTATGAGGATGATAAGAAGGAAGGTGATGAGGACGATGATGATGATGATGAGGAGGATGATGAGGATGAGGATGATGAGGACGATGAGGATGATGATGAGGATGATGAGGACGATGAGGACAATGACGACGATGATGAGGATGAGGATGATGAGGATGGGAATGATGAGGACGATGAGGAATATGAGGATGATGAGGATGATGAGGATGATGAGGACGATGAGGATGAGGATGATGAAGACTATGAGGACAATGAGGACGATGAGGATGATAAGGATGATAATGATGAGGACGACGAGGACTATGAAGATCAGGATGATAAAGAGGATGAGGATTATAAAGACGAAGAGGACAATGAGGACGATGATGAGGATGAGGATGATGAGGATGAGGATGATGAGGACGATGAGGATGATGAGGATGATGAGGAGTATGAGGATGATGAGGATGATGAGGACGATGAGAATGAGAATGATGAAGACTATGAGGACAATGAGGACGACGTGGATGATAAGGATGATAATGATGAGGACGATGAGGACTATGAGGATCAGAATGATACAGACGATGAGGACAATGAGGACGATGAGGATTAAGAGGACGATGAAGATAGTGAGGATTATGAAAATGATGAGGATGATGAGGTGGAGGAGGAGGCTGAGGATTATGAGGATGATGAGGACGATGAAGATGAGGACAATGATGATAATGAGGATGAGAATGATGAGGCCGATGACGATGATGATGATGATGAGGACGATGAAGATGAGGACAATGATGATAATGAGGATGAGAATGATGAGGCCGATGACGATGATGATGATGATGAGGACAATGATGATGATGATGAGGACAATGAGGAAAATGAAAACGATGATGATGATGAGGATGAGGATGATGAGGATGAGGACGATGAGGATGATGAGGACGATGAGGATAGTGAGGATTATGAAAATGATGAGGATGATGAGGACGATGACGATGATGATGAGGATGAGAATGATGAGGACAATGACGATGATGATGATGATGATGAGGACAATGAGGAAAATGAAAACGATGATGATGAGGATGATGAGGATGATGAAGACGATGAGGACGATGATGATGATGATGAGGAGGACAATGAGGAGAATGAGGATGATGATGATGAGGATGAGGATGATGAGGATGATGAGGATGAGGATGGTGAGGACAATGAGGCTGACGAGGATGATGATGATCATGATGATCATGATGATCATGATGATCATGATGAAGTAATCGACGACGATGATGAGAAAGACGACGTAGTTGTAATAGAAGTAGTCGTGGTGATAGTATTAGTGAAAGTGGCAGTTGCAGTTGTAGTGGCTGTGGCTGTGCTTGTATTGTTGATGGTCGTGGTGGTGTTGTTGTCATGCTCTCTGTGTCCATTTTTTTGCCCCGCCTTCTCCCCTTACCTTCCGTCTTTATTTTTTTATCGCTACCTTACTTTACATATGTCTATGCCTATATACCTGTGTGTTCCTCTCTCTGTCTTATGGGTGGGTCTGCTTGTTAGTCTAATTAAACCGTTCTGCATCATGGCCTTCACGACCGGGCTATAAGCCTATAACCGTTCACTGCCGCTCGTCACACGTCACTCTCCGTCTACTGGACTCCAGAGTTGCCTCTCGGCCGGGCGTCTGGTCGGCGTGGGGGGGAGTAATTAATAATATCGGCGTTGAAACCCGGTCTGTGTGGGTTGAATGCGATCCACCCTTCCCTTCCCTTCCCTTTCATTCTTCCTCAATAAACCGCCGTCTCTAGTGTTTATGAATGTACATCTCGTAATGGTAGGCCCTAACTGTTATCCGACTTTGTGCCAAGTTCTAAGGGCGCCATTTCCATCAAAGAGGGCGCCATTTAAACAATATGCTAGTTTATTTTAATATTTTTTTAAACTTATGCCATTCTCCACAAAATTGAATATTATCCAGCCTTCAGTGTAGGCTACTAATAAAGAAATTAGAATAAATTACTCAGTTGAGCGTAGTTAGGGGATGTTTTAATTGGGTGTTTGAACACCCCCGAAATGAAATAATGTAAAAATGAAATAATTAGGCCTATGCATTTGCTAGCCCATGACAGTGTGTAATGTAGGCCTAATTTTGAGCAGAAAATAGTCGAAAACCGCGGAAAATAATGTTTTTGGACGTCAGAAAATTCGACGACTAACAAAAAGTCATCAGAAAACTTCGCCCAAAAAAGTCGACCGTAGCGTGTACGCGCACCTCAAAATTCACGGTCAAGAAAATAAAATCCTGCATGGTTACGGCCTTGTGAGCGTAAACCGGCTCTGGCTAATTCATCTTTAGATTCTGACATGGGATGAACAATTGAGTGATAATCTAAGGGTGCCAAATGCAGGCCTATGCCTGGGGCGCCAAATGTATGTCTTGTCTAGGGCGCCATTTGGGCTAAGGCCGGCCCTGCTCATTATCATAGCAATAGGCACCACTTTCTTATTTGGAGGGGTTCCAGTTTCCTTTGCACACTGGCAGCTTCTATTGCAATGGGCCCCATGTCTATCTAATGCCGTGGTTTTCAACCTTTTTCTTGTGGCGGAACCTTTCCAAATCACGAATTCGCTCGCGGAACCCTTCGCGTTTCACTCGTCCAGTATTTCAAGAAATAGGCCTACATACTACATAGCCTTGTAACAGTAGGCTACTTAGTAATTAAATTTTGTTAAATTGTGTAATATGTAGTAAACTATGTAATAGTTGTTTGCACTCTGGTGTTCCACATCACAAATACTTGCTTTAGGCCTAGAATAATTCTAAAAGCGTAGGCTATTATTATAGGTCCAGTGCGCAAGCACTGTCAGAGAACAACTGCAACTGCATTTCTGCTCTATTTCGCCAACAAATGTCCATCCATCTGACAGATGGATAGAATATTTAAAAATGAAAATAGGCTACGTTCTATTCTGGATTAATGTTAAGGACAAGGTGTAATGAAGCATTTTTTCAAGTTTAATGCGAATTTGTGCCTGACTTAAGTCCTGGACGCATCGTAGAGAGAGAGAGAGACAAGTAGGCAGACACATAATGATTCATATTCAAAATAAAAGAATCGTTTCAGGCTCAACCGTCATGGCGGGTGTTCAGTGGCGGCGCTAGGGGGGGGGCCAGGAGGGGGCTAAGCCCCCTAAACGTGACTCAGCCCCCCCCCCAATCAAAAAGCTGAAAATGTCTAAAACGGCTTACTTCGTAATAAGGAAACTAGACAATGACCAACGGCAACGAAATCATTTATATTAATATCATAGTGTAGAACTGTAGATGCTTATGCCATTGGCGGCACCAGGGAGGGGTTGGGGGGGGCTAAGTCCCTAAATATGACTCAGCCTCATCCCAAAGCAAAAAGCAATGAATGTCCATGTATGGGCTTAAAAGTTATTATTATTATCTTATTTTTCGGACCTCAACTGCGGCGGACGGTCATATATCGACTCACATGTGAGACATCAATTGCGACTGAGCTCGACGCCCCGACATCGACTCTCTCTGCCACTCAATATTAGCAATTTAGCATGCACACAGTCATCTTATTTATACCCTAATGGAGCTGCAGGGAACAGAGGGCCGGAAGGTTCGAGGTTCGAATCCACCCTCAACCGCGTAGGGACCTTGGGCAAAACCTTCACTCACAATTGCTCAGCGCTTCGGCGTGAAACTCCGATGCAGTGTCCGCTCTGCATTCGGGAGCGCCTCTGAGTAGCGAGAGCTTGAGGGGGCGCTTAAACAAGTGCACATAAAACAAACAATATAATGCAACAATGATACTAGTTTGTACACGGGTGATTATATAAATGTATAGGGCCTATATAAGCGCATATATAATTATACATTATACAATACATATAATCTTAGTTGAAAATATATATTGAGTGCCTCTGATTAGATTGTACTGTGAGAGGCGCTTTATAACTGAAAAATAGTATATAGTATAGTGTAGTCTAGTCTAGTGTAGTGTGGTATAGTATAGTATAGTATAATATATAGTACTAGCTGGGGTACCCGGCGTTGCCCGGGAAAATTAGGATTCAACACGCCACGGCCACAACCCCACCACAAACATATCAATAGCTGCAAAACTGCAAAAAATGTCGCCCCCAAAATTTTTCCCACCCCACACAGCACCCTTCCCCCACCAGGCCCATGCAGGGCGAGGTGTGTGTTGGTTTGGGGCGAGTTGGACCCGGTGGCACCATATATCTAGCTGCAACTTTTCAGGTGAATAGCTGTGAAACTATAGGGCGATGGAAAGGAAATAGCAAAAGTTTGTGTTTTCGCACCCCACCGTGGACCCGTGGTGGGAGGGATTCACCATCCCCCTCCACTGGCTGGACCTGACGGTCCTCTGTGTAAATGCAGTTTCAAATCAATATCTGAAAAACTGCAAAAAAATTGCCCCCCCCAAATTTTGCCCCCCCCCCCCAACAACGCCCTGCTCCGCCCTGCCCCACCCGGCCTCTACGGGGCGTGGTGTGTGTTGTTTGAGGGCGAGGTGGTCCTGGTGGCACTCTATCTAGCTGCAAATTTTCAGGTGAATAGCTGTGAAACTATGGCGATGGTATAAATATGGAAAATGGATTTTTTGCCCCCCCCCCATTCTCCTCCTGGTGGTAGAGATTCGCCAACTCTTTCACATCAATAGCTGCCCAAAATTTCCCCCCTAAAAAAACCTCCCCTAAACAACGCCCTGCCCCATCCGGCCCCTGCGTGGCGAGGTGTGTTGGTTGGGGGCGAGGTGGTCCCGGTGGCACCCTATCTAGCGGCAACTTTTCAGGTGAATACTATGGCGATGGAAATGAAATAGCAAAAGTTTGGGTTTTCGCACCCCACCGTGGACCCGCGGTGGGAGGGATTCACCATTCCCTCCACTGGCTGGACCTGACGGTCCTCTGTCTAAATGCAAAGTTTCAGATCAATATCTGGAAAACTGCCAAAAAAATCCCCCCCAAATTTTTTTGGTCCCCTCCTAAACAACGCCCTGCCCCACCCGGCCCAAACGGGGCGTGGTGTGTGTTGGTTCAGGGTGAGGTGGTCCTGGTGGCACCCTATCTAGCTGCAAATTTTCAGGTGAATAGCTGTGAAACTATGGCGATGGTATAAATATGGAAAATGGATTTCCCCCTTCTCCTCCTGGTGGTAGAGATTCGTCAACTCCTCCACTGAGTGGACCTGACGTTCCTCTGTCTAAATGCAAAATTTGACATCAATAACTGGAAAAAAATTTCTCCCCCCCTAAAAAGAACCTCCCCTAAACAACGGGCTGCGCCACCCGGCCCCTGCGGGGCGAGGTGTGTGTTGGTTGGGGGCGAGGTGGTCCCGGTGGCACCCTATCTAGCTGCAATTTTTCAGTTAAATAGCTGTTAAACTATGGCGATGGTATACAAATAGGGAAAATGGAGTTTTGGGCCCCCCACCATTCTCCCTCTGGTGGTAGAGTTTCGCCAACTCGTTTCCTGGGTGTACCTGACGGTCCTCTGTCTAAATGCAAAGTTTCACATGAATAGCTGAAAAAATTCCGCCCCCCCCCATAAAAAAAACCCACCCTGGCGCCCATGGTGTTAGAAATTCGCCAACCCCTGCACTTGCTAAGTTTGATGGACTTATGTCTAGATGCAAAGTTTCAGATCAATAGCTGCGAAACTGTGGGCGTGCATTCTGGACAAAGAAATATACATCCTTTCTTATAGATATAGATAATATATTATAGTATAGTATAGTATAGTATAGTATAGTATAGTATAGTATAGTATAGTATAGTATAGTATAGTATAGTATAGTATAGTATAGTATAGTATAGTATAGTATAGTATAGTATAGTATAGTATAGTATAGTATAGTATAGTATAGTATAGTATAGTATAGTATAGTATAGTATAGTATAGTATAGTATAGCATAGCATAGCATAGCATAGCACAGCACAGCACAGCACAGTACAGTACCTATAGTATAGTATAGTATAGTATAGTATAGTATAGTATACATATAGTATAGTATAGTATAGTATAGTATAGTGTATAGTATAGTGTATAGTATAGTATAGTATAGTATAGTATAGTATAGTATAGTATAGTATAGTATAGTATAGTAGAACCTTGGACTTAATGTATTTGTCAGCCGGTGTTAGAGGTCACCTTGGATCGTCCATCCATGCATGACCGATCAACAGCTTTTGGTCATCTGCCCTTTGTCGTTCATTCATAATGGGCCACAATGGTTTCTTCCCATTGGCCTTTGACCCAGTGACCCCTCAACTCCTTTTGTTATTGGCAGAAGTGCCGTGTAAATGATGTGAATAATGAGTTTATGACAGAGAGATAGATTGATAGCAAGATCAATTGGATTGATAGATGGACGGACGGACGAAAGCATGGCCAGACAGGCAGACCGGTGTTAAATATCCATCCATCCATCCATCCATCCATCCATCCATCCATCCATCCATCCATCCATCCATCCATCCATCCATCCATCCATCCATCCATCCATCCATCCATCCATCCATCCATCCATCCATCAATTCATCCATCCATCTCTAGGTGACATAAATGCATAAAAACATAGCATATATAATATATATACATGCATACATACAATGCCATGCATACATGCATACATACATGCATACATACATACATGTATATTATACATAAATACACATATATATTAATACATACAATGTCATACATGCATAAATCGTCTGTTTGTATGTATGTGTGCATGCATGTATGCATGTATGTATGTTTGTATGTATGTATGTATGTATGTATGTGTATATCTATGTATGTTTGTATGTTTGTATGTACGCATATATAAATGTATGTATGCTTGTGTGTATGTATGTTTGTTTTTATGTATGTATATATGCATGTATGTATGCATGTATGTATGTATGCATGTTTGTATGTATGTATATATGTATGTATGTATGTATACATACATGCATAAAAACATTGCATATATATATACATGCATACATACAATGCCATGCATACATGCATACATACATGCACACATACATGTATATTATACATATATAAACATATATATACATACAATGTCATACATGCAGAAATCGTCTGTTTGTATGTATGTATGTCTGCATGGATGCATGTATGTATGTTTGTATGTATGTATGTATGTATGTATGTATGTATGTGTATATGTATGTATGTTTGTATGTGTGTATGTGTGTATGTGTGTATGTTTGTATGTATGTATGTATGTATATATGCATGTATGTATGTATGTATGCATGTATGTATGTATGCATGTATGCGTCTATGCATGTTTGTATGTATGTTTGTATGTTTCTATGTATATTTGTATTTATGTTTGTATGTATGTATGCATGTTTGTATGTATGTATGTATGTATGTTTGTATGTTTGTATGTATGTATGTATGTATGTTTGTATGTTTGTATGTATGTATGTATGTATGTATGTATGTATGTATGTATGTATGTATGCATGCATGCTTGCATGTATTTATACATGCGTGCGTGCATGTGTATGCAAAGGGGGGAATTGAATAGAAAGATAGATAGAAAGATAAACAGATAGAAAGATAGATAGATAGATTGATGGACGGACGGACGGAGAATCAGACTAAATGGATGTATGAATTGATATAGGTATGGATGGATGGATGGAAGGATGGATGGATGGATGGATGGATGGCCGGACGGACGGACGGACGGACGGACGGACAATCAGACTAAATGGATGTATGGATGGATGAATTGATATAAGTATGGATGGATGGATGGATGGATGGGTGGGTGGGTGGATGGGTAGATGGATGTATGGGTGAATGGGTGGATGGATGGATGGATGGACGGACGGTTAGATTGATGAATGGATGAGTGGGTGGATGAATATGCAATTCTAGATAGACATGAAGATAACCGATATATAGAGAATTTGATGCATGGGTATTTTAATCTATGGATGGATGAACTAACGAATGGAAGAAAGACAGAAGCAGAAAATTCAACCTCCTTCACACTGGACTTTTGACTAAAAAACGTACAAATCTCAAGATGCTGAAGTAAAAGAGTTCACGTGGCTAGAGGTATTTTTAGAATCTGTCACCTCGAGATTATGAGATAGAGGACTTTCTGGGATCAGCCGCCTGCAGGAGAAAGGGTTATTGGGTGAATTTGAGCCGGAACACTGCGCATGCGTGCACTGCATGGTCTGTATGTAGGCATGGGCGTCCGCAGCGGGGCGCATGGGGGCGCAAGTGCGCCCCTCTGGATTTTTCGCATAGTTGCACATAAATCTAGATTAGTTGGTTGCGATTGTTACGACACGATTTTTCAATGTGATTATCGATTCGTTCTACAAGTTGAACCTATATATCTTTCTTTGGGCGCATAACTTATAGGTAGGCTATAGGATTCTCTCGTGATAATATGGAAATTGAAACTGTCAACCATTAAATTTAAACCATGTGACAATTATTTAAAAGTTTGCGCCCCCCCTAAAAAATTCCTGCGGACGCCCATGTATGTAGGCTATGTATGCAAGAAGAAGACCCAGTTATCTCTGGCGGTAGTTTTATCCAATGCCTCGTGGCGAATTAGACGATTGCGATAGGTCACTTCATAGAGGGTGACGTACGGCGCGTCGGCTGGGGTAAGGCTGTCGTGTATATTGAAGTCGTCTCACTGTCTCAGTTGCCTCTCTTGTCTATGGAAAGTCGCTTGCTCAACTTGGAAAGGTAAAGTAAACTTTTCTACGTTTAAAGTCATTGTTTTTTCCACCGAAACTTTCTGGACTGCTGCTTCGATATTCTACCCTTTTCAGCTATTAATGAATTTGTGTATGTATGCATGCATGTGATACAAGAGATTATAATTGAAAATTGAATGAAAACCAGTGGCGTAGCTACCATGTGTGCAATGTGTGCAAAGCACACGGGCCCACGACCTCCAGGGGCCCACAAAGATTGCTGAATTATTAATTTTGTTACTTTACTGCCGCCGTACTGTTGGCAGGCAAACTATTCTGAACTACTTTTAACTTGTTGCTGCTAGTGATGATGGCGACGAATATGATGATGATGATGATGATGATGATGATGCTGATGATGATAATGCCATTCAGGCGGAGACTTAAAAAAAATTGTAATTATTATTGTTGTTAGTATTATTATTATTATCATTATTATTATCATTATTATTATTATTATTATTATTATTATTATTATTATTATTATTATTATTATTATTATTATCGGAATGTAAGTTTTAGTTTTCGATGAAGATTTCAAAGATCAAGCTCAGTTTCCTTATTATTATGATTATTATGATTATTATGATTATTATGATTATTATTATTATTATTATTATTATTATTACGCCAGCTGCGCGTCGTGTCTCGCTCTCTGTCTCCTGCTTCCACTTCCACCTTGGTTCATGTCTTCATTGCAAATCGGCTGGATTACTGCTCCTCTCTCTACTTTGGCCCTCCCCAGGTTCGCTTGCGTGGTCTTAAAGGGGTCCTGCGGGCGGCTGCACGTTTGGTGGGTGGCGTTCCTAAGTTCGGCCATATCTCGCATTACATTCGTGATTTCTTACACTGGCCGGTGCAGTCGCGCATCCACTTCAGGGTTGTTTCTTTTGCTTGGCGTTGCATCTTGGTCACCGCTCTTCTCTATCTTCGTGAGTTCTTCATCCTGACCTGAACTAATGTGGGTCGCCGATCTTTGCGCTCGGCCTCTAGAGGTGACTTTATGGTCCCTTATGCCCGCACAGCCACAATGCAGCATAGGGCTTTTTCGGTTAATGGTCCTTCCGTCTGGAATGACCTTCCCTCTAACCTGCGTTCCCAACCTCGGAACATGTCTGGCACATTCTATAGACTGCTTAAGACTTTCCTTTTTTGACCGGGCCTGCGTCGGAAGCGCCTCTGAGTGGAGTCCTTGAAGGGGCGCTATATAAATCCCATAGATAGATAGATAGATAGATAGATAGATAGATAGATAGATAGATAGATAGATAGATAGATAGATAGATAGATAGATAGATAGATATTACGCTGAAGATGTTGTTGCTGTTGCTGGAAGGTGATGAATATGATGATTATGGTTGCGATGCAGCTGTTGTTGCTAGTGATGATGATGATGATGATGATGATGATGATGATGATGATGATGATGATGATGATGATGATGATCATGATGATGATGATGATCATGATGATGATCATGATGATCATGATGACGATTATAAATATTATTACAATTGTGCTGGCAACGAAAAGCCACAATGATAATAATTATTAATAATTATAATTATTATTATTATTATTATTATTACTTTTATTATTATTATTATTATTATTATTATTATTATTATTATTATTATTATTATTATTACTAGCTGTACCCAGCCACGCGTTGCTGTGGCAGAAAAGACCCCCTCCCCCTCCCTCTCGCCCTCCCCCTCCCCCTCCCCTCCCCCTCCCCCTCCTCCTCCCCTTCCCCTCCCCTCCACCTCCTCTCCCCCTCCTCCTCCCCCCTCCCCTCCCCCTCCCCCTCCCCTCCCCTCCCCTCCCCCTCCCCTCCCCTCCCCTCCCCTCCCCTCCCCTCCCCTCCCCTCCCCTCCCCCTCCCCATTCTCCTCCTCCTACCCCTCCCACTGTGCTCCTTTCCTCCCTCAGACCGTCCTTTACTGACAGCGGATAGAGCCCAACAATTTTGGAAGGCCGTAATGTAATTATTTATCGAGTCGCTTATGACGTCACGGGAAGCGCACTCATTAATGTTTAGTCACTTTGTTTCTGGTAAAGACGATTGTGAAATTTTGCAAGCGTGTCGTTTCGTTCAATATGCAAATGGCGGGCGAACGGATTGCAAAGTTCATTTTTTGTGGAAACGATTGTTTTTTTTTCGGAGAAAGAAATGTCGTGACCTTGCGGTATCGGAATGGAAGGTTTTGGTAAATTTTCAAAAGAATTGGTGCGTCAGTTTCGCCGTGATCGTGACCGCAGGATCGCAAAGTTTCATTTTTATTTATATAGATTATTATTATTATTATTATGGCAACTAGTCCGGAATTGTCAGGCCTCGTCTTCAGGGTTTGAACAGAAAGAGCCTCGGAAGGCCACGGCATTAAAGCGCTGGATAGAAATCGATAAACGCTGGAAGAGATAGCAAGTTTCTCTAGTCTCCCTTGAAAATTCGGAAAGGCGCCTTCCAAGATCTTTGATGAAAACAAGACCGCTTTCGTTGATTGGACCCAGGGTCTCGAAGGCCAGTGGTACAAATAAGTAGGTTTTGGACAGTTCGCATTCTTTCTGGTGGCAGCCAGCTCAGCCGCCGCTCCAGCTGCGCCCGATGTTGAGCTAAGGTAAGATGGAGCCACGGTGTCCGTCACTGTGACATCCCAAACGAGCCTCCGCTCCATGGAATTAGAGTCATCCCATCGGGACGCTTTCCGTCCGACCTCAGCAAACTGGATGGCTCTTTAATGTTGGGGACGCCGGCACGAGTCAGACTGCGACTAATCAGGTCGTTCAGGACGGCGTGTCTGGCGATCCTGCCCGGACCGAGACAACAGGACAGGCCGTGGGAACCATCCGCTGTAACCACCGCCCCACAAGGACATGCGTGTGGCTCGCATAAACCCACTCCAAGGCGGAGGCTTACAGCTATCCTCACCGCTTCGTCGTCCAGCCTCAAACCACACGCCGAAATTGGCAGCGCAAACAACCAGTCGCCGCTGTGAGGCGCAGCGACAGCTTTAATGCGTGAAATTATTATTATTATTATTATTATTATTATTATTATTATTATTATTATTATTATTATTATTACTACTATTATTATTATTATTTATTCTCCAACAAACAACATCAGATACAGTCATGAAGCACGATAAACAAGAGAAGCGGTAGTCATTGTTCTAAATGATGATAAAAGTGCCGTTAGCCTAATAGATCTTCTCTGGATCTGGCTATTATTATTATTTTTTATAAATTTTTTTTATTACCCGAGGTATCTATAATCCCTCAGGTGTCAGATATTAATAAGAAATTTAAACTCTGGAGTGGCCATCCATGTCAAGATCAGGAAGAACAAAAGTGCTAATTATTATTATTATTATTATTATTATTATTATTATTATTATTATTATTATTATTATTATTATTATTATTGCCCACTCAGCTTTGTGATCTTATTGAATTAATTTAATGTTTTTTGTAGGAACGTTTTCGAGGAATCTACACGAATCTGACCGTATCCATCGTAATTGTGAGATCAAAACTCAGAGTACGTTTGAGGACATGCCTAATTTCCCTCAAAGTTAAAACTATTTTATGAAATCACTATTCTGAATTATTAATTTAAAGAAAAAGTGTGCAATTTAACATCTGCTGCCGAAAAACTATCGCATTATATCCTAACTTGAATAAACTTAACAAGAGGGATTAGAAACATCATAATGGTAACTCTAACTTGCTCTGTTTGTGATCGCACATTTTCTTCTGCATTGGTGTGGTTGACTCATTGTAGATCCCATTCTAATATCAGTAATGTCTCCTTCAAATGTGGCTTTCGAGAATGTCCTAGTGTTCTAGTCACTTACGATGCTCTGCGAGTTCATACAATACGCCATCATAACATAAAGAGAAGGAAAACATTAGACGGCAATGCTGCGAAATTGACTTGTGTGCTGCCGCTGTGTGGAATTTCTTCAAGAAGTGCTCAAGACCACTTGTCTCACTTGAGAGACCACATTAGTAAAGGAGAGTCATTTCAATGTCCCTTTACAAACTGTCCAAAAGAATTTAGAAACAAATCGTCTTTTTCATCGCACTTATATCGACATCACAGAAACAGAGAACTTTCTTTTTTTTACCGATAATCCCGTTACTTTGGAAAGTAATGGGCTACGACAAGACAGAGAAACGCTGAGTGATGATGATGGCGTAAGCGTAAATGTAAATGCCACAGATACTGCTGTCCATCTTGATAATAACGAGTCGAGTTTTGTTAACAGTGCTGGTTTGTTTCTGTTGAAAGAAAATAAGGAGGAGGGATTACCAGTCAGAAGTTGAGATCGAGTAGATGGAGATATCGTATTCCAAAGATAGGGGCAAATTGATGTAAAGGAATGGGACCGAGCCATAGCCGTTCTAGTAGGAGAAACTAGAAGATCAAATCTTTCTAAAGAGCGGAGTGGACGATGCGAGGAGGCTGAAACTGGCCTGTGAATTCCATTGGCTATATATTTTCTTTCACGAGGCTCGCCATCAGACGGATGTTGTTATGCGGCTCTCTTAGGATGTAGTGAAAATATATACGTTTTTGCGTGGCACAAATATTTATATTTTCACAAGGAGCTCATAAGTCTTAATGCACAGAATACGATAGCAACGCCATGGAATCGTCATATAAATAAATACCATTAGGGCCTAAGATTATTGTTTATAAAAAGTGCAATCCGTTCCACAATTCTGTGATTGCATTGCAACGAATTAAATGCTTTTTTCTTTTTTAGGATGCTGCTCGATCTGTACTCGAAGACGTGAAGGAGTCGCAGGAATCAAAGAATACTATCTTGCCTGCTGCAATCCTCAGCCTTATGGCATATTTTTCTGAGCAGGCTGATAATCATTATATATAATCATTAGAGCTGATGTCAGTATTCCGTTAGATTACATAGATTTTTAGATCCACTATCGTCAACCACGGAATTGCCATATATTTTTAAACAACATCATTTAATGATTCTGTCACCGCCTTCTTCCTCTGCGTTGACCTCCAGTCTCCTCGGTAGCTTTTTAATATCGTTCTTAAGTAGCCTAAGACCTATCCCTAAGGACTTAACTGACTTCAATAATCTATTCGCTAGTTAAAGATCTACAGTCTTTCACTTGTTTTACTTCACGACAACGACGATAGGTTTTCCAAAGTATATTATAATCAAATCCAACATAAAACGAAATAGCAGCAACGACACGATAGTGTCTATCCTTGCATTATCACAGCAACAACGTCTCTTCTCCACGACAACTAATCAATCAACCCTTCTACACTTATCACAGCCTAAACTCGTGACTCATTTCTCAGACGCTCATTCTTTCTCTCAATCCGCCGTCTTCCAGACAGTCGTCCAGACAGTCGTCCAGACAATCGTCTCAAATCGCGCGCCTAAACGCAGCTGTGCACTCTGGCCCGTTTCGTCGCTGGCGTACACACAATCGACTGGCCGCTGTACTAGGCCTACATTAAATACGCTTACAGATTCCTTAATCCTGAAATATATATCGATGGAAGTCTGACAAATGTTTAGTTAGGCCTACTGGTTAGTGAGTCTTACAACTGAGTTGGGCAACCTCTACGCCGATTTTGGAAAGTAGAATTTATACAGTCACCAATAGTATGCCTACTATTGATTCAAAATGTTGACAAAATTTCTAGAAATATAAATTATAAATGGATATATAAGTGTGTAGGATTCACGTATAATTTTACTACTTAAAAACATACAAACCCAATCAGTTACGGGTAAAAGTCGGAAACAAATAAACAAAGGTGCAGTTTGGTGCAATGCCTGCAAAGATTATAGGCTTATAATAATGATAACTTATCATTTTTGGGAACATAAGCTATTTACTCTTGTTTTGATCGTTTTTCAATTTTAACTTTTGTAGGAGACCGCTGCGGCTTCCGAAGTTCAAGATCTCCCGTCGACACCATGTCTGATATTTTGTGGTAAGAGTTTCCGTTTATTTGTCTTGCTTGACTGTCACAAAAATATTGCTACAGCATCAGGTATGCTATACTTGATATATTTTAGCTAGCTTTTGGATTTCTTTTATTAAAGTTCAATAGAAGATTCCCTGATTGTATTCAGTGTGAGCAATGAATATTTGTGTAGGCATATACGGGCATTGACCTAGGTTGTCCTTCATGCTTTTCTCCCAACATTCTCTTCAATCAGACAAGGTGGTCTAGGTGCTCCAAGATGTTAATGGTATGGAGCAGACCTTCTGACCGGACCGGTTGAAGCTGGGGAGCATGACGCGAGACAGACTCAGACAGAGAGTGGCGTCGGACTTCTACGGGCATGTGCCCATGGATTTAAAGAAAAAGACCTTCGTTTTACATCTGCAAAGTTCGTTCATCCATGTGGATATCAAGTGCTCTGGCAGGTAATCGCGCGTTGTCCATCCTTGTTGGCTTCCCACAGAATCCATTTCCATACGCCTCATTCACTTGCTACACAAAATAGACACTTTTGCTGACTGCCTGATTTGTATTAGACCTACATTGCTATTTATTTTGTTACTGTAGGTGCTTCTTCAAGATCAACCCTGAACGAGGCAGTCGTGTAGAGAAGGCGGAGAAAAAAAGAAGTACAATTTAAACCCCAAAGTTGTAACATTGTTTAAAAGTATAGCAGACTTTGAATGGATGAACTAATGGGGATAAGTTCTCTACTGCAGTTTGGCCCAGTTACATTTTTGTCAACGGAAATTGAACTTGAAGTAGCCTAAAATTCTGAATTATTAATATTTTTTGTTTATCACTATTATTATTACTATTATTACGCGACTTTCGTCTCACTCGGTTTTTCAAAGGCTTTCGACACCACAAAACTATCGAAACTCGACTTTCCTGATGACGTTGCTGCGTGGTCGGAGTCACTTTACGCGTTACGTTGGGCTTTTGTGCGTCCGCTCCTATCAATTCCAGCGTGGTGCAAGGAGCTGGTGTTGGTCCATCGTCGTGGGTTGTCAACGCCGCTGATCTGCACCCAGTATACCAGCACAACAAAATCGTCACGTTTGGATGAGACTTACCTCGTCATCCCTACTTCGATGCGAAGTCGTCAGGATCCGATTCCTAAGACGGCGGTGGAGTTGACAGTTCGCTGCTCATGTGCATAGAATTAGTTTATATTTTTATTGCTATTATTTCGCGATGCACATATTAGCTCTCAGGATTGCAAAAATTGTAGTCGTCATGTTGTGAGTGTATGCAAGTGTGGGCGCAATTTGATTAGATTTTAAAAAGCAATTTTTATTCCAATTAAGCTGCTTTGCAAATTAAATAAGTTGAACTGGATTGTGAGTCATTTTCACGTCATTAAAATATTTTGTTATAAGTAACACAGAAAAGAAATTCTGCATTCATTATTACTTTGTTCTAGATAGGTCAAGGTTGCAAACATTGTAAGCAAATTTTAAGGAATAGCTTGCATCTATGTGCTTCCTGAAAGTAAAGAGGAAACATGGAAGAGAGTACTATGGCATTCACTTATGCAAGATTTGAGGCACCTGTTTTGTTCTCAACCATCCTCGATAAGAAGATTGGCAGCGTCGTGCCCAATATTTCTCCATTGCTGTCTGTTTCTTGGCCCCTTTTGCCAGTTCTGCTGTTGAGAAAATGTTCTCATGTTGGCCATCCATTTCATTTCGTTTCTGGCCTACCTCGTGCACGTGACCCTGGTGTCGTGCAGTAAATTAATCATACTCCCAGCAACTCTCTTCTTTTCACCCGATGTATCGATAGTGTAATTATCAACTTTTGCAATTTAAGCGGGAATTTGAGCAGGATGCCTACAGGCTGTTTCTGGATACCAGAAATTCTGGTGCAATGCATACAACAACATAACAATAAGAGACGTGCCGGTGTATAGATACACATATATAGACCTATTTATGTACTTACGAACAGTATATAATAAATATGACTCGAGTTTAAATTATAATTTCATGCTTTAGTTTGTTTGTGCAGTATTTCTAAGATTTTAAGGCGATTGCTTGCTTTAAGATGCTGTTTTTGTAAACTAAATGTTGTTTTGATAGGGACCATTATTGAAATTGAGATTTTTTACAATGTTTTTAGTTTATTTGCTGAAGCTTGGCTTTTTGACGTTTTTTCGCTTTGTCTTTTAAAATATTATGACCTTAAAGTTTATAATTTCGTGTTTTGTGCTTAAGTATTGATTTCCAGTGTTTATGCTGTTATTCGTAGGATTTTAAGAAGACCGTTTTACTTTAGGATGCTGTTGTGTAAATAAAAGTATTCAAAGTTGGATAGTGTAGCAATTCTAGATTTTAAAAATTGCGTCTATTAGATAAGGTTTAAAGGAACATTCAATATTTAGAGCTTTCAATAATGATTTGTTATGGGTTAGTAACGATTTCTTCTGCTTTTGAACATTATAAAATAAATAAGACTCGAGCTTAAAAGATAACGTTGGATTTTTTGCTTAGGAATTGTTTGTGTCTTTTATTTCGAGGATTTTGAAGCGAATATTCTTATTTCAGATGCTGTTGTTGAAATTGAATGTGATCAAAATGGATCATTATTAAATTTACCTTCAGGTAATGAGTGTTCAAGGTGCCCTCGGTAGTTTATTTGTAGAAGAATGATTGTTTAAGCCTTTCATTCCTTTCTTTAAATAGTAGGACGTGAGAGTTTATAATTTAGTGTTGGTTCTTTTTGTATTGCTTGCAAGTGCTTATGCTGCTTATTGTAGGATTCTGAGCTTATCATTTTATATAAATATGCTGTTAAGCAAATAAAATTGTTTAAAACTGGATTGTGTAGACATTTTATCTAACAAAAAGAGCTTCTGATAGGTAAAGTATAGAGGAATAATTTTATTAAATGTTCAGGGCTTTCAATCATTATTTGTTCCGGGTTTGTAAAGATTCCTTATGTCCTAGTAAGCTATATTGAAGGAATAGTTTGTTAAGTCAAATTAAGGTAAAATACATTCTAAAAACCCTAAAAGTACGAGGCATCACCGTATAAATTAAAGGTAAAATACATTCAAAAACCCTAAAAGTACGAGACATGACCGTAGAAATTACGGTAAAATTCATTCAAAACATCAAGAAATGAGAGTCGTGACCGTAGAAATTACGGTGAAATACATTCGAATATATCAAATAATACGAGGTATGACCGTAAATATTACGGTAAAATTCATTCAAAACATCAAGAAATGAGAGTCGTGACCGTAAAAATTACGGTGAAATACATTCGAATATATCAAATAATACGAGATATGACCGTATAAATTACGGTGAAATACATTCGAATATATGAAATAATACGAGATATGACCGTAAATATTACGGTAAAATTCATTCAAAACATCAAGAAATGAGAGTCGTGACCGTAAAAATTACGGTGAAATACATTCGAATATATCAAATAATACGAGATATGACCGTATAAATTACGGTGAAATACATTCGAATATATCAAATAATACGAGATATGACCGTAAATATTACGGTAAAATTCATTCAAAACATCAAGCAATGAGAGTCGTGACCGTAGAAATTACGGTGAAATACATTCGATAATAACAAATAATACGAGATATGACCGTATAAATTACGGTAAACTACATTCCAAAAACATCAAAATAAGAGATATGACCGTAAACTTTTACGGTCATATGATCGTAGCTATTACGGTCTAGAATAAAGTACTGTCTGCCGTAATTTTACGGTCATTTCCACTGTACAAAGCTGCCAGGAAATGCCCGTAAAAATACGGTGAGATTTCTAACAGTGTATAATTACAATTCAGACCTACAACTGTAATACAAGCCGACAATTAATAATGCAAAATAGACCTACAATTGCAATAATTATAGCCTTTATTACAGGCCTACAATAACATAGGCCAGCAGCATTATTATAGTATAGACCTACAACTAAGAAGCCCATAAGCCTACAAGCACAATAGACCTATTATATAATTATAACAACAATTACAATAGCCTATGCATGGCCTACATCAAAATCAAAGCAACGCGAAGCTAGTATTATAACAGCACTTACAATGATGCAATCACGTCTTTCCTCTCTCTCGCCAAAATAGAGTACAGATTCTGCTGAAGACGCATCTGAAGAACCTGCTTCCGCTGCTTCTGATTATATAGGCTCCATGCAGTGTGAATCATCATCATCGTCATCGCCGTCATCGTCGTCGTCGTCTTGCTGAATGGCAATCACTAAACCGGTTCCTACATGCATAACCGAATTTCTTTAAATGGCAATTTCAGTTAAGATTTGTAACTACAGACTCACGGTCGCCATCCTTTAATGACAACCGTGAATTGGCCGCCGTAACAATAAGTAAGCGGGAAAAGAGCAGACGACAAACAGTTTAGCAGACGACAATCTATTAGAGATACGACGTATTCGATGACGCGCAGTGACTCAGCGCTTTCTATACCGAATCTTCGGAAAAGGTAATAATATTATTTTATTGAATTTATTCCACTGAAAATGTTTATCTAGAAATTGTGTGTTTTAACAAATTAAAAGATATTGAATGTTGCATATTTAAATATAACTGCTTTATGAAAGTTTCTTTAAACATTATACCGACACAAAGTCATGCAGACGACAGCCAGGATGTATGTCCGTTGGAGGCGCTTTAGCTGGCGCCAAAGCGACGAATCTCTATCGGATTACCTGAAGATTAGACGCCTGTGTGGCGCCGCCAGACGGTCGGTGGTCGAGACGCTCAGTCTCGGATAAATCAAAGGACATTAACGACGAAAATCAGCTTAGAATTTGCAACCAACTTGAATTGGTTGAGGGCCTAAATGCAACACGTTTAGGTCTAGATATAGGCCTATTAAAGCCGGCTTACATTAAGGCCTGTGTAGGCGGTTATAATATTGCGCTCAAATTTTCAGCATGGAATTAATATGTTCTGATAACAATTTCAGCAATCAGCAGTTTTGTTCACCTAACCGTTTAGCCAGTATGAGAATTGTGGAAAAATAACTGGGGGGGTTGGCCTATGATAAACTTGAAGTTGGGGTATGAAAAACATACTTTAACATGGGGCTCTAAGAAAGACGGGGGGGGTTGAACCCCCCAACACCCCCGGCAATTCTCACCCTGCGTTTAGCTACATGTACGAGCCTCGGCGATAGTCCGCCGGACGCTCGTTTGTCCACCACCGATCGAAACCTAGCCCCTAGCACCGCTAGCCTACTGCCCAGAGGAGAGGACAAGATTGCACACTAGTAGGTAATCGTAAACGCCATCTCCACATTTCTAGAGTCGCACTGGAAAGCGAAGCGCATGGCACCAGCTTATTCACGAGCGCTGTGTCAAGTCAGAACGGTTGTCCAAAAGAGTATAGCCTAGTCCAAAGGCGGTCATAGTTCGGTTACTAAAGATGGGTGCGATCCAGGGCTTAAAGTGTGGAAGGACGGTCATGGACGGCGTCCTGGCACATATTTTTAGATCTCTATGCCGTCCTGCCACTTATTTGGCCAGCACACCTGAAAATGTAAGGGGCGTCCTGGCACTTCTTTTGGAAAGGTGATGGGCGTCCAGGCACTTTTTTTAACACTTTTAGCGCTGATGCGAGCGTAGTCCGGTTACAAAGTGTGTTTGCGTAGCCTATTGGTGTGTGTGTGTGTGTGTGTGTGTGTGTGTGTGTGTGTGTGTAAATTTATTTATTTGAAGTATTAGACCACTCTTATCATCACTGAAATATCGGAATTTTGATAATAATGTTCTTTATTGAAACATTCCGTTTGCAAGACCGCAACCAGTTACAGTGCATAAAATAGCCTATAATACTGCATATAGTTATGCAATTGAAACAATTAACGCAAATGCCATAAATCTTAATTACAAATAGAACAGACAACCTCATACTGAAATACACTGAGCTAATAGCAGCCTACAAAAGATGTTTCAATAAATAAAATTTCACATCCGCTGCACGGGATTCGAACTTGGGTCAGCCGATCTCCATGCCAGTGTGCTACCCAATGTGCTACTGAGCTAACCCGTTTTTATTGTCGTCATTAGGTGTATAATTCCACCGGGACGTTGAAATGATCATTATTATCGTTTATTCATTTACTTCTTGTTATTATTGTTGTTTTTTAAAATTGTTATTAATTATTCGTTTGATTGGCTAATTTTACAAATCAGTTGTTCTGTAGAACATACGCCATTTAGCGAATAAATGCGGAAAAATCGACGTGTTACTCGCTAGATGGCAGTATATTACTGTTATAACACAAACGAACGAAAGACCTTTATAAATCGCATCTAAACAATAATAGTCATGTAAAACCTTTTCTTAAAGACTTTTAAAATTATTAAATAAATATTGTGCATCGTGCAAAATCATTAACTAAGTATTATTGCTAGAATAAATCTAGTAAATTAATAATTATATAGTCGGCCTATGTAGAAGTTGTATTAAGACACCTTTTTTAAATTAGAAATAAATCGTGTACTATAAAAACATCAAAGCTCCTTATACTATTAGTTGCTCTATAGTGAGGAGGCTAAGGTCCAAAATCGCAGTGCATTGTGCATCTTGTGGATAAAAGCAACAAATTTTTACAGCTTCAAGACAAGCATATTTTAAAACTTTTCAGCTAGAGGCATCAAAAAATTCAAATGGGAACATACTTAAACAGAAGGTTGAAAGTATGCTAAAAATGCACATGCTCCAGAGTTGATAAGCAGCTCTAAACTGCACTTAGATGCAGAATATGTGGTCTTTCGACAACATGAAACATTACTAATCTGATTTAAACACTGCACATTTTGGGAAAATTGATACAGAACAAGTATACTATGAAAGTATGCTAAAAATTAACATCCGAGAGATGAAATGCAGCTATTTATTGCTCTAATATGCATAATATGTGGTCTTTTGACAAAATGAAGCATTACTAATCTGATTTAAACATTACACAGCGTGAGGACAATTTATATAGCACAGATATACAATGAAAGAACAACAACATCAGTACCAGTAGCCTTGAGCAAGACACACATAGCTCTGCCACACCACTGGGTCCTCTCATATATCCATTCGCTCCACCTTTTTGCTCGACAGCAACTTTATTCTGACACACACAAACACACAGGGTAACCTGTCGCTTTAGCGTTCCAAAAATTATTCATATTTGAGTGAGTTGCAGTGTTAGATTTCTCTCTAAACATAAGCTGGATTGATGAAAAATGTCTACTGAAATAAAAGTGGGATCAATGATAAGATTCTTGCTGAATTTAAAGCTGGATTGATTAACAATATATTTTATTTAAATATATACATTGATAAGAAATAGTGGTTGTTGCCCAAATAGAAGCAATATTGATTTTAAAATAAATTTTTGCATTAATGGAGCTTATGGAAACTACATCGATGAAAAGGGTAATCATGCAAACAACAGCTCTGTTCATGTAAGCAGTATAACCATTAACCAGCCAAGAAAGTAGCTAAAAGAGTGTGCTGTGCAGTGCATCAAGTAAGTAAGTATTCAACACAATAAACTAACTCAATTTCTAAGTAAGTAAATAGAACATTTCATTTTAGTACAGCAATAGAAGAAATTAAAACCTGCCAAATTAATTAAAGAAATGTTTCCATATTATGAAAAAATTAGGGAAAATTAAAATTAAAGCCTACCAAATTAATTAAAGAAACGTGTCCATGATAATAAGAAAAATGTTTGAAAAAATAATGAAATAATGGAGGCACACAAAAATTGGGTAAGGCGTCGTGAGTGTCGGTTTGAGTTAGGTTGTGTCCTTATTAGATACTGTCCACTGGCACAATGCAGTATCTTTGGACAGTATCTAATGTAAACACTATTGCTAACCCAAACCAAAAATCATGACGCCTAACCAGACCCTAGCCAAAACTTACGATGACCCAAGGCATCAAGAGATGCTTAAAAGCGACTAATCAGTTTTATAAGTGCAGGTTTCTTCACTTTTACCGAACTTTCTATTTACTCGTATTATTTACTCAATATTATTTTCATTTATAATTATTAACATAACCCTTTTACTTGCGCGTTGGTTACTTAATGAGAGCATTGCATAATGGAATGCAGAGATAAGTCGCAGCGCTCTATTTTAGCGATTTCTTATGCGGCCGTAGCCTACAAAATTACCATGAAAAAATTATTCATGCCAAAGCAGAAGTAGGATTGATAGAAAATACTTATGCTGCGATAGGCAAATAATTTAGAACGCTATTTAGGCGACAGATTACACGCACACTGCGTTCAATTAACTGGTTAGTACTGAGACTGCCGAGTCGATTAAAAACACTGCTTAGACATCGCTACATTATTAAAACTCTAACCTTCCAAACACACATTTTCAAATGCATGCAAATTTACATAATCCTTGTTAGAAATATTAATGTTCTTGCGCACAAACGAGCGAAAAAACAATTTTTAATTAAATTTGTAATATTTGTAATCCCAAACATCGCTCATGAAACTATTATTAAAAGCCAAGCTATAGCACAAGGTTGGCTCTATAGAGCGAAAATAGCCCAATAAACTCGCCCAAATGGTCGATCTAACAGAAAAAGTAACCGAATTTTTCGGACATTTCACTAATTTTTTTGGTTATGTTCCGGATCGAATTAATTGATGCCTCTAGCTGAAAAGTCTTAAAATATGTTTTTCTTCAATACAAAAAAGTTTGTTGCTTTTATCCACAGTTTGCACAATGCAAGAGCTTAACGTCCTCACTACTAGTCCTTGCGAGGTCATGGATAAGTGCTGCGCTTTCCGGAAACCCCGTGTTGTTGAGGTCATAGATCTAGAGCCTGTGCATAGTCTGGAAGCCCCAAGATGGGCAGGAGCAACGTTTTTGGTTTTTACTAGTTATATAGTGTCACTAGGTGTGGGAGGGGGAGGTAGATTAATCAGTAATGGATAACACACGCTGGCGTAGAGAAGGCCTACGAGAGGTAGCGAGTTAGAGCCCCTGGTTGAGCGGATATGCTTTATAGGCCTATTACATTAGGCTGCATTTAGCGGCAGGATGTCAGTTAAGTTAGAATAGTTAAGATTTGTGTATTTTGTCATCTCCGTTCTTGTGAATTGTTTAAACTGCATAATTGTACACATGGGCGGAGTTTATCAGGAGCTAGGGGAGCTAAGCCCCCCAGAAGGCCCAGATTCAACTTTTTACCATGAAAATGGTATCCTTTTTCGGGGTTAGCCCCCCTAAGAAGACCCAGACTCGGGGTTAGCCCCCCAAGAACGGAAACCAAACTCCGCCTATGATTGTACACTGTAAACGGTTGCTATTTGTCAACCGGATTGTTGAATAAAGAGAATATTAGGCTATTGTTATTATTACTAGAATCGAACCACTGTCAATAGCCTACATCGAATTATTATTTTATGCTGCCAAAGTCTTTGTCTAGGTCCTTAAGCAGTCACTAACTCTCACCAGCCCGTAGTTTCCGCTTTACAGTCCGGACACACAAACTGTAATTATTGTAAAGTAATAGCCTAGGATTCTTGGCTGACACCATTCAGTAGCAGATAAACATTTGAGATGCAATATGTAGCCTATCTAGATGTAGCCTAGTGTTACAGTAGCCTACACTGCTGTTGTCTGTCAGGCGCAAGATTCATTTAATGTTTCATGCAGATATGCTCGCCAGATGTGATTAGCTGTTGAAATCATAATAATTATTGTTCTTTCTGGCACCTAAGCTCGTTATTCTCATGTTAAATTGCCATGCAGCCTAAGGCTAGGCTAGGCCTAATTCTAGTTTTAGATTAGAAGTCCACTGTGTAAGTCGGCTGGGGGGGGGGGTGTAGGTTACTCTGTACTAGCACCTTTAAAATTGACGTTTACCCCCACAATCAGCCTTATGGTGTAAATTGTAGGCCTATACGAGTTTCCATCGTAGCCTACTTCCAACCAATCTAATTTCAACGAATAAAATCTTTTCACTTTCATCACGTTCTTACTTCATCTGATGTAAGAAACCACTAAACTGATCTTATCGCAAATAGGCTAATCATAATTTATTTCCCCACCCCCATCAATCTGAGATAATGGGCTTAAGAAAATTAGTGTCAGATAGGTAAATTATCGTATGCGTTTGAAATGATTAATTATAGTTTGAAATTTGTTTCAATATTGGTGAATGTTTACCACTCTTAATGTAGATTGCTCTTTTCGGGCTGCTGGGACGTTACAAGGAAGTCTCATCAATATTTACTTTTCTGGCAAAATAAGAAGATAAGATGGCGCTGGGAGGCAGCGATAATATGTGGCAACTTACGAAGGCTCTGTTTTCAAATAGCAGTCGATATACAAGACTATTCTGTGTTGTTTTGACGATAGGATATCTGCTATCTTTCAACGAACGATACATATACATGTTCACAGTTCTGCCTGGTAATGTGTTGCCGCCGAACTGCTGGGTATGGACTTGTGCATCGCATAGTCTGATCGAGGTTCACTGGTGGGTTGTTGTGTGGGATATTGTGGCCGTTTTCGTGCAGAGCAAACTGTTGGGGTCATTGTGGGGGAAAGTAGAGACCGTGAGGTTCTACGTTCTCGTGACACTGCTAGTTGCACTGCTGACGACATTGACTTATATCGGCCTTTACTTTGTAACGCAGAATACCGATTATTTGTTTGACAATTACGTCAATGGCTTGGCTGGATATCTGGCAGGAATAGTGGTTTCCGTTAAACAGATTATGCCCGAGCATGTCATTGTCAGTATTGCGTGGCAGAAACTTCGTAACAATCATCTGCCTTTGCTGCTGTTGGTTCTGGCGGTCTGCCTTAGTCTGATTGGCATTGTTGAGACGCCTTATCCTTTGATGTTTTCGTGGGGTTTGTTGGTCAGCTGGGTGTACCTGCGTTTCTGTCAGAAACACAGCAACGGTAGCCGTGGCGATAATGCAGAACACTTTTCATTTGCAAGGTTAGTGGAGAAGTTTCACTTCTGCAGCTGAGTTTTGTTTTGCTGCATTTGCCGAGAAATCAAGTCAATTTTATTGAACATTCCCAACAATGTACAAGATATGACTACAGTATAAATTGCACTGAATTCTAACACAGCGATCTTGTAGGCCTACGACTGTCAAATTCAAAAGCTGTACCGATCCAGATCTTTACAAAGCCAACATGTCATTTAACTGAAAACAGTAGGCGCTGTGGTTAGCAGAATCTATTGGTATGAGACACACGGTATTGGCATCTGGCATGGGCTTTAAGTCAGTCATCAATTGATTCTGATAAGAGAACCTTAGTAAGGCTGAAAATGAGCGTGGTCTGTCCGGGTCTGAGACCCGACAATCATTTTGGGCAATAGATTAAACATCAATATCTAATACCTTCTGACCTCAAACAGACCTGACAAACTTTTCAAACTGCTTTTAGCACCAGATTTTCAGATCATATTTGGATTAGATATAGCACAATATTAACAGTTTCTGCCCATTTCGTGCAGAAGTATAAATGCTACAAGTACCTTGGGTGGACAAAAATGCATTAAGTTCTTTAGATGGTCAACTGACCATGCTCAGAAAGTTCTGTCGATTATTTGTCTGTTGTCCATTTCTGTTGACAGTTTCTTTCCTGTCTGCTGTCGAGGGTTGATCGTACCATTAGCAGAATGCACGTTTGCATTTCTTGTGACGATGAAGTTGTGCCAGACATCAGAACGTAAGACTGATGTTAACAGATCAACGTCGATGACTGTCACCCTTCCTGGATCTAAAACACATCTGGACGAAAATGACAGGTAACGTATGCAGAGCCCAAATATTTCGGAATTCACAATTAGGTACTCTGCTGATTTTCAGTCTTGGTTTGCACCGATTTGGTATACAATCATTTCTGTACAATGGTCCAGTTTTTTTACAGAGCAAACTAATTGGAAGAACTTATGGAATTGTAATTAGTTAATGTACAGACATGCTGAAATCTTTACTGTAACTGAATGTGCATTGAGATTTAACATTGGGCTTGAGAACCTTTGTCAGAAACTGTATGCCAATGTGGGTGATTCTTACTGTTCCTTTATCTCTGTCACTACTCCACTTCTAAAAACCATCGTCAAAAACTGACTGACTGTCTGCCTCCCTAATCCTTTGAATCAAGAATCTGGGACGATTTTGACCTTGCCTGTCTATGAATTTCATTTAGTCTTATGCAGTGCCTGTCTATAAGTAGGTTCCTGTAATTTCGCCTTTTTATGATATAGAAATTTTGAGATTACAATCGTCTAGTTAAATTGTTAACTTGTGGTGGAATACAGTAGTGCTATTGGGAGTAGCTTTCTCCAAAAGAGTGTTTAAGTGTCTAAAATATGGCTGTATATGTATGTAGTTGGTGCAAAGTAAACAAATAGGTTTTGTCTCTTTTCACATGTAGTTTTTCTGCACTTTAAAGGCTGTCAGTTTACCACAACTTTCAGGACACAAATTACAGCAGAATAATTCTGTTTTATTAAAAAGTGTAGCAATTTTAGTTAACTTTTTGTTATTAGTATTTGAAATTGAAGCATTTGCTATAAGAGAAAATCGAGGCATAGAAGTATTGTAATTGCATTTCTCTGATATTTTTCTTGCAAGGTTGCAAAGCGTGACAGTTTCAAAACCTGGTCAGAATAATTCGTCGAAGGCTGGTGAAGGTCAAGCAAAGCAAACGATTCAAATTGTCAAGGAACTGTCTTGAACGAAGGCTGCAAATTTATGATTGCGCATTCCAAGAGTTGAGTTTTCGTTTTCTTGGTCAATTTTATATCACAGTTCATTTCAGATAGACCATTCATCGTAGGAAGTGGACAAGTCGTGTTATTAGCAGTTACAAATATATATCAGTTCAGTCTCATCTGCCAGTATAGGGTGTTTATTTAATTTAAGACAGGATGGATAATCTTTGATACAAATAGGCGAGAAACTATTAAGTTCTTCCTTCTGATGTGGATAATGATTATTATATTTTATACAACTTGTGTAGTTTAAGACGTTGTTTGGTGCTAAGGGTGACAAGTTTCTCTGTACATATTGACCATGACTTACAGTATATTGTTATTTTTCATGTGTTGTCTTTGTCGCAGTATGCAGTCAAGTGCTTATCGTTGAGCTCCATGTGCTTGGTGTAACTGTGTTAGATGATGCTTACAAGTACATTTTGACGGCTTTGTTAATGGCATTGTAGTGATCATGTACATTAAAAAGTCTGGTGATGTGCATGTGACTAAATGCCTACTCTACGTCCTTAGGTTGTCAATGTTAGAGCTGCCTGTGAAGTGGCGCCAAGTTTAAAGAGTGCTATAAACAACACTTGGCATCCACATTTTTAGAATTACGGAAGCAGTAGGACAGCAATATGGTTGAATCCGCCTAATCTGAGTCAGAAAGTCTAGTCCGAGTATGAGTTGCTGAAGTCCAGGTCCATCGACATCAAAATAAACTGAAGCTGTGCTTTTTAATGGCATAGAAAAATAACTCAACTGCACTATTTATGCAAAAAGAATTGTAAATTATTCAAATGACACTTCACTAAATTAGATATTTAAGGGTTTTGTTCGATAATTATCTGGCACTTTGAGTATGCATAAAACTTCTTCCCCTCCTAACACGCGTTCAACAGGCACACTTGTATACAAACACCTTTAAACCTGTAATGTAAGTGCACTACTACACGTAGTCATCGCAATTTTTGTTGCCTGTTCTGCCCATGAGGACTGAATTAAATTTGAGTCTGCTGCTGTACTCTAGGGTACACGCTGGTATACAGTGTATACTCACCTCTGGGGAAAAAATGACCACGAGGGTATACATAAATCGCAATTTACAAAGAAGAAATCCTGAAATTTTAGCGTTTTACGCCGTGATAAAGGGTTTTCGGGAAAAAAATTGTCCAGAAACCATCGGACTAAAAAAAGCCGTCAGAAATTTTGATGACTAAAAAAGGTTTACTTTAAAAAGGTCGTCAGAAATTTTAAGCCTGAAGAAGTCGATTTTTTTTCAGTAGCAGCGTGTACTCACCTAAAAAAAACTCAGAACACACCCAGGGCAGCTCCCAAGTTCTAGTCACTGCTGCCTGAGTCTGCAAAAGTTGGACTGACATCAGATGGCTTCAGAAATGTATATGTTGCATTAAACTGTGAAATATATTCTTCTTGTTTATGTACTTTTGTATGACTATTTATGTAGCCCCTTTAAATAAAATCTCAGAAGGATGCTGAACATGGCTGGTTAGAAGATATTTAAGTATTGTTTACTGTGAGTTGAAAATATTTCTTGAACTGTTTATCTTGCTAAAAGGAGGATTGTTCCAGAAAAATTAATATTAAAAACTGCATGATACGCTTGAGTTGTTTTACTGTAGCTTGTAAAACATGGCTCCAGGAGCTATATAAATGCTATGATCACCAACCTGACTGGCTTGTAACAGAAATAGTGAAGTTTCTGTTGTAATCTGAGGCAATAAAACCAAACAAGATGTGTACCACAAGGAGCATTGTGAATATTCTGAGGAGTGCTCCCTAGATGGTGTGGTTGACACAGGAAGAAATTGTCTCGGCCTGCTAGGTGCTGTATTCTGTACGGACTCCACTAGCACGTTAATTGGAAGAAGTGATTTGAATCTATTGTTTAGATTGTAAAATGATCAACCATCATAGCACATTGATAACTTTAAAATGTCACAGAACAATGACCATTTTTTGCTAGTTTTAACTGTACATAAGAGCTTCTACAACTGCACAAATCCATTTAGAACTGCACATTTTGTGTACAACTGCACGTTAAAAAAAGCCCTGAAGCATTGTGAATATTCTGAGGAGTGCCCCCTAGATGGTGTGGTTGACACAGGAAGAAATTGTCTTGGCCTGCTATGTGCTGTATTCTGTACGGACTCCACTCGCACGTTAATTGGAAGAAGTGATTTTAATCTATTGTTTATAATGTAAAATGATCAACCTTCATAGCATGATGATAACTTTAACCCTTTAATGCCGAGATGGTAGTAAATGGTATGGGAAATCCTATACCCTCCGGCATTAAAGGGTTAAAATGTCACAAATGAGAAGCATTACATGCATGGCATGGCAAACATTGGTTTGGCGTTATAAAAACATCCCATAGAATGAATTATTTTTTACTAAAAAACACCTTAAATGTTTTAGATGTCTAATTTAATATCAAACACAGTCGCAGAATTTCACAGTTTACAATATTTTTTAATTTTTTCAGAAAGAGCACTTTGTTACAATTACAAATGCATGCAAGAATTTCAATATAATTTTAAAATACCGTACAATCTAACAAGATCCACTTAACGACATGCTTCACTGACATCTGGTGGCCAGACCACAAAACATTTTATTAACATAATGACATGGCAGTGGCAATTTGCTTACTTCTTCACATACGCGTCTCTACATATGCATAGGTGTTCGTATGTATATTGCAACTGACCATCTATTAGTCTTGCCCAACACTAGTCTCTGAAGAATACATGGACACCCTTTAGACCAGTGTTTAATCTAGTCCCCCTGCTTCTTTTTTGGGGAGGGAAGGGAATTTAAGTTTCAGGGGCGGAAAAAACGGCCGTTTTGGCGGATGGAAACCGCTCAGCCAGATACTGACAACACCCTTTGACCGGATTTTGTTAGCACTTTCACCAAATGTTTTCTCCAAGAAGCATGTACCGGTACCTAAAATTTCCCCCAAAAGGTGATGACCTTTTCTGTTTTTATTACTTCAATGCTTCGTTGTTGAATTCCTCTTCTAACATGAAAGCCTCACATATATAAAAGAACCGTCAGCTGTTTAATTTTTTTTGGGGGGGGGGGGAAAGGAAATGGTTGCATATATACTTTTTCTGGGAAAAAGGTACATGTACATGTGAACAACACTTCAATTTATTCTGGGGAGGGGAAATTCTTATTCCAGAGGATGGGAGGGGGAGGAATGCGACTTCCCCAGAGATTTCTAGATTAAACACTGCAGCCTTTAGAGCAACCAATGCAAGACAACAGGAACCCACGTCTAAGTGGAAAAAGAGTTGACATTAGTTACGGTAGAACTGATCGACACAAATGAGAAGCATAGAGTAGACCACTGAAGCTGCATTTCAATGACTACTGAGAGCAGTCAAAGCAACACAACAAGAGAGAATTAACAACCATAATTATTTCATCCGCGGTTCTCAAACAGCGGCCTTTAGACAGAAGAGTGGCAGATGACGCTGCAAAAGTCAAAACGAGAAGAAATATTTGCGTTAAGAAGTCCATTAACTACACACAGTGATAGCAACAAAATTTAAATCAAACCATTACATTTAACTTAGGCCGGAAGGAACTGTAGCTGCTCCTAGACAATAACCGTGCTGCTGCTTTTCGTACTAAAAACAACAGAAAACAAATCGACCCACAACTGCCTGGTTTTAACCCTTTAATGCCGGAGGGTATAGGATTTCCCATACCATTTACTACCATCTCAGCATTAAAGGGTTAAACCTTCTCCCGCGATGACGATGACACGGCTCTAAAACTCGTCAGTTCAATGCTTCCACAACTGTCTCTCCCGCACCACCAATGCTAGGAACTGAGGGAGTAGGAAGAGGGTGAATTGGAGATGAGGATGAGGGGGAGGAGCAGATCGTATCCGTTGGCAAAAGTTGACTGCTTGCGCACGTATCGTTTGCTTGGCATGAAGTGTTGGTTGACTCAGAGTCGTTTGTTTCGGTGGTGGCTGCTGCATCCTCGTCGGCTTTCTCTTCTGTCTCCGTAACATTTTGACCGTTGTTAAGCTGCCGCTCCACTTCTGCTTCGTGCGAATTATTCTTCATCAGTTGGAGAACAGTTGGTTTTGCCTCCTCGATAACTGCACTGTTGGTAACAATAATATATACATATTAATTATTATATATATTAACCCTTTACCCGTTCATTTTTAAATTTTAAGCCCGTTTTCAGCGGATATTCTCGGGGCAAACGGGTAAAAGATTAATGCAATGCCTAAACATTTAAAATCATCTGGCACAGTTATCTTCATGCAATCTGAGGCATCAGTTGATGATCGCTTCGTATAAAACCACAACAAGACTCACAGTCCACTTGTTCAACGTCTCTAAATCAAGTCTAAACAGACGTAAAGTAAGCTAAGTAACAACATCCTTCACTGACCAGAACTTTATTAGGTCAGTAAGTTGCTGGAAGCAGGAGATATATTAAAAGAAATCAGAAGCGGTGTGATGCAGCATACAGATGGCAAGTAGTTGGTAATTCAGTGATATTGTTCCAACACCATTACATCAAATTAAAAAGTCCCGATGTGCTTTATCAGTGCCGTAGACTCGAGCGTCAATCAGTAATTTTTTAGTAATTTATTTATTTATTGCCAAAGAAACAAAATGAACATCAGTGAATACAGATCACAAAGTGCATGCTTTACCAATTAATCCTTGCAAAGCACCGAAAACAAACTCAACTGGTGTAATTAAAGGCACTTAAGAAATGAATCTTTAATGAAATTATCTATTTTACAAAGGGAAGAGTTTTAAATTACTCTGACGTTGGAGGAAGTTCGACCGTGCATCCCCTTCCACGACCGGCCATCTGATGCGCGTTCAACTGCAGCTTGTATGGCAACTTGTCTAATTCCTACAAATGATGTAATACCATACAAAAATGAGTGTAATATCAATCTCAACTTTCTACTAATCAAAAAACACAAGCAACTAAAACTATCGCATGGAAAACTCAAGGCGTAAAGTGTGACTGGACAGGTCATGGAAAGCGTCTGGGCACTTGATTTTAAAACTGAACTGGCCTCAGCTTTCCTAGTGCTTAAATTGTAGAAAAAAGTGCTTGGACGCCTCTTACCACTTATTAGGCCAGCACAGACTGAATAGGTAAGAAACCGTCTGGCACTTCTTTTTCTGCACTTTAGGCACTAGGAAAAGTGAGGCCAGTAACAACCACTTTCCATTTCGTTATCAATTAAAGCACAAATTCCAGAGTGCATGATTATGCCTCATAGCTTTAGACTACCATGGAGCTACATGGTTTGAGAGTGACTTTACCCATATATGCACAGAAACATGTCAAACATATACACATGTAACCACACACATGGCAAGAGCAATCACTAGAGAATCAACTGAGCTGTTTTATGTTCATGCTATTTCTAAAGAGACAGGCTTTCAGAACCACTCCAGCAAAAGCAAGAAATAGCAAAAATGGCAGACAATGACACCAATCGAGATGATATCAGGAGAATATTTGAACAGATGAGCTAAGAGTATTAGGACGGATGTGCTACCCATTGCCAGATACAGACCTGTGCTTTGCTCAGACCAGGCGCCTTCTTCGCATTCTGAGTTCTCCCTGTGTAACTTGACGAGCCTCGTGCCATTCCTCTGCAAAAATTTGTGCAAAACAATCAACTGACTCAAATCAGAACATGATATTCAAAGCGCATGTCTATGCAATGTGCATGCACAAATACACACTCACACTATTTGCATAATTAATGGCTGGAAAGCAAATGTACAACTTGAAGCTGCTGAACTAATATTGACCAAAACAAGACACTCTGTCCACTGTGTCTGGCTCTGGCTGCAAGTTAATCCAGTTGTCAAATGGACATAGAAACAACAACTTTTGAAAGCCCTTCAAGTGCTGTCTTCTTCTTCTGGTTCTCTGCCCCTAGGCAGGTTTGGCTATCCAATCCAAGTGCTGTATGAAATGATTAATTTTTTCCAGTTTATGTGCATTTTACTGCAAACACATTGCGAGTAACTTGCCACTGCCCATATATCCAGACACTTATTACATTGCTCAACTTTTAAGTAACTTATACATGTGGTGCACTGATATGCACATTAGCTCAATATATTTTAAAGTCCATTAAGAAGAGCAAGTTGATCTGTGTGTGTGTGTGTGGGAGGGGGGGGGGGTATAAATAATGCCAACATAATTGAAAGCCACGACTGGCAAGGCCATGCACACAAGTACAGCCAATCAAACTTCACTTGAACTCACTGGTTGTCATATTTCCAGCTGCAAGTTCATATACTGCATCCCATGTTCAAAGGGCCAATGAATAACTGTGGTTGGATTGGGAGCGCTTCTGAGTAGGTTTCTTGACGGGGCGCTATATAAATTCTTGAAATGAATGAATGAATAATTACCTGACACCTGATCTCACCTGTATGGTCCCACTGACATGACGCATGGTGATTCTTGCTGATTCCACCCACCATAGTGACGTTGCTGCGCGGTGGTATTCGCTCCCCAGCTGCCCACAACGACACCGGCAATCTGCAGTTGACCTCCACGCGTGTCCACTGGCGTAGGTCCTAACACCACAGAAATAACACCAATAATCTCGAAATGTCAATCGGGTTCAGCTTTCAAAATCTCATAAGTTAATTAATGGCTGGAAAGCACAATTTGTGAGGACGCAAACTTTTATATTTAGAGACAATTCGTCATACTATTGGTAAAAACCGTTATTAGTATTTAAACTGACTGCAGAATGAAACTCAACTTTGAACCAGACTTAAAGGTCTGCTGAAAGTCACACTGCTCCGAGAATAATTAAATTCACAAACTACACATCATAAATTCAATGCAATCAGCTACCAAAATACCCCATTTTTATGTTAGCCTGCATAGCACAAGTTTAGTGTCACTCAATTTGTGAGGACGCAAACTTTTATAATTAGAGACAATTCTTCATATTATTGGCAAACCTGTTAAATTGGTATTAAATATCTTCGTATCATTATTGGTAGTTTTCAGCTTCCTGCTGTAAACTAAGAGTCTGTCAAGAACATAGGTGACTGGGAAACCAGGATCGTTCCTTACTAAACTGAAAACTGTCCTTTTTAGGCGCGCTGGAGTCCGGAGCGCCTCTGAGTAGGTCTTTTTTACTTGAAGGAGCGCTATATAAATGTCCGAATGAATGTCAAATGAATGAATAAGTATGTAGCCGTTTTGTACATAAGTTACATTTATGAAAAACAAGAGTCCCTCCCAAAGCTTAAAACAAATCGGTTTGCTAAGGCTTATCCCGCAGTTAGCCATTTGTGAGGCGCCCTTGTAACGGTATGATCACGTTATGGTGTCATATAAATTGTTATTATTATTATTATTATTGTTATTATTATTATTATTATTACTATTATTATTATTAAAGAAAAGCAGCAGAGTAAAACGTACCACATACGTCTCGTCCTCTGCTGCGGTCTCCTCCGTACGGAGGAATGCCTGCCTCTCCTCCGGCTGGAAGAAAATTCATGCAGTGCTGAGAAGGCGGCGGAGGATGAGGAGGAGGAAAACCTGGAAAGAGAGGATTCCTTGGAACAGATGGCATCATCATCGATGGAAGAGCGAAGGCCGATTCGACTGAGATCCCGTTGAGAATTGCAATCCTCATCTTCTCCACGAACATCGCTTGCTCTGTCTTCAGCACAACAAACCGTTTTAACCCTTTAACAACGATCTGCATTGGTCTTTCCAGTCACTTTTGGCACATGTTCGTCATTAAAGAGTTAAACTACATTACAGAGTAAACATTTAACCCTACTATGAAATATAATAATAAAGATAAGATAAGAATATTCTTTAATAGACCAATTGCTATCCGCATTTTGGTGTACAGACATGGTAGAATAAATAAAAGTACATCATTTCTATATCCAATCAATGTCAAATGCTTTAAAATAGCACAAAATCCTCAATGTCAAATGCTTTAAAATAGCACAAAATCCTAAGTCCAATATAAATTTTTTTAAATCGTGTTCTTTTAATGACCAACAGTTTATGCTGCACTTTGGTTTATATGGTACAACATTTTTTGTAAGGGATAAAAGTGTCACAAGTCTGCTAAAATATGTACGAGTCTTGTACGACTGCATCCTATTCAGTCCACTGTACAACAGTGTACATCCCTCAACAAAAAATTCACATATCTATAATACTAAGATAAAATCACAACGACATTTTTGTATCTCATCTAATACATATCTGTCACCAAATGAGAAAGTTGAGAAGAAACTACGTCAGCGTACAAAAGAGTGGTAAAGAGAGACTTACATATCCGTCGCAGAGGTCGAGCAGACTGACGTTGGCGCTGGCCTTCAGAAGCTTCATGTGAAAGAGTTTGCCGTCGAAAAAGAGCCACGGACATGTGACGCCCCACGGGACAGGCGCCCCGACGGCGTCGTTCACGAATATTGCATGCTCCACTCCACTCATGAACAACGACGCCAGATGCAGACCTCTCACCTTCACCTGAGGTAACTGACAAAACAGAAACATCCGTCACATGTGGGGCACGGTGGTGTAGTGGTTATGTTCATTGCCTTGCAGTTGGAGGTTCGAATCCAACTCAATCCGCCTCATAGGGACCTTGGGAAAGTCCTTCACTCGCAATTGCTCAGCGCTTTGGCGTGAAACTTTGATGCAGTGTTCGAGCTGTAGTCTGGAGCGTCTCTGAGTAATACAAAAGAAAACATGAAAGACTAGTCATCCTTATAGTGCTATATGAATAACTGACTTGGGTTTTGTCATAGGATGTTAATATGCCAAAGCGATGCTCTTCTGCAACCGATTTAATAAAGAATGTACTTACTTACTTACATATCCCTATATCTTACTTAATAGCCGTACAGCTCATGTAGAGCTTACCATTCGGCAGTCCGTCTCTGTCTCTTTCCATATGTCTGTCTTTTTATTTCTCTCTGTCTCATTCTATCTGTCCGTCTCTTTCTATCTGTATGTCTCTTTCTATCTTTCATCAGATCAATTTTCTGTCATTGTTTGGACTCAACATACTGGCATAATTTGTGTATCATCGAATGGAAGCCTTGCCCAAAACTGACACAATAGACATCATAGTATAAGAACAGAACAGTATTAGAACATATCATAATAATCCAGATAGAATCAAATGTTTATTGGTAGAACACGAGTACATAGTGGAATAATCAAATTGATCAACCTGCATTTCCTGTACAGCGTCTGAATCACGTAATAATGGAGAGATGGATGTCGCTAAGAAAGCATCCAATTCGTAAGGCCTTAAAACATGGATTTTTCTGTACATCACCATGTACCTGAAATGACAAAGCATTAGATTCCAATATATCAATTTAAGACTGACAAAACTACGGCTGGCCGTATAATTCATGATAATGGCATTAGCCACTGCCTCTGAAAGAAATTAAGATCATTGACAAATGATGCTAAAAGTTAAAAAAGTTAGACTAAACTCTGCCTAGAGAAGTCGTCTTGCTTTGATCCAATATTTACAATAACATATTCCAATATTTAGTTGACATGAGCTGAGCAAATACACAAGCATATATAAAGCTTATAAGCTTTATAAGAAAAATCTGATAATGAAATTTTTGCTCAAACGCAAAACAACCCTTACAAGCTATACAGCTTGACAACTAACAGAATATACACATGCTGCACCACACAGAGTTATGAGAAGCAAATCATCCATCAACAATATCCAACAACAACGCATGCATGACGTAGTACAATTGCAGAGCTCTGTAAAGGGTGTTCGAGTGTGAATGTTGCCATATTTTTTAAATGGCACAATATAAGCAAAGCAATTAATACATTTGTACAACGGGTTCATTGAATATATATATCTGAGCAATTGTAGATGAAAAGGGAGGCTAGAGTATGAAAGCAAGTTGGAAATAAACAAATATTGTCTGTGTCAAATCTGCGGCAGTTGAGAACGGTTCTTCCACTAACCGTAGAACGCAGCAGAGGATGATGAACTGCTGCGGCACGTAGGCGACGTTCAGCAGCATGTTCTGAGGCATATCACACTTCATGCAACTGAGGAACGTCTTGAGCCGATAGCTTTTGTCTTCCGTCGTAGTTCCCAGCCATAGTCGCTGTAGATCTGGCACCGTCCAGTCGAGTGGCTCAGCCACAACGGCATCACAGTACGGTCGGCTCGTGGCTCTGTTGCCACCACGAGGGATCACCCATTCCTTCACAGATACGTGCGGCTTCGACTTTTTGCTTGCATCTGCATCTGAAAAATGGCAAAGATAGTGGTCGTGTTTCAATAAGGCAACGAAAATTCTAGACCTGAACAGTTTAACCAACTTCTTCTTTCTTCGTGTCTGGCAGGTTTGTGTCAACAAGATCTGAACAAGACAATTCTTCTTCATTCAATCACTGAATGTCTCAGTGGCAGTTCTCACAATAATTCATTCCTTGCACTATTTGTTTGTTTCTTTGTTTGTATGAGCACTTGTTATAGCGCCCCTTCAAGCTCTTCTACTCAGAGGAGCTCCCGAATGCAGAGCGGACACTGCATCGGAGTTTCACGCCGAAGCGCTGAGCAATTGTGAGTGAAGGACTTGCCCAAGGTCTCTACGAGGTGGCTTGAGGTGGATTCTAACCTGCAGCCCTCCGGCTGCAAGGCAGCGAACATACCCACTACACCACCATGCCCCACAACAGTAATCATCAGCTGATAGCACAGGACTTCACCATTAGGATTAATACCTCTACAAAATGGTTTAATCTCTTCTTAAAATTCCTTAAACCCTAACTTGCATGAACGACCATATAAAATAGATTGAAATGCTTACAGCAATACTTAGTTCAAATCTCAAATTCTTTATTGTTCCCAAAAAATCAACATAATAAACAGAACAGTATAACACAAGTATATGTACAAGTGGTATTTAACAATTTAAGTCATTCAACAAGGACTATGGAAATAGATTAGGGAGCAGTAGGCACTCCAGAAGGGACGAGTCCCTCTTAGTTACGATCACTACCAATGCATTAAAGCTTTAGAAAGTACTTTTTAGTTGTTTCCATTGAGTAAGCTGAGAGCTGAGGTCACTAAGGACGCCGTAGACTCTCTGTCGCAGAGGTCGGTAGAGGTCAGTTGCCAGCGGTAGATCCCGATAGGCTTCATCCTCTACTGAAATCGGTAGTTTTATCTCTCTCTAGAAGACAATGCAAATGCTTCTGAGGTCAGGCAACATTCACATTAAACTATTCAATAATGTCTCGCGGCCTAGACTCGCTAAAAATTAATCAGAGTTTTTTCCCTGACCAGTTTTCATCTGAAAGCTGAATTTTTAACTGTCATGCAGTCAGCGGCACTTTTGAAACAAAGAAAACAACTAAAAAGATTCATTGTATCACTGGTAATGCAAACAATCAATGCCGGTCATATTAGTAATTATAATCATCATTATTAATAATCAGTAACTTCTATAGCGCAAGTGTCTAGTCTAATGCACAAGGCACTCGTGCACCAAAGTCAAGCCACAGTCAGGTCAGCATCCAGGAGATCAGACCACTGAGAGATAGAGAGAAAGAGAGAGACAGACAGACACAGACAGACAGAGAGACACTCAGTGGGCAAGCAATATAAAAATACAAAACACATAAGTATCAAGCTGAGCACAGACTGACGCAAGTGACTGAGCAGATTGAAGTAACCACTGGGAGCGATTTCCAAAATCCAATTTCCAAAAAACCTCGTTCCATGGCACAATATATAGGAAATCAGATGTTTGTTTGTATGTGCGCTTGCTATATCGCCCCTACAAGTTCTCTACTCAGAGGCGCTCCCGAATGCAGAGCGGACACTGCATCGGAGTTTCACGTCGAAGCGCTGAGCAATTGTGAGTGAAGGTCCATACGCAGCGAGGTGGATTCGAACCTCGAACCTTCCAGCTCCAAGGCAATGATGCCACCACTACACCACCACGCCCCATGATGTAATCAATGAAAAGGTCTCTAGCGTGCGTGCAAAACTGGAGAGCTGACCTGCGAGAGGATCTGGTAGACCCACGGATACATCAGACCCTTCTGATGTCGCTCACTCGCAATGTTCATCACCTCCGGAGAAACCAATCGCTGCTTCTTCAGAAGTCCGACGTCTGCCTTGTCACCGAAACATAACTGATCCTATTCGCAATCAAAACATACGAACAATAATAATAATAATATAATAATAATAATAATTATTATTATTATTATTACTATTATTATAATAAACGAACAAACCAACTGTATGTAATTGCTCACATTCTCTTCACGAAAACATTCTCCACAAAACTAACGAGGAATTAGTCATTCATGCATTTTAGCACAACCTTGTCGTTCAACGATTTTAAAGATACTTCCAGAAAAGTTGGGATACATGATGAAACACAGAAAGTACTTGAAGTTACCTGGGTTTCATATACCACATTCTAAAATAAATAATTACGCGGTCAGTGATTTTATTCGCAGCTATTAAGCGATGAAAATGTCTTCCTTAAAAATTAGGATAAAATTCTACAGCTGACAAAGATGATATTTAGATAGTTTTATAAGTATGTAAAGTATACAAATGTGCAGGATATATTATATAATGTATATACTTCAATTTTTTTTATTAAACAAGAAAAATGAGCATCAACTTACGAGTGGCTGATGAGCCTTCATCATCAAAGGTGATGTAGTTACTGCTGTTTCTATAGCGGCGGCAGCAGCAGCAACTAGTACAGGAGATGTATTGTTGGCGAGAGAAGCAGAAGATGCCAAAGTGACTACAAATAAGGTAAAACAGTCTCTACAATCATGTCAAGTAGGGCTGTCAAGCCATCACCAAAATGACAGTTGGGCTACGTGCTCGCAACTGAAAATTACAGGTGACTTTGGGCTACTTTCCAATGTGCTCGCAACTGAAAATTACAGGTAACTTTGGGCTACTTTTTGGGTCTGATGTCTAAATGTTTTATGTCAATGGTTTCATCACGTATCTTGTGGTGAGAATGACGAAATCGATAACGTACAGGTCTAGCAAAAATTTATTAATATCTTTAAATTCAGCTGTTCATCTCATAAGTTTTAGGATATTTTTTTACATGATTTGGTAACTAAGCATTTCCAATTTATCTGGAAATCCTGATGTCAACCTGGGCCATTTGAAACACGGCAAAGACATAAAAACAGAAGAACAGCAGCTCCTTAAGCTGGCTCTAAGACAGCCCTATGAAGTTGTATGACGTTAAGAATATTCTTTAATTGACCAATTGCTATCAGCACTTTGGTGCACAGACATGGTAATAAACATACACTATCTATCTAGCTGATCAAGACAGTCAAATATTCTAAAAACACATATTATTGTCCTAAATCCAGCAACGCCATTTTCTTGGGATCGGTACATGGGGACGGGCGACCAGTCTATCCCCGTCTCATCTATGTTCCATGTCCGCAGTTGTGTTCAAATTGCAAAAGGGGAGGCGTGAACCAACTAAAAAATCACAACAGAATCAGAACTTAGAATTCAAATTTAGCAATGTGCCCATTGCTGTAATATCTCATACCTGGGACAGCAACATTTGTAACAACAGGATCCACCGCACCATTTTGCCTCTCCGCATCTAATTCCAACGCCTCCACTTGCTGCTGAAGGTCGTTGCTGATAGGTTGTCGTTGAGGAGAGGACTGAAGAGGAAGCTTAGGAGGATCTGAAGAGGATTGAAGAGGAGCTTTTGGAGGATCACTGTGAATCTCATCCACCTGAACACCATCGATGCTGCTTTGGCTGTACCCAGATGACTCATCAACCAATCCTCGGAATGCCTAGAGACAAGTAGCAACCGCTTCTAATGAAACTCATTCAAAATCCTAGAAAGGCACATGTAAACAAGGAAGAGCTAAGATCCTCTAAAGTGTGGTGCTATAAACAACTGGAAAACCAATGCGGCACAACGCCGAAGTGCTAGCCTTTATAAACTGAACAAAATGATAACTGCTCTTTAAGTGAACATTTGATATTTAGTTATGTACATATAGTCAGACCTACCTCAGACTGCAACAGATTGCTATGACTTGTGTCAAGGCTGAAGCCATTCCTCTCTGCGCTTCCTCCTCTGTCACTTTCGTCTCTTGAAATAGCGATGCAAGCCTTCGTTGAACCTTTCGAAGGGTAGCTGCCAGGCTGCTTCACTGGAGTGCTCACTGTGTTCCAGTTAAGAAACAATCAACAATTCACTGGAGTGCTCACTATGTTCCAATCAAGAAACAATCAACAATTCACTGGAGTGCTCACTATGTTCCAATCAAGAAACAATCAACAATTTTCTCTGATTTAACCTCTCTTTGGACACAGCTGTGGATCAGAGGGCAATACGCAACAAGTTAAAAAATATATTAGTTTTATTATTTATAAATGGAAACTCATCCAGGATGACAAACCAAACCCAAACAAATGATGCAGTGTGCTTTTAGCAATCATTATAAATTACAAAAAGGCTGATGTTGAAAGTCAAGTTGACAAATACCAAACTTGCATTAACATATTGACCGCCTACACACCATGTTAAATGACTGGCTGAAGTACGAGTTAACTCGTACTTGGCGGCCAATGTGTTAAGGGCAAGAATGACTAAAACCAAAGTTGCGCGTCAAAATTGCAACCTCGGAATTGAAATTGGAAGTAAAAATAAGCAAGAATATTTTGACATTTTGAACACTTTCAACCAATTATAATTATCTTTATCTAATCAGAATTCATGATTTAAATAAATAAATGTTAAATTCTAGCTATCGTGTATTATTCAAAACAAGGTCTAATCATTTAATTATTAAAACTGGAATGCCATGTAAGGTAATAAGGCACCAGGAAGACAAAAGACAAACCTTGTATTTTCGGTCGATACTTGAAGAATCCTTCCTTCGTTCCATTTATGTAATACTGTACACTCTGCTTGAAACGATTCACTTTGTCGTTCATGTTTCCAAGGCAGTTTCTTAAGAAATTAACCAGAAGAAATTCACAGTAAACATAACGAAAATTTTGCATAAAAACAACTCAACAGTACCGGTAAACATTGATAACGAATTGCATAAAAACAACTCAACATATTGCAATTGCTGCCAACCTTAAAAGATGACAAATTTTATGCTTTCACAAAATCATCCAAAAACAGTTTCCGGTAAACATCAGTCCTGGCCAGGATGCAGAGCAAGATATTTTTTTAAATTAGGACAATTGAATAATATAAATTAGTCTGTTGTATGAGCCTCTCAAACCTTCCACAGAAAGTAAATTCTGCTGCACAGTGCAAACTCCAAAGTGCCTCTTAAGACACTAACTTTTAAACCACCCAGCTGTCAAATAAGTACTGTCCACTCACTACTTTCCACAAAACCTTTAGGCAGAAGTCACAAACCAACATCAAAATTTTATGTAAATCATGCACGAAAATCCAAGAAAATTGTCAGCATATTACAATGAAACCTATAAATGTCACATTGCATATTATCACTGGGCCAAGTGATATACGTCAAAATGGCATAAGAAAATAGCAAATGGCTTACTTGAAGACAGTAGTTCCAATGGCATCCAAATCATCAACAGACGGAAGACTTCGCACGTAACCAATAACGGCTCGAATAACTTCCGACGATGGATACTAAAATTTCCAACCAAGACGACATCTTTGGAGATTTATATAGCACCTTCATCAGCAATGCATGCAACTAAATATTTAAGCAGAACTTGTCCAAGAACATTTTAAATCTGTGCTACCGGACGAAGAAAAAGCTGTCTTCTAAATATTGTCTTATATAGATACAATACTCCAAACTGCAAAAACAGGAAATAAAAGAATTGTTTACAAACCTGTGCAACTTGCGCAGGACTTGACAAGTGACAGATACGACAGAAGAATTCTCTCAAGTCTGCTTCCGGCAAAAGATGTGTGCCTAAAACAAAGCATAGATCTGTCTCTTATTCCTGTCTTATTCTACTCTGCAGCTACAGCGGAGACACGATATCAACTACCTCAATCAATAAAAATTCTGATAAACATGGTCAAAACATGGATCCCAAACTTTGTTCAGCTACAGGATAACAGCTACTGATAAACCTCTTTATAAAATAACCTTATTATACAGCAGTTCTTCATATACCTCAAACACACCATTATTACAAGTTTCCTACAGGTGCAATTGTTCACTTTTTACAGCATGCACTTATTGTAATGTACCGCACTATATTTGAAAACATGCCTTTAAACAGGGACCAGAAATGGAATAGGTCAGTCCATTTAACTCAGGGCTGTCAAACCTTTTGGAATGATGGGCCAATGGCAATAGTTTTCTGCAATTGGCAGGCAAGGGTGCATAGGTGCTTGTGCAAATGTGGGTGAGGGTCAAACATCACAGTAATCTTTCGGCAAGGCTTACGAGCTAACAAACATCACCAGGAGGCCAGAACACCCATAGGCCAGCTCTTGACATCCTGCTCTAACTCTATCTCCAGAAATCAACAGAACTTTTGTAAAATTTAAGAACATCACAATCAATATGTGTTACAGAATATGGAAACAGTGCCAATGAACCTTGTCAGACAAGAAATTTTTATAGTGGTCATTAGATAACCAGCACTAACATCATTCTCATAAAACAATCAAAAACCAACCCAGTAATGCGGCCAAGATGCAGAATCGCTTTGGATGTAAATCTATCGCCTTTGCCAAGTCATCGATTAGATACTCCTGAGTTTCAAGAGACCCTCGATAAGTTAATTTTAGATGGTGGGCTGAGAAGTAACGAGGTGGATCAAAAACGGCATAATCTGCATCTTGAGCAAGAACTCCGTGAAGATTATACTCCCTACAGTAAGCAATCACTTCCTGATGGTGATCATCCATAGAACAAGCGACTGAAACACCAAGCTGTCGCAGGGCCAGACGAAGGCATGAAGACAGCATTGGCGGTGGCACCCACCATGCCTTTGGCGGCGGCGTAGCCTTGTGGTGGACATGCCCAATGACGCCTTGAATGTTCTTATAGATGTCTGCCTGTTGCTGAAACCATTCGTCAGTGCGCTGGCCTTCCAGGGCACCGTTGAAAAATACCACCAGATCCAGGTTAGATGCCCGACATGTATGCACAAGGTTACTAAGGAAGGCCATCATTCGATTCCATTGTCCCCCGCAGGCCCAGTCGGAATAGAAGCCGCCATACAATTTATGAAGGCAGCTCTCGGCATCTACGACGAGACGCAGTTGCTGTGGTGTACCTCCACCTCGTTTCTTGCTATTCCTCGTCTGCAAAGCAAACCCTCGCGCAACCTGGACTAGATCAACATGTTTGCAAGCCTGCTGGCAGTGTGTCTCTATAAACTCCTGCAGGTCGCGGATACCCATGCCGCCGACAACCTAATTAAGCCAGCCTGTGAACCAGAAAACTCGAGCACTTTCCGAAACTACGAATGAAAATTGAGCGATAATATAGGATCCATAATAATACGTTTCCGTCGAAGAGTCTAAATATTTGAGATAACGTTAAGAATTTAGTAAGCTGAGACCGTCTTAATTAATTTTATTTCGGCGCTTTGGTTCACAATTTCACGAGCCATACTTAATGGACTTAGTCAAATTAAACCCATTAACATCGATCGGTTCGGACATTGACAGGAGTACATTAAGAAAAGACTGGAACATCTATCCTCTTTCGCCCATACTTTTTATATCCGACTCGCTTGTCCATAATCTCCGTAAGCGTAGGCCAATCAAAATATAACTTTATACGATCACAAAATAACTGCATCTTTCAATGACTGTATGACAGCTTCTCATCCCTTAGGTAGCCTAAAAGTCATTACGAGACCCACGATCGACCAGTCAAACCCCCTACACTCATGGTTAATATCTTTACAAATGTTCATACAAAACAATTGGATGATCTGGATCCGCTATAATTGGATCCTCTATTATAATAAGAATTTGTAATAATAATTATAGATCTTGCGATAGACAAAAGTGTCAGCATAATTTACGCAACGCACATGTGTTGCGTGCGATAAGTTGCATATCCAACTCAACGCTGTATATCCAACTCAACGCTGTGCTCAATGTTCGTCTATGTGTATAACTGTGTATGATGTGTTTAGCGATAAAATGTTGGCAGTAGTGTGATATTTTTCAAAAGCTTTTAAAATCCTTGGTTTCTCTTTTGCGTTTAATTTTTGGAAATGGCGGATGCTACCGTCGATAACGAAGGGGAGTCGGTGAATGAGGTTTTATTAGAATCGACATTTGAAATTAAGAACCAGCGTTATGCTGTTAAATTAACCCGAAACGAAATCGAATGGAATGCAATAGGGACTGCATCGGGACCGAATAATGAGCCTTTTATCAGTAAGTACAGCTGTGTTAATCTAATTACACTCCATTTTCTATGCAGTTGATCATTGCAAGTGCTCGCAATCCGTACAGCTAGAAACTTCTGTAGGGCAAGTAGACACGAGTCCCGCATTGTGTTGGAAACAGCTTGCAATTTTCTTAATTTTGTACACATGTCAATGACCAATGCCTAGATCTTATCCAAACTTTCTTCCTCTATCACTCAGATGTATGATGGGCATTGATGGCATTATTGTGACCAAAATCGAATCTGTTCCAGTTGCATTTGAGTCTTGCTTTGCATCTGTTTCGTTTACAAGTAATCTCTATCATTGCTGCCGCAATAGCTCATGCCAAACAGGATTACCTAACAATCATCTTCATAAACCTTTAATCCGCCATATAAGTCACCTTAAAGGCTTAAAATCATTCAAGGAACACCGACCAGTGTGAAATATCACCACCGGAGCACTGAAGCATCACTTCAGTCCGTTAATCTTTTACCCGTTCGCCCCGAGAATATCCGCTGAAAACGGGCTTAAAATTTTATAATGAACTGGTAAAGGGTTAATTGTTTTATTATTTCTTTAGCGGAAACTTTCTTAGAATCTGAGTTGTTGCATGCTTCATGTTGCTAGCTTGTTATAGCTGGGTTGCGTTGGCATGCAGACACGATCGGTATCTATGCTTATTTCAGAGACGGGTTTTAGTCAGCTGCAGCAGTTGTTCTATGAGTCGAGCAGCCCCGATAAAGTTTACTATCAGCCAGTTAGTCAGACCGATCCAGACGAGCGAGCTGCAGTGCTGTTGCTTCCACTGATGCAAAACTCCGCCAATCTATTGTCCTGCTGCTCAAGGTCTTGCCAGGAGCTGCAGTCTTCCTTTTGTAATCTTTGTGGTAGACCTATCAGTGAGTATTCGATTTTCTTGAATAAATTTTGGCAACGTTGCCTGTTTTTGTTGGAAAAGTTTAATTATCTATTTTTACTGTGCAGCTTGCATTTGACTGTTCATTCTTATTTTACTGTGCTATTTTTTGGTTTTTAAATGTGCATTTTTGCTTTTACTGAGTTTTTGAAGGATTTCTAGCTGCTTTCTTGACCTTTGACTTGACATTCTTGTAAGGGTTATTATTGCTGCGCTTCTGAATAGGACATGACTTGATGATATTTTAAGGGTTTTGTTGTTTTAAGGTTTAGTCTCTGTTAGCTTTGGCTCTATCAGCTTGTTTTGTGTGTAAGCTTTGATGTACAGGTTTTTTAAAGATTTATTTTGATTGACTTTGCTTGCAAGCATATTCATTATGAGTTCTCTGCCCGAAAGCAGGTTCATTGGCTTTTGTGCCCCTGGGGATGAGAAGAGTGAGGTGGTTTCCCCGTTGCCTTACTCACAGACAATTTTAGGTGGGCAACCTGTCCAAGGTCGCTACACAGTGGCTTGAGGTAGTTTCGAACCTGCAACCCTTTGGTCACAAGGTGCAGAACTTAACGCTACACCACCGCGCCCCACCACAAAAATTAAGTGCTATAAATGACTTCAGATGGAGAGAGGATATGATTTGAAGTGAGTTAGAGGAAAATATATTTATTTGATTAAGATTTTTCTAAGTAGATGGATGAGCTCATCAAAGGCAGGATCCTGGAGGTCTTAGCACTTGCCTGAATCAAGAGATCAGTACACTGAGTACACCCGTAACTGGCATGATGGCATCGTAAACAAATCTTAATACATTTTCAGGGGCAGAGCCATTCACGGATTCCCACTTCCAACAGGGGATCTTGTGGAAAACTGCATTGTTTTTTTTACTTACAGCTCTAGGTGCTTTCTTCAATTGCTTGATTAAGAGCTGTTGATATCCAAATTCGTTAACCCTTTAATGACGGAGGGTATAGGATTTCCCATACCATTTACTACCATCTCGGAATGAAAGGGTTAAAGCCATTGAGTTTGAGCTTTGGACTGTAAACATTGGTAGTCGGTTCCATTCCTAAAGGCAGCAACACTCCGTGGATGAGCGCCTAAAACAGTAAATATTACATTGTGGCTCAACCGAAAAGCCCATGCTTAAAAACTATCATGTAAATATTGTATTGCATTATTATTATTTTGTCTGTAGTGTGCAAAAAATTGGTCGAGGGCAATGGCCTCTGTTGTCATAGGCCCTCATAAAATCTGGATCCTCATCTTATTGCATTTAATCTTTTTTTAAATTACGCACCTCTAGTAGGGTGAACCATTCAGAGTTGCTCCCGGTGCGTAAGGCCCAGCGAGAAGAAGCAGGTTTTGAGAAGAGACAAAGCAGAAGATAGATCTTGCCTTCTCCAATCTCTTCAGAAATGGACTTCCTACTATTCTTCGTCAAATTCCTATATTGTGCTCTCTGCCTCATTTCTCACTGCTCTTAGGACTGTCCTATTCGACCGGGGTTGGACTGGGAGTGCTCCTGAGTAGTCATCTTTGAAGGTGCATTATATAAAATAGTTGTAATAAAATTTAATTTGTGCAGGTAGCTTAGAATTGTTGCTGTTTGTGCTGCTTTATAATCGTTGTTGTGGAATTTTATATATTGAATCCATCATGTGATTAATTAATATTAAATGATCCTATTTAGTATCTGTCAGCATTAGTTGCATCCCAAACTCACATTGTATTTGTCCTACCATGCTTTCCTGGTTTTAAATTTATTGCAACGTGTGGAACAGTAAATGCTGTTAACCAAGAAGGTGATTATTTAGCCAGCTATTCAAAGCCACCCAAGCCACAAAGGAGCATTGTCCAGCTCTGTTATCATGAATGTCTCCCAGCTGTGTGATACTTGTTTACACCAAAACGGAACTTTTAAGATTTCATGCAGCCTAGTATGTGCTTGAGATTTCCTTCTAATTTCGACAGTGCAGTAATTTGTCCTGTGGCCATTGACTGATAAGAAAAGCAAAGTCGTATCTGCTTCTTTAGGAAGATCCTCAAGCACTGAATCATGCCTCAATGTTAAACCCATTGTTGTTTTGCCTTTTATGCACACTTGTAATGTAATGTGACGTCATGATGACGGTTTCTGTAGTATTGTGAGTACTTGCAAGATACTGCTACTTTGCACACACCGTCAGATGTGTCTGCCCAAGTTCACACTATGACCAATTACATGTACAATTGCACATACATTCATCCACGTGCACATAAATGGACACGTACATACATTACAACGTGCATCTACACACACATACCGATACATACAAACATAGATATGCGTGCGTGTGTGTATATTGCTTGTGGACAAAAGAGGTTGCAGAAGATGACGATGTGTGGGGGGGGGGGGTGGAGAAAGAGGTGGAAAGAAGAAGAGCTGAAGGATGGATGTGGAGAAGGAGGTTGACGTTGGAGGTGGATGAAGATGCTGAGGTGGAGAATGGTCAAGGTATAGGAAGAGATGGAGGTGGACGAAGAGGAGGTGGATGTAGAAAAAGAGGCGGAGACGGAGGAAAAGGAGATGCAGGAAGAGGTGGATGCGGAGGTAGAGGTGGAGTGAAATGACGTAGTACTGGTAGAGTTAGAAGCATAGGCGTACGAGGCGGGGGTCCAGAGGGGCAAATGCCCCTCCAAATTTCGGGAAAGTCTGTTTTTTCGAGTAAGCGGACCCGTGAAAATAAGAAAAAATAGTATTTTTCATGACATTCCAACTGATGACTAAAAAAAGGTTGTCAACTTTTGGTCTGAGACGGGAAAATCCCGCCACGAGATTTATTTTTTGGGCAGAAGTAAAATCTTTGTCCCCCCGCCCCCACTGCTGAAATCTCCCGTATGCCTATGGTTAGAAGGAATTAGTTGGTGACAGGAGTGGCAAAAGAAAGAAGGAGGAAGAGTACGAATGGTGTCGCTCTATTTAACTTTTAACCCTTTAATGCCGGAGGACATAGGATTTCCCATACCATTTATTACCATCTTGGCAATAAAGGGTTAAGCAGTTTAGATCACTTTTACGATCTGCTGGAATTTGTGATTGTTTCAGAGAATGAAAATCGGCGACTTCCGCTGAGAGAGATTTTTGCCGTCGTTCGCGGTGACTGCAGGGAAGGCGACAGTTTAACGTCGTCGGATGAAAATCACAAATGCTTCACGATTTGGTCGGTTGGTCAGTCGAAGAAATACACGTGGGTCCCGTGCCAGACGGTCTTCAGCGCTTCAGATGTAAACGTTGCCTCTCGATGGCTGAATTTGATCAGCGACATTATTTCTCAATCAGGTATTCATCACTTTCAGTGGTGACAGCTGAACTTTTGTTTTGTTGTATACGCCAACTCATCTATTTCTCTGTGGAATAATATTATGTCTGTTAGGATTGGATTTAGGGATTTTTTCTATTTTCTGAAAGAATTTAAATGTTTTACAAATAATAAATAATTATTAAATTGAATCGAATGTACTAAATATTTGGTGCTTTTGATGTCCTTAGATTGGGTCAGGTTAGCTGAAAATCTGGGTCAGGTTAAATGGAAATCTTGGTTGGGTTAAATGGAATCTTGGTCAGGTTAACTGAAAATCTGGGTCAGGTTAACTGGAAATCTTGGTCGGGTTAAATGAAAATCTGGGTCAGGTTAACTGAAAATCTGGGTCAGGTTAGATGGAAATCTTGGTCGGGTTAAATGAAAATCGGACAATATGAAATATCTCAGTCATTTTTTAGTTGGAGCCATTCACACATATGTATTGATCATTTTATAAGACATTGCACTTGTAAAGAGCTCTTGTTTCTTTTTAGGTTTCAATCGACCAAAGTCTTTACTGGTTTTCATCAATCCGGTTTCGGGAAAGCAGAGGGCTGTGAAGGCATTCCGAGAGAAGGTTGCGCCGCTGTTCCAACTGGCGAAGATAACGGCTCACGTAATGCAGACGGAGCGAAGATACCACGCGAGAGACATTCTTCAGACGTACAATCTTCACGATGTTGATGGGTAATTTAATAATAATAATAATAATAATAATAATAATCTTTTCTTTAATGAAACGCCTGCAAGACGCACTGCGCTTTGCAATTACATGTTATGCAGTAATTTTAATTAGGGCTGTTGTTCGATTAAAAATTTTAATCGAAATTAATCGCACGATTAATTTTTTTAATCGCAATTAACGGCAAATTAATCGCAATACATTTTCGTCAAATATAATTTTTTATTAATCTTACTATTTTCTAAGGACCCTGAAGCATATAGTTTGAATGACTGAATGCGTTCTTTCTATTGCATTCATATTCAATAACCTTTAGCTTAGGCCTATTTAATTTCTGCATTTAGTTTATTCACTTTATTGAGCAGTTTTGTATGACAGTCAGAATTGAAACATTGTTCAAATCAGTCAACTATTCAAAATCTGTTAATTATTTCATTTGAGCCACCTTTAATTAAAATGATATAGCCTTAAATGTGAAAATTAAACAACCGTTTTCTGACTATCAAAATTAATTATTTATTCAGCCAATTGTAGGATATATAGCCTAGGCTATGCAGACCAGTTTATTTAGGCTACATTGGTCGGTTCAAGGGATGCTTTTATTAATTAGCAATAGGACTCTTAGTAGCCTAGGTCTACCTGGTCTACTATTTTGAACCTCATTATTTAGTCTCAATTTTTCACTAGAGGTTGCGGTTCTTGCCAAGCCCCGTCTCAGTAACTGTTGTCCTTCCGTAAACATTTATCATTTGAAACCTGTAGACTCATATTTAGCGTTTAGGCCTAACGCATGCTTTGGTTCGCATGCAGGCGATAACTGAGCAAAGAATTATGGCTACAACACTCAAATTCTTTATTAGAATATTTGTCAAAGAATGTATCACTAGCTTTAAGTATGAGCCTTCCGTTTAAAACGAGTTTTTCTGCATCTGATTCCATTTTAATCAGATCTAATTAACGCGTGCGATTAATGCGTTAAAATTTTTAATCGCAAATTTTTTTAACGCGTTAATCGCACGCGTTAACGCGATTAAATCAACAGCCCTAATTTTAATTTAACTTAACTACCAACTGAGCAGACAGCTTTGCAATTACATGGCGCTAATAGCAGCCTACAAATCAAATCCGCCCAATGGGGGGCTCGAACTCACTACCTCTCGCACTTTATGCCAGCATGTTATCCATTGCGCTAATGAAGTAAATTACGCATATTGCATAGAGTAAACAAAAATGGTAACGTTGATCGTATTGCTCTACTAGTCTACTGTATTGTTAACCTATTGCTCTTAAAAGCTGAGTGGAAAGGAACAAATCGGCTTCTTGACCTAAAACTTTTGATTATATCTCCGATCGGTGTGAGTTACCGAAGTTCTGTAATATTTATAGATCAATGCGCTTTTATCTAGTTTTCACTTGTTCTTTTGATTGATTGATTTGTTCGTGCTTTGTGATACGTGTGTACGTAGGTGTACCTATTAGGCGGGTCAGTGATCCCTTCAGGGCCCATCCTTGTGGCCATTCCCATCTGAATATGTGAATTGCAATTTTAACTGTAAAAAATGATTGGTTACAAAATAAAATGATTGATTGGTTGATGTTTGAGCTATGCATGTACCAATAATTTTTCTGCTCTCAACTGTTGAGTGTTGATGTTCAATGCACAAGATGTTTACTCGATGAAAGGTGTTATTTGTGTTTGTTCTTTGCCGCTGTAGAGTGGTGAGTGTCGGTGGTGACGGTTTGTTTGCTGAAGTTGTTGACGGTCTGCTGACGAGAACGATGAAAGAAGATGGCACTGATCTCATCACAGCAGATACGAATCTTCTGCAGCCGAGATGGAGAATCGGAATCATTCCTGCTGGTCAGTCAGTCGTCTGTATACATTGTAATATAGACTTTTGTCTTGTGCGGAGGCATGGTGGCATGTTTGGTGCCTTGTTACTGTAGGGTTGCAGGTTCGAATCCACCTCTAGCCACAGTGTAGCGACCTCGGACAAGTTGCTTACCTATAATTACCTCCTTTGAGCACCTATAGATGTGTGAATATTGGAAATGCAGTGGTGATGGGGATGAGTGGAATGTTTTTCCATGGTCTGTGTGCGTGTTAGACTTTTAACCACTTTTATTTTGGTGTTCATGTCTGATAATATAAATTACTCAAGTCTCATACATGACATTCAAATATGACGCGTTGGGTGGGGTAGGGTCGCTGAATGGATAGAATGCTTGGCCTGCAACTCAGTGAGTGCAAGTTTGAGCCTCCACTCGGGCAGTGATTATGTTAAAGAACTTTTGGTTAAATCCTTCATACACAGTTACAGTTGCTCAATGCAATTGGTGTTCTGATATAATGATTGTGCATGCACTTCTGAAGTTTGAAGGATGACAATATCAAATGCTGTTAAATTGTATATTTGAAATATGTTGAATAATGTTTTGCATTAAATCTGATTAGGTTCAACTGACACTGTGTCGTACAGCACTCAAGGTATCAACGATCCCGTCACTTCGGCGCTGCATATTATTCTAGGTAAGGATTTGTGTTTTGATGAGCTATAGTAAAACACATTTTAATCAAGGCTGGTTGTCATACAATAGTACATGATAATCCAGTGCCTGCTTTTAACACTGTGGCAAAGAATTCCTTGGTGTCAAGGTAGATAGTTGCCAATTATATTTAAATTGTTATCTTCTGCATCTATCTATCTATCTGTCTGTCTGGCTGGCTGGCTGTCTGTCTGTCTATCTATCTATCTATCTATCTATCTATCTATCTATCTATCTATCTATCCATCCATCCATCCATATATCTATCTATCTATATATGATGTTTGTGATGCACTCATGGTCTGCTTAAAGTTGTTTATCATGCATACATAATTACATATTGTTGGTTGTTCTTAATGTTTTAGGTGATTCCCTGGCTCTCGATGTAGGCGCCATTTTCCACAATAAACAGCTTCTCCGATATAATATATCATTCTTTGGTTACGGTTTCTATGGCGATTGTGTTCTGGACAGCGAGCAGAATCGATGGATGGGTCCGAAAAGATACGACTGGGCAGGTTGGTTTCATGTTTCACTCTCTTCATTCATTCGTTTCAGAGATTATTTATGTAGCGCCTTTTTACGATTGAGGAAATATCGTTTTAGAGAACAATCTCAAACTATAAATGGGGAAAGACAAATATATATGGAAGGCAGTGGTTAAAGTGGTTTGGGTGTAGTAGGTGTGCAGTGGGAATGCTGAAGAAGAGTTGATTGGAATGCATGTGTTTCCATGGTTCGATGCATGGCAAGCAGTGGGAACGCAAGCAAAGAATTTCCAGAGCACTGTCACCTTCCCTCATGGAAGGTGACAGAGACCATGCACTGCAACCCATGCTAAATCCCTGATCACTGTGGCTGTTGAATTCCTACTTTGAATTCTTATTTTGAATTTTTAAAAAATAATTAATTGTGAATTTTGCAGGGTTCAAGAAAGTTATGACGAAAAGAACTTACACTGGTGAAATAAGTTTCCTTTTGAGTTCTGACAAGGAGAGCCATCCTCGTGATGGAACTGCATGCAAGGCCGGGTCAGTATATCATTGGCATGTCTTGTTTTTCTATGCTGTACGAATGATCAGTATAAAGGCCACTGGAAGGAAATTTTACTGTAAATGCGGTGATTAAAAACTTGAGTGCAGATAGGTAACTGACTGATTAGAGAGGTAAATGATTACTACAGAGCTTCTTATGTTATTGTTTCGGTTGCAATATAGTGTAGTGAAACGATTTTATGGTTGTTTGGGTTATTGCAGCCACATTAAATGCCTGATCACTGTGGCTCTTGAATTCTTGAAGATGTTGAGCAGACACTAAAGTCTGTTGCTTCTTTCAGTCATAGATTGAACAAAATCTGAAAAGCGCTTCCATATAGAATTTGTCTTGGGAATTGTCTACTTAAAGACACTAGGTAGTTTGTATGAATGGCGTATTGAGTCTATTGACTCATTTTACCATTGTTCACCATCTGGACCATTGCTTTCATGAATGTCCGTGCTAAGTTATGCTTGGACCGACTTGTGGGGGGGGGGTGTAGATATTTTTCGGGCATGACAGTAACTAACTAATCAGTCATTGTCTGTTTTGAGCTTATTATTATTGTTTATGCTGTCGTCTGTTCCAGTTGTCTCGTGTGCCAATCCGTGACGGGAGCAATAGCAGACGGAAGTCGTTCTTTCAGGCGAACGAATAGTTCTTCTTCTGGAGGTTAATTCATGTTCTTCAAAGCTAAATAATTACGTCAGTGTGCAATTTGAAGATGAAGACCATGGCTACAGTGGCCTTAGTTGACCGCGTTACGGTGCCATATAAATTTTCGTTATTATTATTATTATTATTAGTATAGCAGAGTATTTTCGTAGGACAATGGCCATGCTTGTTTGTGTTTGTCGTGTGAAAATCTGTTTGATCAGGGTTTGTTGGTTTGTCTCTAGAGTAAGGAATTTGAATCCGTAATGTTAAAAATGCTAACTATAAGACTCCAACAATGGGGTCTTATTGAATCAGTGGCGTTATTATAAAATCTTAATTAGTACATCAAATTGAAGATTCAGTGATGTGTTTGTCTATCAGAGTAGGCTATATAAGTAGAAAGTCGCATTCTGTCAGATAACATGGGGCGCGGTGGTGTAGTGGTGGCATCTTTGCATTGGAGTCGGAAGGTTCGAATCCACTCTCAAGTCACCGCGTAAGGACTTTGGGCAAGTTCTTCACTCGAAATTGCTCAGTGCTTCGGCGTGAAACTCCGATGCAGTGTCCGCTCTGCATTCGGGAGCGCCTCTGAGTAGAGAGAGAGAGAGAGAGAGAGCTTGAAGTGGCGCTATAACAAATGCACATACAAACAAACAAATACATACTGATATCTTCTGTGCTTTGCTGTTGCCTAGACAACGGTGGCAATTGGCAGACGGTGAGGGGTCGTTTTGTTGCCGTCAATTCGATCCTCATGAGCTGTCGTTGTCGATACGCGCTCGAGGGTCCCGCTCCGGCCGCTCATCTCGGCAACGGTTGTTCCGATCTCGTTCTCGTTCACGACTGTTCAAGACTGCAGTACGTTCAGCATCTCTACCGCTGCACCATTCCAAGCGCTGACCAGGTGACGTGACGCGTCTTTATCCTAAATTTTGTGAATAGGATGGTTTCTACGACTTTCTGGGGCGCTTTGGATATCTAGAGTTGATCACCATGATTGCAGTCTTGCTTCACTTACAAGACGCACTGGTTTAGTTGGGTGTTCTGTGTGCTGCAACCGGAAGGTCGTGGTTCCAATCTACCTCAAGATTGCTGACTTGATTGCTTATTCTTGTGGTGATCATGCTACATTGGAATTTGTGGTATAGCAGTGCATATTGTAGTTTATTTCACGGGATGTGAGCAGCTGTCTATGCTTTTTCTTTGCTGTCTTCAAGATGGTAGTTATTGAAAGGCAAGAGTGCCAGACATTGTTTGGAGATGCAGGGACCATCCATTCGGTATGTACACTTAGAGAGGAGGGTTTAATGCAAATGCATAGATGGTAGTTATTAAAAGACTGTTAAGCTGATTGCATTCATTGTCGTTTAATTGTTGCAGTTTGAGTTTCCATTCATTCAAGTATTTCGAATCACGCGATTTAAGTTTCGATTGGTTGCCGGCGACGACGAGGAGGCTGGTGGCGTGGAGGGTGGTCGTACGAGGGATGGAGATCGCCTGCACGGCAGATCAACATCATCATCATCATCAACGAGCGTGTGGAACTGTGATGGAGAAGTTGTCGACGAACCAACTGTCGAGTACATGTAAGTTTCGCGTGTAGTCGGAGGATTTCTTACGATGTTCAGTTTCTCTTTGAGACCAACTGACGAGAGACGAGGAGGAGAGGACACGTGTGTGTGTGTTTGCGTGCCTTTTTGTGTTTGCCTGTGTGTGTGTGTGTGTGTGTGTGTGTGTGTGTGTGTGTGTGTGTGTGTGTGTGTGTGTGTGTGTGTGTGTGTGTGTGTGTGTGTGTGTGTGTGTGTGTGTGTGTGTGTGTGTGTGTGTGTGTGTGTGTGTGTGTGTGTGTGTGTGTGTGTGTGTGTGTGTGTGTGTGTGTAAATGTGGCATGTATCTGGATGAATGATGATGCTATACATTGCAGGGACAAAGACCTGTTGCCCTTTTCTGTTATATGTGAGAAATTGTTTTGATTTTGCAGAATCCATCCGCAACTGATTCAGCTGTTTGCTCGAGGGATAGAGGATCACGAAAAAGACACGACGACCGGCTGTAGCTGTTGGTGACCTTTGCTGACCTCTAGTGCACTTCGCAGCGTTGGAAATTATTTCTGTACAAAGAAGAGAGTTTGCAGCACTTCAATTTCTTTTAATTTGATATCAATTTCTTTTATCAATTTCTTTAAATTTAATATCAATTTCTTTTATTACTTGTGGTTGTGAGAAATTTTAAATTATATCAAATGTTTTGAATCTGTGTTTGATGTAAGAATGGGAAAGTGAGGGTTAAGTTATTTTCCGACTATAAAGGTTCTGAGAACCTTTGTTTTTTTATTCAGAGGCGTCTATTGTTTTTTTATTGAATTTTGGTTGCCATGAAATTTATCTGTAAACACATTGCAACCTTGACAATATTTGCAATGTCTGACTGTGGTTAGTTGTGTGAGGGTTCTGGTTGCAAATGTTTCCATTTCTTTTTTTGTGTTGGCTGTGGGGAAAATGTTTTTGGCGTATAATCACAGTGTCTGAGTCCCAGTGCATCATCATGTGAAGTTGTTATGTGATGCAACGCAGGAGTATCGGTTGTGTTGCTGTTGTATTGACCACTGTGAGTTTTACTGTGATAATTTATGAGTGCATTGAGTATTTCGGAGGAGAGGTAGGTAGAGCTGGTCTATGAAAATTCTGTAACATATTGCAACTGGTGGTCAAGATCTAGCCTTTTAGCACCGTGGCTGTTAGAGAAATGCGTATTAGAGGGGGCCATATATGAAGTTAGGAACCTCAACCGGGAGCGCCTCTGAGTAGGTAGCTTGAAGGGGCGCTATATAAATTTTGATTGATTGATTGAGTACATCCCGATCCATGGGTGTGTGTATAGTTACTAATTATTACAATTCATAGTATGAACGGATGATCAATAGTTATTAGAAGAGTGGAGTTTAACTGTTAGGCTGTCCGGCAAAGTTCCATTATGTCCTACTCATTTTGCCAACGCCACTTGGCGAATGAGAGATTGATTGAGTTGTACTTTTGGGGGGGGGAATTCTGTGTCTGTGTTTATCTTCTGCTCTTCATGTCAGAGTGTTAATGTTACCCTAAACCCCTCCCCAAAACTCCATTACACCAACAGATTCCTGCAGTGTTTAGCATTATATAAATTTTCAGTTTTTATGGCAGACTGTAGGGGGGAGGTGTCGATATCCTACTGCAAAGCAAGCAAGAAATGAGCTGACCAGACTTGAAAACACACCCACAGCCTACCTTTTGCTTCTAACAGACGAATAAACCGAAAATATTGCTTCTGAGAGTTTATCAACAGATGCCTTATTGTGTTTCGTTAATGTGTACGACGTACAACTTATGCAGAGCCGGTACACAAGGTCGACTCGAGTGACTGAACAAATTGAAAGTTTGCTCAGCGAGTTTGCTCAGAGTACAGTGAGTGGATCACAGAATAAGTTTGCATGGTTTCTAATTTGAGTTTACGAATTATGTCCAAACGGAGATGTTACCATCAATCTCTTTAATAATAATAATAACAATGACGATTTCTATGGCGCCGTAACACAGCCGTTACGAGGGCGCCTTTCAGTGTTTAGTACTGTCTCCAAGCATATTAAAACATGGATTTAGAAAGCCTTGTTTTTGTTGATTTCTTACAGAGAAGTTCTTTTAGATGTACAGCAGTCTTTTCGTTTACAGTTGCAACTTTGTTTTAATTCCGATGCAGCATTTCTTGAAAGCTGGTTTTTTTGCAAGGGAAAATGTTCACTCTGCAGTTTGCCGAAAAGAAATACCATTCAGATGTAGTGAGGTTGTTTTTATGAAATCATGAGCAGAACTCTCGAGCATCAATTTGATGCTGGAAGAACCTGTAGTGCCTTTGCATGTCCTGAGTTGTGCTGTATATAATTAATTATTATTATATATCTTTGTTTATTAAAAACTGCATTCGGTGACAATAGAGAACATAAAACATAAACATAAAATGAAGGTTGACGAGAAGTTACGGTGTGTAAAGTAACCTAGGTAATGTAGTTAGTGTCATCTTTATCAGGGAGTAAAAAATAGTTGACTTAATTAGAAGTTTGCCCGGACTGTGGCTAATTCGAAGAAGTTGGCTGAGCACTGTGTTGTTTTCGTAGCTTATTTCCTCGTTTATAAGTATGATATTGCCGAATGATCATTTCTGTTTGTCATCGTCTTGATATATAATTATTGTTGACTTCATAGGAAAGAACTGAACTGATTTGTGATGACAGTCGAATTCATTTCAATAACAATTACTTTTGGAGCGTGCGAGACTAGATGAAGTTGGGCACTAAATGTGCCATTATTTTGTGGTTCTTTGGCGGCGGTGAAGTGTTGTTGTTGAGATAGGAGTGATTGTGTTTGACGTGCTTCGTAAGAATAGCTGACCTTATTGAAACTGAAGCTGTTGCATCTGTGTTGTTTTTGATTTGTACTGCACAATAATTCTCTTTCGACTTTCGTTTAACCCTTTAATGCCAAGATGGTGGTAAATGGTATGGGAAATCCTATACCCTCTGGCATTAATGGGTTAATGGGAAATTCTACATCCATGACGTGCATCGTTGTAAATCCTAATCTTCAACGTGAACTTTGCGAAAAATTTTTGCTTGTGTCTGAATTGGGATGTAAATTGATTTTTCAATTCAATTAATTTATTATACTGTTTTAAAGGACTTGACAAAATGTGGTTGCAGTGACAACAGTGTATCTGGGAATTGGTTGTGATTAATTGCATTGACTCTGTATTTGATTCTGAATTTCATGTTAATGCTGTATCAAGTTCTTTTCTTGAGCTGGACTCTGCTTAGGATGATTTCTTGCGTAGACAATTGATTTTTTTCCGGTATTTGGTTTTCTACAGTAAATATCTTTGACTTGTCTATTTTTTCATATTTAACTGTGACGTGAAGGGATGAAACTTTGCATTTTGTGAACATATTATATTTATCTAATAAATATATAATTTAATCCGTGCACAATTGGAATACAGCCAAATCTGAGACAAATTTTTCAGAAAATTTTGATTTCGTGCAGTAAATTGCTTCAGGAGATAGTAAATTTTCGACAAACTTTATCCAACGGTTACAGCTGTTTTTCCTACCATTACCTAAGAAAATCGGCATGTCAATGTCAGTCTGCAGTCTTTGACTCTGTCCGTTTGTCTGCCTGTCTGTCTGTCTGTCTGTCTGTCTGTCTGTCTGTCTGTCTGTCTGTCTGTCTGTCTGTCTGTCTTTGACTCTGTCTCTGATTTAGGTAAATACTTCAACAGCCAAGTTGGAATTTTAGTTCATCATTTTATTTTGACATTATGTCTTGCACTTTGATCTTTAGTATTTTTGACTTCGGTCTTATAATTTTTCTAGTTTAGACTTTTGGCGTTCTTAATAGGAGCTAGGCTAACTCCTCCACAATCGCACCTCTGGAGATTCCTCAACTGTTTTAAATTAAAATTGTGGCAGCCTGGCTAATTCCTTCCACAATTTAACTGAGTATGTTACTAGAACAAACACTGCACAGGCACATACCATACATACATGTATAATTGTATATATACATATATATATATATGTTGATGGTATGTAATTATGTTTCTGTTTGGCAAGTCTTAGTTTGAGATTCCAATGCATTTCGTTCCACACCACGAGTGGCAGCACTGTTGACTTTGAATGAACAATCTGAAAAGGCAGACAATGTGGATATCGTAGGTCAGAGTCACTGACAGATGGTGTGGGGGGGATCAGTTGTATTTAGTGCAGTAATTGACTGCACATTATACGTACAACTATCACACAACTATCAGGAGTCTTTTAAGTCGGCTGAAGCTCCTTGAAGTCAATGAATGAGACACAGAAAGATGGCTAGTTGCCGTTTGTGTCTTTTCAGACGCAGCGATTTCCTTAAATGATGCCCTGCCACTGGTGTTTAGCAGACATTCCTTTCCTGTGCTACCTCCAACCTACCTCTGTCTCCACCTCCTTTCTCTTTTCCTTCCATCTTTCATTGTAGGTATTTCTGCATGATGTAAACATTAAATATTGGGAAACGTTAGGACAATTATTGATGCAGGGAGTCTGGTCGTTCAACCCAGTTTTGTAGTTGTAACAGGCCTAAGATAATAAGAAGTAGGCCTACACTGGTCCAAGGACAGGACACCAGCTCAGGACTGTTTTTAAGGAATTTTTAGAACTGCACAATTCTTTTTTGCTTTCCCATCCTCCATGCTAAATTAATTACTTCCAATTGGAGGACAATTACCTTTTTTGCTAGTTTTAACTATAATACAGAAGTGCTTCTGCAACTGCACAAATCCATTTAGAACTGCTCAGTTTGTGTACAACTAGACCTACAGGTTTAACACTTGAGTGCCCAAGGTATTTTTTGGTACACGAAGGCCCAAGGGGGGGGTCCGCGCGGACCCCAGCGTTTTTATGCTAATTTCTTGAGAAGGGATTGGAATATCGTTACAGAATTTAGTTCCATGTAATCCCAAATGAATTTGCAATCGATTGGTGTATCTTATAGCACAATAGCACCATCTGGTGCAAAGTAATGGTGTAAAAATCTCGTGACACATTTTATGCTTGCTTGCGTTATTTACCGAAGGAAGCCTATACGTCCGGCGCGGACCCCAGCGTATTCATGTTAATATCTTGAGAAGGGATTGGAATATCGTTTCAGAATTTAGTTATATGTACTCCCAAATGAATTTGCAATCCATTGATATATATTATATCACAATAGCACCACCTGGTATAAAAATAGTTATTGATCAGTAGCCATACACATGCATGACTAATAGCCGTATATCTTGGGGTACCCTTAGTATATGCTGTGATTGTGGGGTACAGGGTTGGACAATACTCACTCAAAATATACCATTCTATGCCCAAATGGTTGGTCTAGGAATACCTAAAAGCATTTTTGCACATCCATAGCCTTTAAAAAGTTATCCGGGAAAAACAGGCCTGGGGTCCGGTCGGACCCCCCCCCCTTGGGCACTCGAGGGTTAAAAGAGCACTGCACCAGGTTTAATATGAAGTTATGATCTGTAGGCTTATTATATACACGCACGCACGTGCTTTGGCTGATTGTGTGTCTGTCTGTCTGTCTGTCTGTCTGTCTGTCTGTCTGTCTGTCTGTCTGTCTGTCTGTCTGTCTGTCTGTCTGTCTGTCTGTCTCGCTCTCTCCATCGCTCCGTCGAAGTGTAGCCTACCGTCCACTGCTTCTAATGACATCTACCTTACGTCGCTTCTTATGAATCTTATCTGCACTTAACTGGACTTTGCGCGTCTTTCCTATCCAATCTACCCTACCTGTGGCCTAATAGTGTTTGAAGAATTCAACTAAATTATTATCACAGGGAGGCGCCCGAGAGCAGCCAGTGCATAAATCATAATCAAATGTCCATCATAGCTTTGTTCTGCAAGATCACCGCCCGTTAATTAGGCTGCTTAATTGGGCGTGAATCCCCGGGCCCATCCACCCACGCCGTCCCACGGTCGCTCGTTTAATTGTGGATGGTATAGTTGGGGCAGCGGCTTAGTCATTGGCCTGCCAGTCAAAGCCTCAAAGGGGCAGTCAACATTGTTGGAGGCAGAATAGGGGCATCAGACCACTTGACAGATGGTGTTTGATACTACTCCATAATAACCGGTGGCGTATTGGAGCGGCCGAAAAGACGATGATACCCTGCGAAACGAAACGAGCGCCCTTTGCCACTGCGTGTTCATAGCCCTACAGGGCCTACAGGCGTCTTGTTGTTTATTACAGTGTTAGCGGTAGCAGCGGTAACAGCCTGGCCCGCGGAGTTGCTGATGCTGCCTGCCGTAGTGCATGAACTCTTGAGCAAAACCGACCGTGATCAGATTATCGTATTCGGTTAACACGCGAAGAAGGAATTAGAATAGCAAAATAAGGTGTTCGTTGAGTTGATACCCTACCTACGAAAAGGTAGAAGACAAGTGAAAGGCTACACATTCCAAGGAACATTAAGCTTATTAAGCACGCGCGCGTGTGTGTCGAATTCGGGAGTTCAGAGTCCATAGGGTTTCTTAGCGAACATTTGCCGTTCAATGCTAGCAGCAGCAGCAACAACAACAGCAATAGCAACTAAATCGGGAGAAGCAGAGTAGAGTATGGGGATCATAGGTTCACTTACGCTGATGTTGGTCGTGGGAAGTTCTTACCGTGAAGTCCAAGGTAAGAACAACTCTTCTTGCGCAGCTGGCAGCCGCCTATTTGAGTGCTTTTCATTTATAAAAGAGAGGTGGACTTTGCAGCTAGTGTGAGACTTTAGGCCTACATCTCGGATAATATCAGTCATTTGTAACTGCGACGTTTTGTTCATTTTGTGATTGACTTGCTTGTAGAGATGATATCGAAAAATTGGTTTTCTTAAGTACACTTTCTTTCGTCTGCTCTGCTTCACTAGGCTACACACAACTGTTATGTCAACTGCATAATAAGCTGATGGCCTGACACCTTTCATGTAAGCTTCAGTTTGAAAGTGACACACTGACACAGTGACACAGCCATGTTTAGAGGGTCTGCATTGTGTCACCTGTGACAGCTGGGTGAAAGCTCCACCAGCAATGGACCAAATGTATGTAGCAGTCAGTGTTGGTCCTCTCTATTCCATGGCTTCTTGCATTTCTTCAGAAACGCATTTTACACTTGCAGTCCTTCAAGCTCATGCTGGCACAGCTATACTGTTTCGAAAGGCCATGTCAGGGTCATGGGAGTTGTATGTGGAAGAAATTAAATACGTGTAAGATATGAAGAATTCCAGAAAGAGGGTCATAAGGCATGTCAAAAGTAAACTATGGGCAGGTGAATATAATGTGCTTAGAATTCTCTTTCATCTGCTCAGTGCTGCTCAGGACTTGCTCAAAACGACAGTTGATATATATATATATATAATTATATATATACACACACACATATATATATATATGCATAAATTTATATATCTTCATTGTAGAGAGCTTTCATGTGTATGTAAGCTATATGTATATAATTATTTTACAGAGTTTCCTAGACTTTGGCAAACTAGTAGAAATCCGTTTAGTGTAACTACAAAGAAGCAGTGCTTCAGAGAGCTGCATATCTTCACTGTAGAGAGCTTTCATGTGTATGTAGGCTATATGTATATAATTAGGCCTATATATAATAATTTTACAGAGTTTCCTAGACTAATTATAGCTTACTCTATTTGTAGAGAATGCAATTTGCCAGATTTCTGATGGGAATGGAATGCATTAAAGTCAGATGCCAATGTTCACATTGTCATAGGAACTTGAGAAGCCTACCAGGGTAGCTTTTATGCAGTGTTTTTGATTTATGTCTGACATATATCATGCCAATGGAGAGAGAAGTTACATGGAAGTGAATCAGACGTTGTTCGAAAGCCATGAAGGATTGATGGGAATGTCTACAATTAGCTTAACCCTTTATGCCCGAAGTGTAGTAAATGGTATGGGAAATTCTATAACATTGGTTGGTAAAGGGTTAAACCATAGACCTTGGTGGAAGTCATAGTCATTGAATTATACAGTTGTTTGGAGCCTGCATGAAATAACTCTTAAAATTTTATTTTAGGTATAATTATAACTGTTAGAGAAGCTAGGGAGTAACCCAGGAGCCATAGTTAGGGGGAACGGACATTTACCCCCGGACATATTCCCCCCGGACATATTCCCCCCGGACATTTACCCCCCCCCGGACGTTTCTCCCCCCCCCCCGTTTTTGACTAGGACATTTACCCCCCCGGACAATTTCCCCCCTCTGTACATAATATAGGTTAAGCATCGTGAGGGTTGGTTAGGTTCAGGTTAGGCATCGTGGGGGTCGGTTAGGGTCAGTGATAGGGTTAGTGCAGTCATTCATTAACATAGGTTAAGCATCGTGAGGGTCGGTTAGGGTCAGGTTATGCATCGTGAGGGTCGGTTAGGGTTAGTGATAGGGTTAGTGCAGTCATTCATTAACATAGGTTAGACATCGTGATGGTCGGTTGGTTAGGGTCAGGTTAGGCATCGTGAGGGTCGGTTAGGGTTAGTGATAGGGTTAGTGCAGTCATTCATTAACATAGGGACCCTTATGGGGGGGGGAATGTCCTAGGTCGGGGAGAAAACGTCCGGGCTGGGGTAAATGTCCGGGGGGAATATGTCCGGGGGGGGGGGAAATGTCCTACATCCAAAACACTATGATAGCTGCTTGGATACAATTTTCATTCACACCTCAGCTCTCTTTCATTCCAATTCCTTTTATATGATTTATCTGCAGCATAGTTGAAAGACATGTGGTCGACCCGTTTCCAACGTTTTATGAAGAATGTGACCCTCAGACTTCCCAGTGTCTTTCCTCCATCACTGCCTTGCTCCCAGCAGCCGTGGCCTTGCAGCAGGCGGGGGGGGAGGTTGGCGGGCTTAACAGTTTATGACTAATCTGGCTTCAGAAAAGTCTCTCACCATAATAATAAACAGAAACAGGTGAGGAGATACATGGGGAGAGTGAGTCAAACCTCTGTGAGATCACATTACACCAAACAGAGACAAACAGACAGGCAGACAGACAGGCAGGCAGACAGACAGGCAGACAGAGAAAGACAGACAGACAGAGAAAGACAGACAGGAATACACTAATAAAAAGAGGACTCTATAACACAGTGGTGGAGAAATACAAGAATTAGAAAGAGACAGACAGGCAGTAAAAGTCTACTAAAAGGGACCCTTGCATGCAGTTACACACACGCACACATGCACACACGTGTGTGAAAATAGGTTTTTGCAATATTTCTAAAGAAAATAAATTATCTGGTAGCAATTGTCGATGCATGTATCATTTTGGTGAACCTCAAATCTTGCAGATAGCAAAGTTTTAAAGGAAAAAGAAACTTAATGTGAAACAAAATGGAAATGATGATGATGATGATGATGATGATGATGATGATGATGATGATGATGATGACGACCACGATGACGTTGTCTCTTGGTGAGGCCAGATGATCATAATCTAAACTCACAGAGACTGCAACGCAAACATTTTTGGAAGTGAGTTTGACAGCTTTGCTCCTGTGGCAGTGCTAACGCCTCAATCATCATAAACCCTGTCTTCAAAAATGAGTCACAGCCAGTGTGCAACTTTTCGTGTAGAACTTCATAATCACCATCATTGTTGTAGTCATCATATTCATTATCAGTTCCTACCACCATCATTATCATCATCAATTCTTAGCTGCAGTCATCTGAGGACAATTAAGTGCAAATAAATGATCTCCATCTGTTCTTCTCTACTATGTGAAGTTCAGTGTTGTGCCTTTCAAGTTTAGTTCATATCTTATTATGTCTTCATTTATATTGGCTACTCCGTTGTGTAGTGCACTGTGTGGGGATGCCATTAACTGACATTGTTCCATGTGGCTTAACCATCGGAGTCTTTGCTGGACGACTTAGACCTCTGTTCATGACCTATTCATTAGCCATAATTATGCTGCTTGTGAAATGCGTCTCCATAATATCGTTTCTCATTATTGCCATTTGTGGTTATTTATCCATGGATCATGCTAAATAAGATTATGTGCATGTATTCTACATAACTACGTAGTTCTTGTTGTTGATTGCTATACGTGGCTCAATGTTGGTCCTGAAATACGTGAAAATTACTGGGTGCTGGTACTCTTAGGTTATGTCGGTTGTAGGTGATAATTATGTGGTTATTTCACATTTCAATTTACATGTGGTTATTTCACATTACGATTTTATATGTGGTTATTTTACGTTACAATTTGATATGTCATCATTTCACAGTTCAATTTATATGTGTTATGTGTGGTTATTTCACATAATTTATATGTGGTTATTTCACATTGCAATTTATATGTGATTATTATGTGGTTATTTCACAGTACAATTCATATGTGGTTGTTTCACATTACAATTTGTATGTGGTTATTTCACATTACAATTTATATGTGGTTATTTCACATTACAATTTATATGTGATTATTATGTGGTTATTTCACATTATAATTCATATGTGGTTATTTCACATTACAATTTATATGTGATTATTATGTGGTTATTTCACATTATAATTCATATGTGGTTATTTCATATCACAATTTATATGTGGTTATTACGTGGTTATTTCACATTACAATTCATATGTGGTTATTTCACATTACAATTTACATGTGGTTATTACGTGGTTATTTCACATTACAATTCATATGTGGTTATTTCACATTACAATTTACATGTGGTTATTTCACATTACAATTTACATGTGGTTATCTCAGTTGCATGTGATCTATACTTCTTTCATTTGCAGGTGCACTTCCTGACGTCATTGACAAGTGTTGTGACATTGGACGCCAGTGGTTCACAACGAATAGAGAGACGTGCACAGCCTATACTTCTCCCATCCATGGTATCCACCCAACTGATCGTGCTGCCTGCAACGGTCTTGTCCAGCTCTGTTGTCTGACGCACAGACAGGAGAAGCAGTGCACCCTGGGAAAGCAAAACGCGAAAGTCAGACGCAACTGCAATGACTTACTACACACTCGACCTGGAAGCGAAGATGCAATGGTCAGTCAAACACATAGGCATTGGGGACATTTCAGCAAATGGGGGAGGGCAAAAATTTGACTTTTGCCCGAAAAATTACGGCGACCTTTTTTTTAGTCGTTCGGCCGAAATCTTAAGAAAACTCCTGTTACTTTTCCCCAAAAATAGTTGTCCGGCCGAAATCTTAAGAAATTTCCTGTTACTTTTTTCCGAAGCTTTTTCGTTTTTTTTCCCGGGTCTGCTTGCCAGAAAATC
>OX243818.1:19237433-19309758 GCA_945859605.1 Lumbricus rubellus
ACAATAATTACAAAAGTCGAATCTGAAGTGTGGGATGAAGAGCTGAGTGCTGCAATCTAGGCCTAACAGTGTGAGGTGGTGCAGTCAAAGGTAAAATAATGAATATGCCTGGTCTCAATTTTCATGGAGCTTTTTGGATGGTACAGTAGTAACCTATGCAGAACATGGACTGGGTTATTATAGGCCTATGTATATATATATATGTATATATATATATATATATACACGGTGAACGGAAAAAACCGAACCTCTCCTATTGCTACGATAATTTGTGTAATAATTTGTACATTTTAATAACATTTGGAGAAAATTCAGCTTAAAGGGCAAGAATCAGATAACTATCATTTTTAGTTATAATGTTTGTTCAAAATATCCTCCTTAGCCTCAAAACACGCATAAAGACGCGCTCGGCACTGACTAGTTGCTGAATCATTTACAGCTTGATCAGACTCGCCCCGTGCCTATATCATACGCTGACGCCGTTCTCCGACATCACGTAGGCTACCTTTTCTTGTAAACTTTTCTTGCATCACAGATTAGATTTTATAGTCCACGGGTCTAGGCTATTTGAAATGAATCAAGTTTGCAGGATAGCGCATCAACAACTGCCTTGATAGCTCAAGCCATGCGGCCCATGCCTGCTTGTTGACCTCCGCTAGTTCTGTCGCTATACGCTCCTTCAAACATTTTAAATAACTTCAAGTTTTAGCTGGAATAGCGTATAATTATAAAAACTAGTTCAGTTTATAGTTGGGAATAAAATAGTTCTATTCTTAATAATATTTTTACATGTTTGGTGTTAATTTCTTTATTTATTGTAGAGGTTCGGTTTTTTCCCGTTCACCGTGTATATGCAGTGGTGTAGTGGGGCGGGAACGCGGGGGAACGCCGTTCCCGCACTTTTTTCCAGGGATAATGGAATATTAATAATAATACTACTACTACTACTAAAATTATTATAAAGAGTGTTCCCCACTTCATTTTTTTAGGACTACACCACTGTATATATATATATATATATATATATATATATATATATATATATATATATATATATGTGTGTCTGATTTAGGGAGATGGAGAATGACCCCAATGTAGACGATGAACCAGATCTATAGTTAGATTTGAAAAGCCATCAAAGTCCCACTTGAATTGATTTATGAGGAGGATAATCCTGAATGTATTAAAGGTGTTGAGTACTGTTGAAAGGCATTAGTGTCTGGTACAGGATGACCTGGTTGAGTAAACAATTTTGTGCTGTTTGTCTTCGTCTGCGTCTGTGGTTGCCTGTCTATCTCTCTGTCTGTCTCAGTATACATGTCTGTCTGTATCTCTCTGTCTGTCTGTATATAATATTGTATGTATGTATATAATTATTGTAGGATAATATATACATATACATACACTTGCACACGTGCACACACAGCAGATGTGCACGCAAGCACGCACCATGCACAGCATAGCACACATATTGTGAAGTGACTAAGACTTGACAAGAACTTGTGGGTGACTTGCTTTGGTCAGCAATTGATCCTATCAACACTTATGAGTGAAAGGTGAAATTCAATTTGGCCTGCAGTGCCAGAGTTAGTGACATATCTTGGCGGAAGCCACTATTTCCACTCTGTTTTTTTGTTCTGATCTTTATCGATTTCAGATGTATACCACGTTAAGATAAGGATTAGCTTGGCCAGGGTCGGGAGTGCCTCTAAGTAGGGGTCTTGAGGCGGCACTCTATAAATTCTGATTGATTGTTTGGAACGAGGGTGAAGACTTGGAGAGCTTCTTAAAAGGCAATATTATTTATGTGAATTCCTGTGATCCATCATTTCGTAGTTAATATGTAGTTTAATATGTAGTCTAATATGTAGTTTAATATGTAGTTTAATATGTAGTTTAATATGTAGTTTAATATGTAGTTTATTATATAGTCTAATATGTAGTCTAATATGTAGTTTAATATGTAGTTTAATATGTAGTTTAATATGTAGTTTAATATGTAGTCTAATATGTAGTCTAATATGTAGTTTAATATGTAGTTTAATATGTAGTTTAATATGTAGTTTAATATGTAGTTTATTATATAGTCTAATATGTAGTTTAATATGTAGTCTAATATGTAGTTTAATATGTAGTTTAACATGTAGTTTAATATGTAGTTTAATATGTACATGAAATGTTTTGTGTGTTTGTTGGTAGCAATGCTGCAACTGTTGCAATCTGGGTCTGATTGCTTATGAGGCCGGACTGTCGTGCTCTCAGCTTAGCAACAGGTTTGGGTCACTCTGTGAAGCAGCGTTTCAAGATTGTTGCAGCAGTGGCAGAAGAGAGAACACAGATTCATCATCAGCTCAAGTCACTCCCGCTGAAGGTATAGGTCTTGGAAGTTGGAAAAGCCAAATACTATTAACTTGGCAACCTGCAGAACTATCAAATACATTATTATCAGTTCATCAGTTTGTCATTAATAAGTAATAACATTAAGAGATTTCTTAAAGTCTTTTTTATTTTGTGAAATGTTTTGTATATGGTAAAGCCATGTCATGGTTTTACTAAGGCAATATTTAGGGAGCACAGTGGTGTAGTGGTGGCGTCGTTGCCTTGAAGCCGGAAGGTTCGAGGTTCGAATCCACCTCAAGTCGCCGCGTAGGGACCTTGGGCAAGTCCTTCACTCGCAACTGCTCAGCACTTCGGCGTGAAACTCCGATGCAGTGTCTGCGCTGCATTCTGGAGCGCCTCTGAGTAGAGAGAGCTTGAAGGGGCGCTATAGCAAGTGCACATACAAACTATATATGACATTGGAGGGTCGTTGCAAATCCAATGATTGACAGGATTATGATTGATTGACAGATGCTGAGTTGAACATATGTGCAAAGTTTCCAGGACAACTGTGCGCTCACATCTGCATCAACACTCCAGGCAGCTACGAATGTTCGTGTCATGATGGATTCACTCTACAGTCCGATCGAAGAACGTGTCGCCAAGACAGTAAGTTCATTCATTCATTCATTTCAAGAATTTATGTAGCGCCCCTTTAAGAAATCCACTCAGAAGAGCTCTCAGTCCAACCACGGTGAAACAAACAAGTTTTAAGGGGCTTGTAGAACACTGACGAGTCAACCCTAGGTAGCAGACGCATCTGCAACGGGAGATTATTCCAGACAGATGGACCTACGACTGAGAAAGCACGATGCTGACAGGTTGATGTTTCAACACACGGAACCAAAAGCTTACCGCTAGAGGCAGAGCGAAGGGCTCTGTGAGCCAGGATAACAGATATTGGACAGCAGAGTTCACAGAGATAAGTTGGGGCACAGCCAAGGAGACAACGCCAAACCAGTGAAGCAATTTTTTATTCAATGCGCTGTGAGATAGTTACCAACTCCGGATGGAAAAGAAGAAGAGTAAACTTATTGCTTCCTTGTTGTTATCCGTAAGAATTAAATAAATTCTGTGGTCAGTTTACTTGTGGCGACTTATCAGAACTGTTGTGAATTATTTATTTGTGGATGAATTTCAGCGTCTCAAGGTGGGCGTTGTGGACAGAATAATCCATGTCAACATCGATGCGATGATTCTGGACACACAATTCGATGTTCCTGCTTCGATGGATTTAACCTCGACTCAGATGGAAGAAGGTGCACAGGTAACTGGAACAGTACTTCATTCAAACACGTTAAAGATTAACATAAAAAGTAGTTCCTGTGTCATTACAGAAACCTGGACCGAGGGCTCCGAAGTTGGAAGCCAATTTCCGCCCACTGAACTTCAGCCTACGCAATGTCTGAAACTATAATATATTATTGTTTGTATGTGTACTTGTTATAGCGCCCCTTCAAGCTCTCTCTACTCAGAGGCGCTCCCGAATGCAGAGCGGACACTGCATCGGAGTTTCACGCCGAAGCGCTGAGCAATTGTGAGTGAAAGACTTGTCCAAGGTCCTTACGCTGCAAGGTGGATTCGAACCTCGAACCTTCCGGCTCCAAGGCAAGGACGCCACCACTACACCACCGCGCTCCATTATGTATGAGATCTGCCTATTATTTGTCAGAAGCTACAAATATGAGATTGCAAATCTCAGTCAGTGTTGATGACTGGAGTAGACCTGCATGGTGACCAGTGTTGGAGATTTAAGGTATGATTGGCCATCAATGGTTTGAATCTAAGGACTGAGGTCTGAGAAGAAAGTTGAGTTCAAACATAAATTGCTAATGTGAGCATTCTGCCCACCATAAACTAAATCGTTTAGTTGCTCTATCTAGATCACTATGCGCTCAACTGGTCTCAGGCTCAACATAATTATTTGTTTTACTACCTAGTTACAGTTTACAGAATATGTACTACAGCCGGGTGGTCTTTCATGAAGTCTGTCTGCATGGGCGGAGTTCAACAGGGGCTGGGGTGGGGTTAAACCCCCCAAGAAGGCCCAGATTCAACTTTTTAACCCTGAAAATGGTATCCTTTTGGGGGGGGGGTTAGCCCCCCCCCAATAAGGCCCAGACTCGGGGTTAGCCCCCCCCCAAGAACGGAAACCAAACCCCGCCCATGTCTGTCTGTCTGTCTGTCTGTCTGTCTGTTTCTATCTGTGCGCCCTTGTGCTCGTATATCGGGACAGAGGAAATGTTGTGGCATATAAACGTTTGAGCTTTTGGTTAGTTCCAAAGTGCTCCGTTAAAGTCAGAAACGTAAAAATTATAGCGAAGCAGCTGCATATACATACATGCGTCTGCATTTGGGAACATTTTTTAGAGCTATTTAGAACCTCTTCTTTTGCATGGGCATAATATATTGCTGTTAGAGTTCTTACAGAATGACTGATTTGTACGCCTGTGAATAATGATCGCTTGTAGGTGGAGAAATCGCCTTCAAGCGTGAAAAGAATTACCGGCGAAGAACCATCCTTGGCTGATAGTTGACAAGCACAGCCCATGGCCCTGATTGTGTTAAGATGAAGATTGTGCCAACGATCAAAATTTATGCTAAGATAAATTGTTTCAAAGATGAAGATTTTGCTAAGATGAAGATTGCTGGAAAGATAAAGATTATGCTGAAGATGAAAACTGTGCTCAAGATGAAAACTATGTCTGAGATAAAAAAAGATGAAAACTATGTCTGAGATAAAAATTGATTTGCTGAAATTGAGGCAAAATTAAGTCCTTAGAATACACTGAGTGATGCTCACATAAATGCTAACAGTTGAGCAGACTCAGCAGAGTATATCTCAAGGTTGAGATGAGTGAATTCTTGAATGACTAAACAGACAATAGTGAAACAGTCAACTAATTGTTTTGTGCCAACAAAAACAGTATGCATAACAGATCTGAATCCCTAAAGGTCTTCTATTAAACAGTATGTTACTTAAATGGACGTATGTATGTAGGCCATGAGATGATGTGTACACTTTACACTGTACAGTGTGTTTGTGTGTGTGTGTGTGTGTATGTGTGTGTGTGGGTGTGTGTGTTGTATAAGGACTTCGACATATGGTAGAGAGATTCACCCTGGCCATGATAGTTGGCAACGTTGATGATAACAAAGACTCTGAACAGAGTCCAAAGCAAAAAACCGTGAAGGACTCAGAGGACTAGTTTTTATAAATGCTGTCTCGAATTTAGGGTAAACTGATGCATGAAAATGTTTGCGTAAACATCGTGAAATCGTGATTTTTCAAGTTGAGTTTAAACTACAATAGGGCAATCAGCCGTGTAGCTGTGTTGGATATTTCTCTCCGAAAATGATGCATTTCCAGTTAAAATTGGTTGTCCAAATTAGTAACATCAATCAATCAATCAATCAATCATTTTTTTATTTTGTAACCAAACAATCATTTTTTTACAGTTATACAATTGAAAATCACATATTCAAATGAGAGTGGCCACAAGGATGAGCCCTGAAGGGATCACTGACCCCGCTAATAGGGTCACCTACGTACATGTGAAACGGAAAGATGAAACGGCCGACAATTGCACATCTGATACTAACATCTTTATCCGGTGGGATCTGTAGGGTTGCATCTGTGATCCTCATTCTGTGTAAACTTAGGACCCTTAGTCACTTTTTCTAGCCCCCAAAAGAACATGAATTTGTAGTTTTCATGATGATAATCACGGTTGTAATCGTAAACTTCAAATTCATTGTGCCACTTAAAACCTAAGTGCAGGGCATCAGTGTATTCATGAGCATTGTGACGAGTTATGGGTTGACCAGTAATGTCAAATGGGGATTCAATTCCAGTTGCCAGAGAGAGAGGGAAGGCGGAGGAGCTTCTAAGGGAGGGGTGCTAAGAGGAGGAGCTGCTAGGGTGGGTTTCCACACTGTATGTCAAGAAAGGTTATAATGCGATAACTATTGTGTGTGGTTCCTATTGTATTGCATTGTATTGTATATGACCATTTATGAGACGCTTCTCTCAGCAAATGCCTTAAGAAACTCCCAATTCAATCAACCCCGAGGGAAAGGCATGATTTGAGGCAAGAAAAAGATAGGGAAGGATTTACCAGAGAGAAAGGAGGAGGAGCGAACTTATGGTGGGAGTGCATTCCAAATAAAGGTGTCTATGTCACATGCTTATTCTTATCTATTTACCTGTCCGATTGCAATCTAGAATGGACAGATCATCATCATTACCTTAGTCGTCTATGATTTGTGTTGTTTTAGATGTGAACGAGTGTTCATCAGGAAATCACAGGTGTACGTCATACCAACGCTGTGTTAATACAGATGGCAGCTACATGTGCGAAGGTCCCACTGGTCCAACGCAGGGCAGCCGATCATGCCATTCTGGATATGAATGGAGCCAACCTCTGTCTATGTGCATAGGTAAGATTATGTATATTATATATATATATATATATATATATATATACACTCACACACACACCACACACACGGGCACACACACACAATCTATATATATATATATAATTATATATATATATATATATATATATATATATATAATTATAGGCTATCTTTCAGGTTGGTTTTTCTGAATAAGAAGACTACTTTGAAAAAAACAACAACAATTGGGCAGATTTTTTTCTTTGGCTGTTGCTGTTGCTGCTGATTCTGCTTTTTTTTTTCTTTGTATGTGCACTTGTTATAGCGCCCCTTCAAGCTCTCTCTACTCAGAGGCGCTCCCGATGCAGAGCGAACACTGCATCGGAGTTTCACACCGAAGCGCTGAGCAATTGTGAGTGAAGGACTTGCCCCAGGTCCTTACGGGGCGAGGTGAATTCGAACTTCGGACCTTCCGGCTCCAAGGCAACGACGCCACCACTACAACACCGCGCCCCACACAGCTACTGCTGTTAAGGATAACTCTGCTGCTGCTGCTGATGTTGATGATGCTCTGTTGTTGTGTGCAGATGCCTTTTAACGTTTGACCCAAGATCTGACCTAGTTCCAAATTTCAGACATTAACAATGTTCCTCCGATCAGGACAATTGAAATAACGGATCAAAACAGTCTTTCTCTAAATGTTTATAATACCACTTCCGCATTTATTTAGACTACTTTAGCGCTGTTCGAATGATGCACTAATGTGCTACTTTTCACCACTGTATGCATAATGCAAAGAGTTCTTGTAAAGAATGAACGTTTGTATCATGTTAATATGGGGTGCGGTGGTGTAGTGGTGGCGTCGTTGCCTTGGAGCCTGAAGGTTCGAATCCACCTCGCCGCGTAAGGATCTTGGGCAAGTCCTTCACTCACAATTGCTCAGCGCTTCGGCTGAAACTCTGATGCAGTGTCCGCTCTGCATTCGGGAGCGCCTCTGAGTAGAGAGAGCTTGAAGGGGCGCTAAAACAAGTGCACATACAAACAAATATAGAATATTTACTTACTTGCGGTAGATGTGAACGAGTGTACGGAGCGCCGTCACCAGTCGCCGTGCAGTCGAGGTCAGATCTGTATCAACACGGAAGGCAGCTACAGATGCCAGGAGGAAGTGTCTGATCAAGGTGATGATGACAATGATGATGATGACAATGATGATGACGATGGCTACCTGCCACAACCGACCACCATTGCCACCACCACGGAACCTACTGGCCACCACTTGAACTGTGGCACTGGCTTCAACTATAATCGCCACACAGGGCAGTGCGAAGGTATGTCAGCCATTTTGTAGGCAGTGCAAAGGTGTGTCGGCCATTTTGTAGGCATTATTTTCGTCTTTCACTTCACTTCTATCTTCTATCCAGTTCTTTGTATCTGTCACATTCTCTTTCTATGTTGCTATCAAATCAAGGCTTATGTCTTATTTGTTTGTTCTAAGGCTTATCCTGCAGTTGGCTGCATGGGAGGCGTTCTTGTTACGACGCCATGTAAATTGTCGATATTATTATTACTATTATTATTATTATTATTATTATTATTATTGTTGTTGTTGTTGTTGTTGTTGTTGTTGCTGTTGTTTATTTATTTTTAGTATTTTTTGCTTCATTTCTCCCAGGGACTTAGAGATCATTATTACTACATGGTGCTATCATTAACTAGAGTCTGAAGCACCATGAGCAAGGATAAGTTTAATACAAATGGTCGTGATAGAAAACATCTCAGCTCCGTTTTCTGCTCAATGTGAAGTCTGCTGCTTGGGAGGAATAAACAGCTGTAGCTGGTTAAGAGAGAATGGTGCAGAGTACAGGCTGTTCACACATCCCTATGTTTAGAACTACACGGAAGTAGGCCTACATGTATGATCCAATGGTAAAAAAGCCATTTCACGTGGGATTGTTTTAAACGTTTTAAAGCACTTCTAGTAGGACGAACTGTTCTGAGGTGCTCCCAGTGTGCAAGGCCACGAGAAAAAGAAATAGGTTTTGTGAAAAGCAAAGGAGGAGTTACCAGCTGCAATTTGAGATTGAGTAGGTGGAGACAGCATATTCCAAAGAGAGCTACCACTAATTATTTAAGGTGAAGGACCGGAACTGAGCCATAGTTGTTCTTGTATCAGGAACTACAACATCAACACCACTTCAATCTGCAAACAGACTAGTTTGAACTTTTGCACAGTAAAGTGGTGTTGGTACTTATTTATTGATCTCAAATGGTTGGCAGGTCGAGTGGACACCAGCCTGGTTTAATATTCTTAATTTTACTACACTTGTCAGCAATATGCAGTAACAAGACTTCGGTTTACGGCAACGCATTTCAAAAAGATCCTTAAAAGTTACATTTTCTCGCCCTTGTTGGTAATTGTAATAGGAATTAAAAGTTTAAATTTTATTAGGACATCACTTAATGTATGTGGCCTATCTCTTCTTTGTCAGGTGTCTGTTTGTTTTTATCTTTTCAGTATTTGCTTTTAATATCAAAGCAGTTTATTTAGTTTTTTCGTAGTGCAAGTACAGCAAATGCTTTCTCTGTTGAAAGATGTTTCCGATGCATTGATAGCTGAAATTTTCAACTCATTGTGCTTTGATACGACCTGTTACTGTAGTTTAGATTTACGGTAGATAGGAGAAGTATGTGATGATATCAAATGTTTTCTTTCTTCATTTAGCTCAGCTTTATCTTCTCATGTAGGCTACTTATCTCGTAGTTTGGCTTATTTGCAGCTATCTTCCCATGACCCCATTGAGGTCACGAGTTGCTTGCTTGCTTTGCAGTGACTTTTAATGTTACTGCGCTGTTTCTGATGTTAAGCTAGGACTACCAGTACATTTTGCCAGTACAGTTTACCTTGTCAGGTTTTGCTAACTGGGAAAAAAATAGAGCTGTGATTCCCAATCTTTTTTAGATACGAACCTTTTTTGCTTGAATTTTTTTATAGAACCCAACCTAAACAAACCATTCTGGTACAATATTTTTATACAGTTATCTAGGATATGCTCAGTTTTAGTAGATAAATATTAGATTATAGACTGTTTTAAATTAAATTTCTCCACAAGCTCTTGACTTCACCTAGGTGTTTCAATGACAGATCAACAACATATTCAAACAACACTTATCCAATTGCTTCATGCAGCCCTTGTAGTCCATCACCGAATCCTAGTGTTTCATAGAACACTGAGATATATTTTTCAGTTGTTGTAGTAAATCTTTCTATAGTCTCGGTCAAAGAATGACATATAAATCACAGAACAATCCTGCAAGTGTGTAATTTACCGTATGTTAAGTTCTTTTACCGTTTGGTGCTCTAGTTTAATATTATGGTGACCATGCTTCCTGCTGCTTTCTTCTCATGAACAGTATGGCGGTAGCATGCAAAGGTGTCTACTTTTCACTTGTGTGTTGTGAGTTCAAATCCTGTTGCTTTTTAATGTGAAGTTAAGCGACATATAAAACGGTTTTTAGTTGTTCGATTTCTGTAGTTGCATTGCCTTGCAGCGTAGTGCTTGATAAGTGTACTGTGCATTTTGTACATGTGCCCAACGTAGAAATAATATGATGACATTGTGCCATTTTAAGGTTGAGGGTGCTACATAAGTAGCAGATATGTACACACACATGCACACATGGATACCTACCCTGCTTTGAATTGCTGAGCATTCCGTAGATAGAATTAGACGCGAATGATCCTTTTGTTGTTTATTTAGATCTGCCATGTTTTATTGTTCAGCTGTGCATTATTGAGTCTTATTGTCTTAATAGTTGCTCTCTGATATGTTTTTATGGACTGATGTTATGCTGCTTAAATTATAACTATTATATGACAATGATTAATCGAAATGAAAATCTGTTTTCCTAAGACATCAACGAGTGTGAGGCTGAAGGCTGCCCAGAGCTAAGCCAAATGTGTCGGAACACGATCGGAAGTTTCCAGTGCATGCGTATGTGTGGTACCGGCTACCAGTATAGTTCACGCAGAAGGTCCTGCGAAGGTATTGATGATCTTATGGAACTTAATGGACGACCTGACCATTAATTTCACAACCCAACCAGATCATTCCACAGCCAAATAACATATAAAATGCACAAATCCCTGAACCAAGTCACAACTGCAAAACTAATTCCAGCTTCATCTCAATCTTCGTGTTTGTTTCTCTTTTCAGTTTTCAATCATTCACCTGATGTTAATCCTGCATGATTGTTTGGTTAATCAATGCTTGATGTTGTCAACTGTTGTTCAAACTCACTTAATCAATTAATCAATCAATCAATTCGTTCAGTTGAAGCGATTAAGCTGACACAGATGCAACTTGTCTTGCTTCTCCTCTAGTTGGTTCATACTAAAACTAAAGGATTTTGATTTAACGACTAATGGGAACTTGAAGACGATCCTATTAATAATATATTGGAATAAAAAAACGACTTGAGGATGGATAGTGCCGTACTGGTTGTTGGGTAATGGAAACGGTGTATTGCTTGTTGTCAATCATCAAGCCGAGCCTTCTGTGGGTGTGTGAGAAAAATGGCCGAATATCTGGAAGATAAACGACTTGCTGATAACTATGTTGATAAATGCTTTGATGAATATTCTGTTCATCAGTTTGCTTCTTGTGGCCCAACCTCTATTCCTTGTCCATCTGTTGTCTGTCTGTCTTTATCTTTTTCTTTCTCTGTTTCTGCCTGTCTCTGGAATGTCTACTTAGGGGTGTCTCATGCATGTCTTTCTTTATTTACTTGCCGGAAAAACTGAATTCTTCTCTTAAATTGAGACATAAAATTATATCTTCGTCTAGCTTTACCTGAAAATTTCTTCTGCTCGTAAACACATGATTTTGATTTCACAGTTTGGTGAGTTCATGTGTTCTGTTGTATGATAGTGAGATTTATTGGTGAGCACTGTCTAGGTGCATGTGTGTGTGCACGCGCACGCGTGTGTAGGCTTGAGCCTAAACAATATGGGGATTTTGACAAAAATGGTAACACAAGATTCCTGTGAATTGTACCTGATACTGTGAGATAGGGGTGGGCACAAAAGATGAACCTCAAGATTTTTAGAATGCTTTCATCTTCTGAGGTTCATTACCTTCGACGGATAATGCTTTAATTTCCACTGAACTCTCCTATTTGTTAATGTCCCAACATCTGAATAGGCTATCAAATTTTTAAAAAAAATAAAAATATCAATTTATCATTTCTTTTGTTGTAACTTCAGAAAGATTTCAGTGGCAAGCGACAGACCCTTTTATAATTATGTGCTTTCACTACTGCATTATCAAAAGCACCTCTGAACGGTTAACCTTACTCGTGGCGCTTTATAAATGATTAAAAACTACATTTAAAAAGTAAGTCGATAAATATAGATTATCGGTGCAAATTGGTTAGATAAATGGATTTTGGACTGAATGGTTGAATAGGCTGCATTCATTGTGATGATGTTGTTAGAAAATGCTACTAATGGTGCTTGGTCTTTGTGCTGCTGTGAAAGGGTGGCAGTCTATCAACTCATAAGGATGTTGTCGAATCTGCTATATTTATTCTGACTTTTGCACAGTTGGAAATAATAACCACAAAATAACCAGAACCTGTTGTCTGTCTGTCAAGGGGCTTTGCATCTTGGTTTGAAACACTGAAATTAATTTAAATCTTGAATTTTAATCCTTTTAAATCTTCAATTTGAAACCTTCGGATGGGTTGTTGACTGCTGCCTGTTGTATTGCATCATGCTTGAATTACACACATAAACAATTGGTGTTATTTGATTAATCAAGTTGCTCATCCAGCCAATCGCTCAGTCTTTTCAGTTTTTTAACATTCAGCCTGGTTGCTGTCATTTATTTGATAAGCTAAAAGCGGTTTATAATACTCGTTTGAACTAGTTTAGCTTTTAGCTCACTCAATGTGGCTTTTTGAGCACTTAAAGTTTTAATGGTTATCTTAAAGGACAAATTTGGTTACTTGAATTGCAAAAATAATTCATGCATGCATAGTTCTTTTACATTTTTACAGCAACTGATCTTTGGTTTGATAAATATTACAATGATGGGAACCGGCATGCAAGATTTCATAATAATTATTGCTAATTTTGTAGTTTTCTCAATTCAAAATAAATTGGGAATATAAATGAAATAGTGTGGTATTGAAACCCTCTTTTCTTTTGCAAGTTTCAGTGGAAGTTATTGTCATCTATTTAATTTTTGTCATCTTTTTAGTTATTGTCATCTATTAAGTTATTGTCATCTATTTAGCATCTTAGTCATCTTGATGGACTGGCATAATTATGGGTTGTTGATTTGTTTAATTGGCTTTGCATGGTCCTGCTTTATATTTTATTGCTTTCAACGTTTATTCTTGATGTTACAATTTATAACCAAACCGCTTTGATCAAAATGCAACATATAAATGTTGCAGATTGGAGACTGTCTGCTTGGGCAAAACAGCCAATCTCTATAATTTGTAAAGACTTTTATGTTAGTTTAGCTGACTGACTTTGATGTCTAACTTCGTTGCATTGGTTGCACAATTTATTGTCAGTCATGCTTGATTAGGCCTTAAAAAAATGCTGTGTTTCCGGTAACAGAGCTAAAAAAAATTGGGTAGGTAGGTCGGAAAATATTTTTATTTTGTAAAATATTTTTATGCAGTGACTATCCGAAAAAGTATACCCCACTAGTCTTTTTTGCACGCTGAAACAAAGTAGGCCTACGTGTTCTAAGCAAGTATAAACTGCCTATTTCCCGACTGTCTGCACCTAAAACAGCTCTAGAAACAGTCCTATTAATTTCATTTTGTTGACGTCTCTTGTGTTATGTCAATACAAATGTTAAAAAAAGATTTTTTGAAAAAAAATTTAAATATTTTGTTGAAAAAAAAAATTTTTTGAAATTTTTTTTTTTTTTGAAATTTTTTTACAAAAATATTTGGGTCGCGGCCGTAAAAATGGGTCGGTCGCGTTACCGGAAACACAACACTTTTTTTAACGCCTTACATTTAGCTAATTTTATTTTATTTATTTGAATCTTTTAGTTTTCAGAGAAAATTTAATTTAAATAAATTAGATGCACTGAGGTTGTGAACCACTATTGTGTTGTAAACAATAGTGACTATTTTGGACAAAACTATGGTAGCTAAATAAGGTATGTACGGAAGGAACTATGTCTAAATACCTGCAGGGATTTAAAGGGGAAGGTGTTGGTATATAGTCAAGTGACTTTGATATTGTAGGCTTTGCAAAACTTTGGGTTGTCTTTTTTACATAGTAAACTGGGGTTAAAATCCCATCCGTGATTCTTTGTGCGAAGTTAGCTTTCCATACTCATTAGGAAAGGAAAAAGAACTTTACGTTACTTTAGCTCAGAAAGTAAGTCAATATCCGATTCCTCACCATTTATTATCCAATTATTATTTAAATCATCAGTTATGATAATGATATTGTATTTTTTGTAGACATTAATGAATGTGCCATGAATCGTGACACATGTGTCGAGGGTCAGACATGTGAAAATACGATGGGATCTTTCATGTGTCGACGTACAATTAGCTGTGGCACCGGATACACCTTGGATCAAAGCTCACAGCAGTGTCTTGGTAGGAACAATTACACATTCAGTGATGAAGCTTAGGCCTATTAGTCAAAACTTTAAAGTCTGAATTTTTGAATAAACTAAGTCAGGATATTCGCAACCATAGATTATTCATCTTAATTTGTCTGACGATGATTTCGTTTGAGAGGTAGGCCTAAGGAGCTATTATGCATTTTTAGTTAGCTTAACAGCTAACAGATTTATGCTAACTAACATTCGTGCTACAATGTATTTTGCCTTTTCCTATTTAAACCTTGAGAAATGTGCCGTTGGTAAGTGAAGGTGAAAAGATGCGACTGAAGCGTAGTTTTAGTGACCATGTTAGTAGTATTTGTATCAGTAATATTGTTGCAGATATACCGTATCAGTCATGTTTCTCACAATCAATGCAGTATCTTTAGTTTATATCTCGATTACATTTGCTGCAACCGGCATTACACATTGAAGATGTTATCAGTGCAGAAGAAAGCCGAACCATTTCTTGCAGATTATTCTTATCTTATTTTATCTTATCTTAGATGCTCTATTTCCGCTTATGCGTCAGATCAATGGTATAATGGAAACTAAGAATAAATCTGGAGAAACCAAATCTCATCTATGTACAAATGGTCTTGCTGGTGTTTTTCTGTTGACGATGTAGACGATGATGAGTGTCATCTCGGCACACATAACTGCGGCGTGGCCAGAGATTGCGCCAATATACCAGGGTCATTCCGATGCGTTTCCAAGCAGTGCCCTCGAGGTCATCAGCTGGACTTCCGCACTGGAAACTGCAATCCGGTCATCTGTCCACGAGGTCTCCATGCGGACGACATCGGCAACTGCGTTGGTACGATTCCTCCGTTTCATTTCATGGGAGAACACTCGTATAACTTTCACTTGCGCAGTTTTCATCTTCACATCATCGTGCATTTAATGCCTTTCACATCGCCAGACTGTGCTAAGTTAAAGCAGGGGCGGATACAGAAATTTTCGACGGGAGGGGGCATATTTTTCGGTGATACTTCCCGACAAAATCTGATGACTTTTTTTAGTCATCCAGCCGAAATGCTTAGAAAAAAATATTATTTTTCATGCCAAAAAATTTGATGACCGTTTTTTAGTCAGCTAGTCGTAATTTCTTCAGAATATACTATGATCTCTCTGATCGTATTGCTACTTCTTCTCTCCCGCCTTGTCCCACTGCATTATTTAAAGGTTCTTGAAACCAAATGGGGGAGGGGGCACGTCCCATGCAATTTTTAAATGGGGATCATGGCCGGATTGCCCCCCCCCTTGACTCAGGCTTGAAGGGCTGTAAGCTTATTTATTCTTCTCTTCATATCAGAATTTACAAAAAGGATGAGCCATAGGACAAGATTATCTAGTTATAGGTTTTGTGGGGCATAGTAGCAGATTGTATCTAAAGCACTCAATGACTTCTGACGCATTGAGCGCAGCTTAAAGTCTCTCTGAGACAGTCATTGTTTAGCAACTTGAGCAAGTCAGTCACTCACTACTATAGCTTAGCAGTCAACACCAGCAGAATCCTAATCCTTTGGCTCATCTAGCAGTGTAAAAGTGTCTTTCTAAAAGCAACAGTCATTAAGGTATTGTATTATTGTGTGTTGTTTTGTTTGGCTGCTGTAGATATCGATGAATGCGTTGAGAGACCCGAAGTTTGTCGAACAAATCAGGAATGTCGAAATACAGTCGGGTCTTACGTCTGCCGTAATCTTCTGGCGTGCAGCTCAGGATACGAGTTGAATGAAGGAGGAACGAGATGTGAAGGTAAAGAGAAATTCTTAAAATGTGGTGTGAAGGTAAAGAGAAATTCTTAAAATGTGGTGTGAAGGTAAAGAGAAATTCTTAAAATGTGGTGTGAAGGTAAAGAGAAATTCTTAAAATGTGGTGTGAAGGTAAAGAGAAATTCTTAAAATGTGGTGTGAAGGTAAAGAGAAATTCTTAAAATTCTCCACTTTATGTTTGTTTGATTTCATGAATCATTTAAAAATGAAAGTTGATATGATCTATAATATGATCTGACTGTTTTAGAATATGATTTATTGGAGATATGCAAGTGTGGTAGTATACAATAAGCTTTTGTTGAATTCGTTAAAAACTAAATCATATGTTTTTAGCGGAAGCCATCACTTGCACAAGTTTTTCTGACTTACTTCCGTTAACTTTCTCAAACAATAAAAGTCAATAAAATCAATCAAAAATGCTTGTTTGATCACCAAAAATAGTTCTAGCATAACAGAATGGCGGCATTCATTGTACATTCAGTGACAATGGGTACACCCAGAAGAACCAAAGGTTCTACTAACAGGTTACCTATTACAAAAAGTCATTAGACTTGCTGCCAGGTAATGTTTAGGGTAGTGTTGTCATGTGCTGTTGTCAGTACATGACAGCACTACCTTACCTGATATTATCTGAGCATGTTAGATGGTGTTGTCAGCTGATGCTGCCATTGATTGGAGTGATACGATGGGTCTGCTGATCTCTGTTGTTGCAGATATTGATGAATGCCAGACTGGAACACACGAGTGCCAGGGCGCGCTGATGCAGTGCGTCAATCGACCTGGATCTTACATCTGCCAGTGTCCAGAGGGATATCAGAACAACCATGCACTTCGAGTCTGCGAAGGTAACTGCTGCTGCTGCTGCGGCAGAAAATTCTATTTTAATAGCAGATAATATAATTTTTAATTATAATCTTACTAGCTGTACCCGGCCATGCGTTGCTGTGGCTGAAAAGACCGCCTCCTGCCTCCCACCCTCCCTTCCTCTGTCCCTCCCTACCTCCATTCCCCTGGTTCCCTCCCCTCCTCTTGCAATCCCCTTCTTCTCCCCTTCCCCTCCTCCTCCCTAATCTTATAAGGAATTTCACTAGTTGTGTAATTGCTTCTCTTGTCTCATCTAGCTAATTAATAGATTACAATGGGTTTTTTCAAGTGCTCTCAAACAATGCAGATTCAGTTGTCATCGTTTGAAGTTGATCTGTATTTATGATTGATGAGTAGGTAGCTTTTTTAAAAAGAAAGCATGAAGATGTTGTACCGTAAACAAAATTTGTGGGAGATTTGAAATACTTGATGGTTTGGGAGTTTTAGAGTATATATTTTGAGGGAGTGCCATATAAAATGTGCTGGATAAATGAAATAAGTAAATTACCTGACTGCCAGAGCTATTGCATGTTTTCTTAAGTTTTTTTATACAGTTTTGGTTTAAACTTTTAAAGATTTGGACGAATGCCTGTACAGTAGTCACGTCTGTGCCCAGAATGCACGATGTGAGAACACGTATGGTACGTACAGATGTGTCTGCCACGACGGATTTGTATCTGGTGAGGACAGCAGAGTTTGTGACGGTAAGAGATTAAACAGTTTCTCTAATATATCAAAATTAACCTTCATTTACTGTAGCCCTATTTAACTCTTTAACGACTTAGCATGTATTAAAACTGATATGGAAACCAATGCAGCTGGTTATTAAAGCGTTAAAGCATGTCTTGTTTTGTGAAGTTGTGTAACAGTAGTCAAAAATGTTAACAGCAAATATTTTGGATATACTGAGCAACCATTGGTCAGATACTGATAATTCTTGATGAAACTGCTTATGGAATATGTCCAACTTATATTGAATTCAATTCAGTTCAGTCTATTTCCTGAACCAATATAATACAATTATGGCTGTGATCATAATATTTGGCTAACACGTCAGGTTTATCAGCTGTTCTTGTAACGGAAGAAAGAAAGAAGTGTTGAATTAAGTGATTAAGTGAATGCCTCATAATGAAGGATTGCAAAGAAAGAGAATAAACAAATGAAGCAGGATTCCCTTTTCCGACCGAAGTGCAGTAAAGTAAATGGTATGGGAAATTCTATGCCCTCGGTTGGTAAAGGGTTAATGCAATGCTGCTTGTGCTGGTACTAAATTCTGTTCAAAAGCTTCAAAAATTACCAGTATTGATAGTACAATTGAACATTTATCAACAATTTTTGAAGTAGCATTTTCAATTTTTTAAAAAGGAAATTACCCTTCTTTATCTTATAATTTAATTGTTGCATTGGGAAGTAAGCTTATTAAATGAAATGATCAGTCTTGTGTGGCGTGTTTGACATCATCATTTCCATTTTAACATTGTCTGTTCTGTTTCTTACTCCTTCCCTTCCATATACAGGAATGTAAACAGTCCACTTAAGGCTAAATGACATACAAAAATTGTCTGCATATTCATTGCCAGTTAAGCAGCCTTAAATACCTAGTCATGTAAACAGAATTTATTACTAGCCCTGGCCCTCCTGGGTGATTATGATGCATGTTATTGGAAGTGATGACTCAATGTTTCCTGTGTTCAGATATTGATGAATGCCAGCGCCATGGAATGTGTCAGCAGACGTGTCGAAATACCTGGGGATCATTCCAGTGTTTATGCGATGAAGGATATCGTCTGGGAACAGATGGACGAACCTGTGATGGTCAGTCAGCGAAATAGCCCTTCAATAATTATAGGTGTAATAAGCAATGCTATGGTAAAGTTTAATATGTTAAGGTAAAGTAAAATACACAGGCACAAATCACAAGTCTGAAATCTCAAGTTTGACATCTTACTCTTCAAGTTGTGTTTGCATGATTAGCCTACCTCTGTCATTATTTATTTATTTAATTTATTTCTCGCATTTGCTATCTTATCTTCTTATCTTATCTGACAATTTATATAGCGCTTCTTGCAGCAAGAGCCTTTCAGAAGCGCTCCCAGTGCGTTCAACTCCGAGAAAAAAGGCAAGTTTTTAGACGAGAGAAAGATGAGGATACACCACCAGAGAGGATGGCAGAGCGAACTGATGGGGGAAGCCCATTCCATAGGGAGGGACCAATGCAGGCAAATGATCTGGATTGCGCCATGGCGGTCCTGACAAAGAGGTCAAGCCGATCAGAGGACCTAAGAGGACGCAGCGAAGTGGCAGAAAGGGGGCGAAGTATCTGATCACACAGATACTTCGGAGCAAGACCCATTTGAGACTTGATGACCAAAATTAGGACCTTAAATTGTATACGGGTCGAGAGTGGAAGCCAGTGAAGTTGTTCAGTCATGAATGAAGAAATGTGGGAGAATCGAGGAAGGCGGGCAATGAGCCTAGCAGCAGCATTGAGTACAGATTGCAGAGGAGCTAGGCGAACCTTAGGTAGACCAATAAGGACAGAATTACAATAGTCAATCCGAGAACATACAAAAGCATGAACAATTGAGGTAAAGATCGAAGATGTGACAGATTTGCGAATAGCCCTGAGACGCCTTAGCTGGAAGTAGGAAGAGCGAGTAAGATTGGCAATGTGCTCAGTGAAGGTAAGAGAACTATCTAGGGTGACACCTAGGTCAGGAACACTGGAGGAGAAGTTGAAGTGAGGAAAAGTTTGAGTGAGCAGTGTGTAGTCAAGTTTTTGAAGCTGTTGAGGAGTGCCAAACCAAATCAACTGCATGGGTTTTGGTATAGTGCCCCTTCAAGCTCTCTACTCTTGGGCGCTCCCGACTACAGCGCGGGCAGTACCTTGGAGTTTCCTGCCGAAGCGCATGAGCAATTGCAAGTGAAGGACTTGCTCAAGGTCCCTATGTGGCGGCTTGAGGTGAATTCGCTTCAAGGCAACGAGCCCACCACTACACCACCGCGCCCCACAGTATGGACTATGGAAGGTGTGCAAGTGAAGGACTATGTGAATGTAACAAACAGGAAAAAACAAGGTTAATGTGATGCAACCCTTGGTGAAGTGTATTGCTGTTATTGCTTCACGTACGCTAAGGTGAATTATAGTGGCAAAAATTTATAGCTTATGCCTAGAGTGTTTCTAAATTACTTCATTTTCTTCTATCCGCTTCTTTGATCCAGCCCTACTGGATGCCATTTTCATCCCTCCTTTTCTTATTCCTTGTAGCTTTCTATAACTTTTTATTGCTCTCTGGATTTCTGCCAGTGCAACCGTGTTCTGACTGTAGGCTACGTGTTCAGCCCTCTGTTCAGTTTTATGAACGTAATGTTAAAACAGCACAACATGAGAGCCTACAAAATTAATTTAAATATCTCTAGGACAGCACGGCATGAGAGCTGATTAAATTATGTTTATTAAAGCTTACACATGCCTGGACTATAATTATATTCCATTGATTTGCCTAACAGTAGACTATGCCCAAAACATTGATTAAAACTAACGATTATGCCTAAAACAGTTGGTAAAATATTGAGGAAACGTGCTTTGTGGGGTTTTACTTATAATAATAATTATGTTGATGCATTTTGCAAGAAATTTATTGTTGAGCCTGATTGGAGATATGAAATAATTATTGGTCTCTGGAGGCAAGAGACTCTGCCTGTGAGCACTGATCATGCATAATTGTACGCGTTCTTCCATAAGCATCTTGCATTGGTAGTTGTGGTCATTTTCAATTCTCAATTGTAATTGTAATTGAACAATTGTATAGCGCCACTCACAGATTCAGTAGCGCTCCCGACCCTAGTTAGCACTTCCCCTAACGAATAGTATGGTCTTCAGGCGTTTTCCTAAACAGAGGGAGAGATCCGTCATTTTAAGTGGCATGTGTAGACCATCTTATTCTGAACGGCTATTAAGCATGATGCATGTTGCTGTTGCAGATGTGGATGAGTGCCAACAGGCTGCTGATGCTGGTGTCCAGGTGTGCCACGGTGTGTGCGAGAACACGCACGGATCCTTTACGTGCGTCTGTCCATCAGGATACCAGATGGCCAGTGATGGTCGTACCTGTCAAGGTGTGTCTTCTGATTAATCATATGATGAGCAGAATTTCTTTCCAGCATCTTAGTATTTGTTATTTAAACTTTTCAGTGGTGTACAGAGTGGGGTTAATTGCTGCCTTTAGGATGCCACTGATTATAATTATTATTTAGCGATGTAAACTTTGTTCCACTTTTAGACAACATTACTGAAGATCAAAATGACTTAGGTTAAGTGAGGAAAGAGTTGTGGATTTGGTGAGAAATTGAAGATAAGTGCTGTCAATTAGCCAATTTTTAATAATTATGATAATAATAAATATTATTAATAATGCATGTTAAGCGGAATTAGCTGACATCATAAAACTAAATAATATTGAGATACTGATGACAAACTATATGAAGTTCTTCTGCGTATCTGGGAAAAATATTGTAATTGCGAATTTACACAGTGCCAGATCAAGAGAGACATACACCAGCTAAACCTGACCAGACTTTAAAACATCATGATCATAATTTATCAACAGTCTGCAAATATATTATAATATGTGAAATGAATCCTGTATTTATTAAGAATGCAATTGATTGGTTTTCTGTTAGATATAAACGAGTGTGCAATGCGAACGGCCAAATGCCATAACGCGGATGACGTGTGCATAAACACAAGAGGAGGATACAAATGCGAGACGGTTACCTGCCCCAGTGGATTCGTCAAGGCTCCAATCATCGGCAACAGAAACAGGCAAGTCAATCAATTAATCAATCAATCAATCAACTAATCAATACTCATTTATTTAGTCATAATAAGCTGACATAGATGCAACTCAAACAGTGTTAAAAGGAGTTCTTATAAGGAAAACGTGATATAAAATTATGTTTATCTTTTTCTGGTAAAGTTATGGGCTCTTGCTTGGGAGTTATGACCATTATTGCCAGATGGGGAGGTTTCATGGATAGTCGAGTGGCTTCAGCGGTAGCGGGCAGAAATAACTATGGACCACTCTCCTGAACAGATGCTACAGCTGGCTGACTCTATGATGCTGGCCTTTGAAGTTCGAACGAATTCTACTTGCTGACTTGCAAAGTGGCTGACTAATTATGGTGCTGTACTGGTCAGGTGCTAACATGTTCTGAAATCCAGACTTAGTCACAGGTTAACCCTTTGATGCCGAGAGTGTAGTAAAATGTATGGGAAATCCTATACCCTCCGGCATTAAAGGGTTTTAAAGTTTCTTATTACCAGTATAAACAAATATTCTGTGAAACTGTACCACAAGTCAATGAGATTTCCGTTTTTAACAGATTTGATTTGTAACTTAAAAGAGTTTTTCTGGAAAGCATACAGTGGTGGTCATTAGGGTAAATTCCACGGCAATGATCAGGGCCGTGTTTAAGGTTCTTCGAGTGTCGGTGCAAAGTGTCATAGCAGGGGCAAAGTGACTTTCGACAGTCTTACAAGGTTAGTCGTTTTACAAAAATCCGTTGTTCGATAGGCTAGCCTACATAGTTTGTCGGCGGTGGCGGGCCAGTTAAACGTCATAAACGTCGGTGAACTTAGTGAAATTAATGTTTTCTTACACTTTCCAATTTTACAAAAGATTTAAGTTACACTGAGACTCGCAAAAGGCATTTGACCAATAGCAACAAAACTCCCGGCTCAGGGGCATTCGGTGCACCGCACCGAATGGACCTATGTTAAACACGGCCCTGGCAATGATCAACATTATACCTATTGAATCGTGAAAATTGTGCTACAAGTTCTTATATTTATCCGAGTGTTTCTTCTTGCAGCAATGTGAAATGCCAACGGAAGACGTTCGTGTGTCCGCAGGGCGATGTCGACTGTCTTTACGCGCCTCTCTCCTACTCGACCAACTTCATAACGTTTCCCACTCGCATCAGAACGCCAGCAGATCTGTTCACCATGAGAGGACCATTGTCTCCATATCGACGCCTCGTCTTTGACCTCAAGATGATTAAAGCGGAGGATCCAGCATCGGGAGAAACGAGAGTCAACAGAGCTTTCTTTGCTGTGCGCCAGGTACACGCACAGCTCTCTGTTCTTCGTTCTATTCTTTGCTGCATTTGTTATAGAACAAACCAGATTTGCCTTTCGTTATTTTGTCCTGTGATTGTAATGTTTCTTGCTAGAAGTAATGCAGGTGGATATAGAAGGAAGTGCTGTTGCTTTCTCTAATCATCCGATCATCCGACCTTAGATTTACAATAACATGACAAACATTCTATGTTCATGGAAAGCTGGCTGCTAGCTATCACGCCTGTATCTTTACGGTCTTTACCAAGTATTCAGTGCAGAGTTTCTGTAGCAAAACTATAGGGTGCCTAAATTTGTTACCAAAACTCTTAAGCACACGATTACTGTGATTAACCAGGAATTGTATGCCAACTATAAATTAGAATAACTGTTTTGATGTCTTGTGCATCACACATGTGCTTTGTACATCATGCATATGTTTTGTACCTAGTTCTAAAAAAAGAATGTGTAGCATTGATAGTATTAAGTTATGAATGGAAACTTCCACTAAAATAGTCATGAAGCGAGGGGTCAGGGTTGTATAAGCTTGTATAAGAAATATGTGTTCACAGTGCTTTTCTTGATTCCCATTGCACTATGTTTGTTGAGTTACTTTGTACTGTTTTACTTGTATGTGTGCAATAAACAAATAAATATAAAAAAGAAACGCCATCCAGTTATATGATGAAAATGCCAATCATTCTGCCATTGTAGATGCGTGACAACGAAGCTGTGATTCAGTTGCTACGCGAAGTTCAAGGTCCACAGGACGTCGAGCTGCAGCTGGACATGAACATCTACAGCAAGGAGTTCGGCCAAAACAACGAAGAAATTTTCTTTGGAACAGCCGTCGCTCGCATTTTCATATACGTCACCAAGGACGACTGGTGAACGCGTCACCGCTCGTGACGACCAGCATGTGACTGAGAGCAGACGGACGACAGCGGTAGTAGAGTCTAGAATAATTAGTAGAAAAGATGAAGAAACCTAGAAGATGCCTTAAATTGAAGACAGTATGAAATTCATCAGTGTTCTTATGACGCAACATTTGAAGCAGAATTTAACTAACCTGTGACAATATCAGAGAAAAATCCCATGACCGCATTATATGTCAGAATTAGATTTAGGCGACAAGTAACATTACACTTTCTATTACTGTTGAGTTTGTTATCGAGATCTTTGAAAAACTACTTAAGACCAAGACTTTTGAAATATGTCTAATAGCATTAAGAAGTTTTAGCACATAAGCGACGACATACAAAGAGAAATTTTGGACAGTGCTTAAAGATAAACTCCTTTGTTATCCCTCGAACTACAATCTTAAGCAGTAAACCTTTCTCAACTATAACGTAGCTTAAGTAATAAGCAGGGCTTAAAGTGTGGCAGGACGGTCATGGATGGCGTCCATGCACTTATTTCGAAATCTGAACACCGTCCTGCCACTTATTGGCCAGCACAGCCTGGAAAGGTAAGGGGTGCCCTGGCACTTCTTTTGTAAAGGTAAGAAGCGTCCAGGCACTTCTTTTTACGCACTCTAAGCACTGGTAATCTATCTCTCTTTATCTATCTCTCTAACTTGGTCCAGCTCTTCTGCTGTTAAGCATAGATTGCAAACATTGTACCACCATGGTTGGACTGGGAGAGCCTCATAGTGGACTTCTTTAAGGGGAGCTATATAAATTCTTTTTATATAAGTGGAAAAATAAATAATACCTTTAAAAAACGTTTTTTCCTAAGCCAATGGGGGGGGGAGGTTTAACCCCTAAACCCCTTGTCTATGCCACTGAGATTGACAGGTGCTGGATCTTTAGAAGTTCTTATATCAGATGTTTGTAACATGAAGACCTTTCCTTACAACTTACAGGCTTCATGACAAATCATCAGTTTTACATGGTTCACGTGGATGTGAAATATAAAAACCCAGAGAGAGATGGCATTGGTCACCCATGGGACCACCCAAACCACACCTCACCCATACCCACTGAAATTCATCCCACAATCTCAATGCTTTCAATTGCAACACACACAGTTACACACACACACACTCCAAGGTGGGTCAGGTGAATTTATGATCGTTCTGCTCTAAAGTTCTACAACTGGATAAAATTTTATTAACCAACAGCTAGAAGAGAACACACAAATACTCGAGACAATGAATAATTTCCCATTCAGCAGATACCTTCTCCTCCGCTGCTAATAGCCACCTGTTTCAATAATGACTTTGATAGCATCGACGTGTGAAGACCACACTGTATGCAGGTTAGTCATTGATTTTAGTGCATTGAAAGCCCACATCCCGCTAATAATTTGGCCAGTTACGTTAAATACTGTCAGACTACAAATTCTTAACCGTAAATGATGTCAGTAAATGCGAAAAAGATGTTGCCGGAAATATGTGTGTTCACAGTGCGATCCATCAGCTTAGTGATCCAGAGTCAACGCCAGAAGCAGTAGAAACTCTGAACTAGCGTTCAAATAAAACTATTGACATACGGAGCATCAACTGAAAAATATATCTGGCGGAATCCTATCAATTTCATAAACGTGACGTTATTTTGATGAAGTTTCTGTGACCGTACACAAAACACACACGTGATAACACAAGTACAACAGAAAATATTGTAAGTTCAAAGCAGCTTCATAGATGCCGACCGATATCGGTGATGACGAATCACCGACAATGGCATCGTCACTGATTTGGGATGAATGATGCGACAGGATGAAACGTGACAATGGAATGATGGATGGATAAATGAATGAGTGAAGGAGTGGCATTGCAAAACCTGAGACTCAGTGGAACAACTCAGGCAAATAACAACGGCCATTTCGAATGATCCTAAGTGGGTGAAATGATTTTCCGACGGGCTTCACCGGTCGCCGCCGTACTGTGTGGCCGATGTGTGTGCGTGTGTGTTCGGTTTTGGTGTACGTACAGTAATTACCATTTAGCTAAATATTTACTTTCACAATTTAGAAACACTTAAAAGTCATTTTCTAAGTTGATACTCTTTTGCCAGCTGAGCTTATACGAAAAGACGCATTGTAGCATCGTTATCAACATCATCAAAGAAAGAGGAGGAACAGGACAAGACAGATGCTGCCACTGCTGCTGCATCTGCTCTTGTTACTCCTGGTCCTCCAAGTTGTGCTGGACCTTGGAAAAGTCAAAATCAGCTCCAGTAGCACGACGGAAAATGTCCAGGACATCGATGCAAGTCGTCTCAAAGTGACTTGTAGCATCGTAAGTCTTGGAAACAAAAATCTGAAAACACACACCATCACATGCACCATTTCAAATTCAAACATCAGTATACGTGGAGGTTGCTCAGCAGTTTACATTTGTATCTGAACGTAAAGATGAACACTTGGAACTTATTTGTAGAGTCAAATTTCAGTGTGTTCAAACTAGCAATGTTCAGTGTTCAAACCATGAAAATTCCATTGCAACCTTTCTAATTGCAAGTCATTGCAGAACAGGTAAAATTTCAAACGTGAATGACAGCTGGAGGCCCAGATAAGATTGCAGTAAGATAAGCAGCCATGGTAATTCACTGAACAGTACAACTTTAGTAAAAGGATAGGCAGAGTCTAATGAACACAATACATCCTCCGAATGCTATTGACAATTTTACAACATGTATAAGATTATATAATATAATTTCTAAGATATGTTGGCATATGCCAACGTCCTAGATTACATTAGTTTACCCTGACAACAATCAACTGCCTACCAGTAAGAGTTTATTGACCAAGAACAAATTGCTGTGGTTGGTCCATCCCTTTGTACTTACCTTCCTCCCACACTAAGTGCTAAACTAAAGACTTGATTTTCCTCATGAATCCATTTCTCACTCTTTACAAGCATTTCTTTCCCATTGGAGTTTTTCATGCTGGTAGTGTCCCTCAATAGTCATTCTGCAAGAGTCGCTATATAAATTTATAGATACAATACGATACAAACAGTGACTAGATGAGAATCTCACCTGATTGGATCTGCCATCATCACTTGGTTCCAGTTGGTCTGCCACAGAGATGAACCTATCAATGAAAACATAGAATTAAGCAATGTCTTAAAGACTAACAACCATACGTAATTATGCGCCCATCCTCTGTTCAGCTGTAGATTAAAGTGCACTCAAACTTTTACTTCGCTCCAGTTTGGAACAAATTTATACTGGCTGGGGACTAGAATGGCAAAAGCACTCATCAACATTGGAAAAACAATTCTGCCATGAATAGAACTGAATGACACAGTTAAACAAACAAATAAGACATTACCACTAACACAGAAATCAGTATCAGTGGTATTTTATCTAATCAACGGTTTGTGCTTGCAACACGCAAACAGTTTGAACCATGTTCATAATGCCTAAAATGACAAACATTCTGCATCTATCTGACTGAAGTTATAAACGCTAGAATATATATACAGTGACATGCATACAACTTCAGGATAATAAAGTGCCTTTAACCCTTTAATGCCAAGATGGTAGTAAATGGTATGGGAAATCCTATACCCTCCGGCATTAAAGGGTTAATGACAGTCTCACTCTCAACAATTAAGGACACTCTTACCTTTCCTTGATCTCTCCAAGCAGATCAAGACCTGGCTTCAGTTCCGCTTCCGGGTTGCTTGTCTCCACTGTGGTTGCAACAATCGCCAAATAGAATCCTTTGCCAGTCACCATGTGAGTGCTGCTGACGCACGACACGTAGATATCTACGAATCGCAAGCATTCATATATGTACGTAAGAACGCAAGCTTACTACATGCATGAATATCAACACAGGGCCTGATTAACAAATGCGTAGACCCTGTTCAGCAAGACTGTGGGGTCCCAACCTGACAGAGCCACGACAAAGCACATAAAACGTGTCATATTCAAGAAATCACCATTCATCTAATAATCAATTCATTCCTTTTTTTTACAATATCGACCGGTCTTTGATATTCTAGTGTTTAACAACGCTAACTGCCAAATGGAAGGTTGTAGACTTAACATCAAATGCAAGTCCCTGCAGAAGGGAACACAGGCCACGTATGTTGATTGATAAAAGGTTTACTATTGATGCGACACAAACTTCAACTAGCCACGAATGAAGTTTGTGATGCATAACTTAGTACATATATTAAGTTTTTGAATCAATGCATACAATTAAGTAAAGTTTTAGTGCATCGAGTTCCTAAACCAGAAATTAAAAGACACATAGCATAAACCATCAAAGCGTATATTCCTTTCATCTCTACTCTCTGCATGTTGTATTATACTGGTAAGCTAAAGTGAAATCAAAACTGTTGTTGGCGACCGATTTACGATTTACACTAGGGTTCACTAAGAGAAACATTGACAGAACATCACTGAATGAAACAACTATGAACAGAAGCTGCAGCTGGTCGGCTGCTCTACGCGAGTGAGAAACCATGCAACTAACCATTTTTCCTGTTCACTTGTTTCTGTGGAACAATGATTTGACAAGATGCCGCATCTTTGGTGTTTGCAATCGGATGATCCAGAATACAGATCGCACGAACCACCTGCATGAAAAACACAACGATAGCCATCATCATACAGCGTTCGAGACAGTAGCGAAACAAGGACAGAAGCTACCAGCGATCCACAAAATGGGGGCCCGGTAGCACAATGGATAACACGCTGGCGTAGAGTGCAAGAGGTAGCGAGTTCGAGCCCCCCGTTGGGCGGATTTGATTTGTAGGCTGCTATTAGCGCTATGTAATTGCAAGGCTGTCTGCTCAGTTGGTAGTTAAGTTTAATTAAGATTACTGCATAACTTGTAAATGTAAAGTGCAGTGCGTCTTGCAGGCGTTTCAATAAAGAAAAGATTGTCATTATTATTACAAAACACTACATAATACAATAATAAATCAGTTTATTTCTTAAACAGATACAACACAGTATGAAGTCCTACAATCAATAATGGACGGATGATCACAAGCTCCATGGCACCGTTGACTGCCAAATTCATAACATCATAATCTTAACATCAAATGCGAACGAATTACAAACAAGACTATTTCCTTAGGATGGTGGAATGGCAATAGCACAGTATTTCACTAAATTTTCCCTCAGCACATTAGAGTTTAACGCCAACCAAAGGTTCTGTAACTTGTAGAAACTGTTCATAAGTTTCCATGACAAACTCCATTTATCTTCGGAACTACTGCTGTTGTTTGTAGTTAACACAGTGAATGCTGCACAAGTAAAAAATAAATACAGTGGCATCACTATACCTTAGCCAATAACCAATCGCTTTATAACGTCTCGTTACCTTTCCGGAGTTTTTGGCCAGATGCTTTGCATACGATGGGTCGCAGATAACCATGCTGCAGCGAGCGGTCTCTCCACACGACTTCACGCCGACGACTTTCCCGTCCTCCATTACTATCTCGTCGATCGGCTTATCCAGCATGTAAGTGCCGCCGTAGATTGCACTCAACCTTTACAAAATAAGAAAGTGTAAATATTCATTCATTCATTCAATGCATTTATATAGCGCCTCTTCAAGGGGGCTACTCAGAGGCGCTCCCAACCTCGGTGCGGCCAAATAAAATGGTCTTAAGATGAAAGAGGAAAGCCTGAGAAGGATTTTTAAAAAGAGAGCGGAGTGTCAGAGGAAGACCAAGTTGAGTGTCCTATATATATCTCCAACTCTCTCACAAACACTAGCATAACATGGCTCCACCAGCAATGACTGCCACAGTCATGAAAATGTAAGTAAAACACTCATTAAGGGAGATGGCATTCACAATTTCACAATGACAACTTGTAATAGGAACTGCAGTGGAAAGTGAAAATGCAACTAATGAATGTTGTATGCAAACATCATTGGCTCGACATATTGACTGCTATTTCTAACAAGTCCACTAAACTGACTAAATACAACTCTAATCTAATCTAAAATGACTTCTTCTTGATATCATAAAACGCAAGCCATCAATCAATGGTCATTTCAACATCAAATTTATAGGAAGATAAACGTCATGAGAAACAATCTTGAATGAATGAATGAACATAGCAAGCATAGCCAACATGGCTAACATCTATCTAACATAGCATAGTTTGATAGCTCTCAGACACCCGACCTGTGCAAGAAAAACACTGCAATTATTTCAATCACCTACATGTATACCAAGATGTAATAGGATGTTGCTTACCTTGCGAATCCCTGTGGCAGTTCTCCGAGTCCATAGAGTGGATAGAGATACGGCGACTTTCCATATCTCGCCAGTGACTCACTGTACAGCTTGATACGCAAAAGCGTTTCTTCGGCTGGCTTCTGAATATAACTGAAACACAAGTCAACACGTTTTCATTAGAGCTCTTTTCCCAAAACAATAAATCCATCTTCACCCTGAATAACATGACTTCTGTTTGAGTAATAATAATAATAATTAACTTATTCACTCATGATTACATGAAGTAGCCGGAAAAACATGATAAAAAGAAAAGCAATAGTCTATTTTTAGGTGCTGATCCATTCTGCCGTTGCTGCTCAGGGCATAGTCGACCTTATAGGCCTAACAGGTATTGAACCTGTGCCATTCTGTTCCATGTGCTTGTGTTTTACCATTCAACTATCACCCCACCCTAAGCACCGGGTTGAATCTGCACATTTAATTTCATTTTCATTTAATATTTAAAAAGCACACATAAAACACCTCTAGTTTTATCAGAGTAACCAGTCATTCAACGACGAATGAATGAATGATAAATGCACTTGAGCAGCATTTTTGATTCATGTTGATCATGTTTCTGATTAGGTAACAGTAACTATTTCTATATTTAAGCGACTAATGTCAGTGAAGTGAGAGACTTTAAAACTAACTCGTCGTTGAGGTACAGAGCCAGAGCGTGTCCTGTGAAATCTGCCGTGTTTTCGTCGAGACCGAACTTCTCGTAGCATTCCTTCATCGTCTTCTGCTTAGCGTCGAAGCCTTTGAAGGACTTCGGTTCCTCTGGGTTGTACTCATCCACGTACTGAAGGAATGATCGGAAACGCCTCTTCTCAAACAGACCCATCAGACCTAAACACACCACATCACATTTGAGCGCCTCTGAGTAGATTTCTGAAGAAGCGCTATATAAATTCACGAAATGAATGAATGAATGAATGAATACCCCAATTTACAATCATCAAAAACACAGGAGAAGTTTGTATGCATGTGCACTTGTAACAGCGCCCCTTCAAGCTCTCTGCTCAGAGGCGCTTCTGACTGCAGCGCGGACACTGCATCAGAGTTTCACGTCGAAGCGCTGAGCAATTGCGAGTGAAGGACTTGCCCAAGGTCCCTACGCGGCGACTTGAGGTGGATTCAAACCTGCAACCCTTCTTCAGCTGCAAGGTGAAGAACATACCCACTACACCACCGCACCCCACAACTATATCACACACACACACACAGGCACATCCACACAAACTGAAATGAATGAAACCATATCAAATACTCAAATGCACTACCAACACAAACTGTCACCCATAACAACAACCAAACACACCACATCAACTATACAGGTACAACAAATCACATCTAGTCCTAAATACACCACAAAGGCTAACCGACAAAAAATCAACTGCATGAACACAATATTCAGGTCATGTAGCGCACAAATGCTCGTCATCAAAATAATTTCAGCATACGCAATGCAAAACTGCACTGCTAGACACCACACCTGTTGCCTGTCAATCACAGCAAAACCAACTCATGGCAAAATCAGTCTTTTAGAAAAATGCATGAATTTTCACTTTCAATAGTTTCATGACTAGAGCCGAACTTCTTTTATCCGCTCATAACCCATGAACAAATGTACTTCGCAATTCAAAAACCTGGAAATAGTCCTTGATATTGAACTTTTGAATATGGAATCTGTCTGACATTGCAATCAACAGCAATTGGTGAAGATCAATTCTTTCCATCATAACAAGCCTTTTCCTCAATTCACCTTTTCTTCGCCTCTGTGCAAAGCTAGGATCATCCTAGACCAAAAGCTGAGCATTTATATACCCCTGGTGTGTGAAGAGGCACCAATTTCATGGCAACTACCATACCCAAATAACCCTCCTCTCAAGCAGCATCTCTCTGGCATGCCTATATCAGCATATGGGCTGACTTCTACAGTGCTGCGTATCCTGGTTGCATGCATATGCTGGTTGAACTACAGATTTCAAGACTCAGAGTGCATCATGAACTCAGTGCATAACTGTCTCTCAGTGCATTGTTTACAGATGCATGGGTTCATTTGCAGTCCACTTTCAACACTCACCATCCATACAGAAGCTTGCATCAGAAAATCACTGTGTATACATGAACTTTGCGCAAGACCTTCACACACTTCAGCATCATAAAAGGATGCTCTATTCTTGGATAATGACACTAAATAAAGACAGAAATAACAATTCCATAGGAGATGCGGGATGGATTGGGCTCCACAGGAATTCAGTAATCCAATCTTATGAATGATCATTGATCACACATGATCACTGCAAGATTTGAAATTTGGAATTACAATGACTACATGCGCACTGCTTCATTATGTTTCTAAACTCTTGTATTCTCTTGATCCTTGATTGGTTGACAAATGAATGATTTGATTTGATCAGACCCAGATCATTGCTCTCCCACAGAGTGAAGGATTTACTGGTTTCCGATCTAGTTCACACAGCTGACATGCAAGACTGCATCTTCTGCATCAAATGAAGTTCATGCCTGGCTGAGACTAGCTCAAACGAGCCACACAGATGCTGTTATGCAAACAAACACCAGTCACACCCAGAACATTGTTCATTTGGCTCTGGGCCATAAACACTGCAAAGAGCTCTGCCTTCAAATGTGCTCATTTAGATCAGTTAGGTAGCCAAGCATGTGCACAGCAATGTTGTGAGGTAGTTATTAGGCAATATACTAAGTGTCTTTGATACACAGATACGAACATACATACGTGCATGCATTGCATCACAACTAGGCTTAATCGATAAATGGAAAACAAAAACCAATTAAAGCCAAATTACAGTAAAATCATCTGCTGAGAAAAATCAATTTCAATGACAAGTGATTGCTTTAGGTCTGGGCAGGTCATATCTGTTGAACGGATTGTTTGCGTGATTGAAGTAACATCCAAGTTCATCAGCAGAGAAGATAAAGAGGTTGCTCTCTCCATGACCAACAAAGGATGAAGAGAAAAGCATACAGGTCTAGGCTACTGTATAGGAGCTTGCTCAAAAAATAGACCAGGTATAAATTACTAATCTACTGGACTTTAGGCGCCCTTGTAACAGCATGGCTGTGTTATGGCGCCATAGAAATTGTCATTGTTATTATTATTTATTAACTATATATATTTCACTGCATCCTGTAACCATGCTGTGGCCTATCAACCTAATTTCTATTAAATGAATATGAATTGTAAATGCTTCCATGAAACACTGGACACAAACTACATCCAACTATAACTATTCACATTATAATTAAAACAATTTTTATTAGTGTTGTTCATTATTGGTCCTCATCAAAACGGTGCCAATAAACATAATGATCTGTTTCTACAATTTTGCAATTATTCCATTGTGCCATAAATGCCTTCTTCTTCTCATTCTCTTTCTCCTCCTCCTCATTCTTCTTCTCCTTCTCCTTCTCTTCCTCCTCCTCCTCTTCTTCTTCTTCTTCTCCTTGTTCTTCTTCTTCTCCTCCTCCTCGTTCTTCTTCCTCCTCCTCTTCCTCTTCTTCTTCTTCCTCTTCCCCTTTTTCCTCCTCCTCCTTCTTCTTCTTCTCTGGCCATATCTACATTATGCAGTTGCTTACATCATCCCGGATGTCGTTTGCTGACAACAAGCATATTGTCATGTGTTCACTCACCTGAGGCAAGAGCTTCGGTTTCGCTGGCTGGCACCTTATGGATCTTTCCTGCTTTGTAGACGTAGCTGCCCTCCACTGATTTAAACTCCAAGTAACGTGTCACACCAGTATGGATCAGCAGTTTCACCAGGCGACCTACACGACATCACAACAACACTCCTGATTAAACAAAATCAAACCTATTCCATCAAAAAGTACTGGTAGTAAAACACAAATTGGTGTGTGAGGTCAGTGTATCTACTGAGCAAACCACTGGCACACACCAGACTTTGTCAATTTAGCAGTAATGAACAAGACCAATTTCTATAGAGCGCTCACATTTGATTCACCACTCAGCAGCTTCACTGTCCAACATGTTCCATGAAATTTTACCAGCATAATCCAATACATCACAAAATCATATGCAAGACCAGTGGCTTGATTAATAAAGGTACCAATAAACTACCTCTTCTTACAGAATTTCTGCAGACTTTTATCCTTGAACATTGCTAACAAATATAGCAGTGGTTTCTATAAGCCAATCCACTGGTCCATTAGTATTACCAACACGCAAGTCATTTATTTTCCATTTTTCTGAAAACTATGAATGACCTCGTTGCTCTCTGCCTTTTATGGTATTCACAGGTGTTCAAAAGCAATACTGCACAGAATTAATTCAACAATAGAATGGAAACTGATTGGTAACTACACATATATCTGGATCCTGGACATATTATCTATCACCACTGAACAGTGAACATATCAACTTTAAAATCCATGCATCATATAAAAGGTGCTGCTATGGGTAGTAATGACAAGAAGACAGACCTATAGATGAGCTATCAATGAGATAATATTAACTTACCATTTGCCATCAAGAACTTTGGAATTAGATCAACGTTCCAGTCACGCCCTCTGCCATACTCCTTTGGCAACTCCTTCTTCTGGTTGAAATGTGTATAAAGCTGAAAATTTTAGAAAATGTTGTGCAACACAAAGAATGCATGATTAAAGGATACCATGGACCATCGGACATACATGTGCAATTTACAAAGTGATTATTTTCTAAGCTCATTTAGTTCACAAAATAAGATTCATTCGATTGAAAATTACCTAACCATGCACAAAATTTAAATAATTTTTCCATAGGATGTCACATTACTGCAATTTGAACCCTCAACTCAAGTCTTTGTGTATGGACAATGGACATAGACCTGCATCATCATACAATCATTCAGTAATATACAAAACCAATGCAAGGATGCTATACAGTTAGTTCAACGAACAGAGAGCATACTATTTTTAAATTAATACCCATCCCATCCTTGTATAATGTATACAAACCAACAAATCACTTTGTAAGAACATTCATAACTTGGCTTGTAGTCGTCAGTTACAGTTTTTCAAAAACTAAATAACCTAAAATACTTCTATATTCTTCTTATTATAGGTTCATGAAATTTCATGACTTGACACCATGGGAACTATTGACCAATGACTACGGCACTAAAACAGACGGACTGAATATCGAAGGAGGATTTCCACTAATAAAAACAAAGGCCTAAATAAGCAAGCAAAGTAATATTTCGCTAGAGTAGTCACTGATGGCCGAGAAGAAATATGAGTAGTCAACAAGAAAACAGTCAATCAGATATACAATGTATATGTACCTCTTCCAGTGGAGTAAGCGACGCACTATCTCCGCCGTAATACTTGTTGCGGTCCATGTGAAGAACCTTTTTGCCGCTGACAGACATCATTCCACTTAGGATGCATTCCTATAATAAATAAAGTTAAATTAAAATCAGTTGAAAAAGAGAGAATAACAAAAAACTTCATTTAAAGACAATTTCCATGTCTTTCTTCCATGTTTTATCATGCCTTTTTCGAGGAAGCATGAAGTCAAGATTGACATATTTAGGTTTCAAAAGGGCAGATCTTATTATGGCTTTTTAGATACAATGTGAGGCGCATTGGTGTAGTGGGAATTTTCGTTGCCTTGCAGCCGGAGGTTTGCAGGTTCGATTCCACATCAAGCCACCGTGTAGAGACCTTGAGCAAGTTCTTCATTTGCAATTGCACCAGCAGTTCGGCGCGAAACTCCGATTCAGTGTCCGTGCTGTAGTTGGAAGCGCCTCTGAGTAGAGAGCTTGAAGGGGCGCTATAACAAGTGCACATACACAAATGCACTCATAGCAATCAAATAACATGAATTGTAGGCCAGTGTACAAGCCGGATATTCAAGTCATTTTGTATTTTTTTAAAAACAGCTTACTTCTATCTAAGCAAATAATTATATGCTTAGGTAAACATAAAAGAAACCAAACAGTTTTAAACAGTTGCGCAATTTCCTCGAGTCACAAGTTCATCTGATTAAAAAGCTAATTAATGCGCATGCAATTAAATTCACAAGACATGCTAATTAAATTCACAAGACATGCTAAAGCGTCAAATCAGTTAAAGCCAATTGCAAATAAGGGCATTGTTAAAGTATAATGCTTGATGCCACCCATGATTTATTAAGGCAGTGCAAGAGTCAAAACATCTATAAAATGTCTTTTATATTCTACATCTGTATATCCATCTCTGTTTACTTTTGAAACATCCAACACAACAAACATAAAACACATCTCCTCTTACGTGTGCATGTGTATGTGAGTGAGTGCGTAAGTATCTATGAGAATGTCAAAGAATAAATTTAAAGTACAGAATTTACAACACGAATGTAGAGCACAAAGTTAGTATAATTGCCATTTTAATGATGATTAAATACCACTTAAGAAGACATTCCTTTAATATCTAGGTCCCTTTAGGTCAACCACTTACTGCAATAGAGACATCAACGCAGCGGACAGCCAACAAAATTAAAATTCACAAAACTATATAAAAAATAGAAATCACACGAATCCTCTTCCGAAATCATTTTTCTGTCCATCTGTCAAACCAGCAAAGTAATTTTGCACCTGTATGGCTTTCCATGTCACACTTCAGCAGAGCATGTTTCAATTTCCGGGGTATGACTCTGTGGGTTTGTGAGTTCTTAAAGTTATTTGAGCCTTGCCTGCTTATTTATAAACTTTCTTTAGGTTTGGCTATATCTATCAAGTATCTACATAAATGCACACAGTGACAGCTAGCTCGTTTACAATCCTCATGGTTACCTCATGGCCATCTTGTCAACGGCCAGGAAATAAGAGTGAGCCAGCAGCGCATTACCATCTTTGGAGTATTGTCACATGTTCAGATAGAAAGCTCATCATATTGCAAACAAACAGTCCATCTACTTAATCAATATAAATGTCTTTTACATTACATTACATAGTAGTCAAATTCAACTCCTTTCATCCAAATAAGTACACAACCAGAGACACACCACTGAAAATATAATTTGTTTAAATCTGCACAAAAGAGCTGTATAGAGACACATTTGAAGTCATGCCAACTTCTTACTTCAATCCCTGTTTTATTTAAAAGAAGTGCTTCATTGAAATTTATGGTTTTAGAGCCTCAAAAAAGATAAATAGTGATGGGATTATATCCTATGATTCATGCTAAATTGATCAGTTGAACGAACAACATTGCTGTTACATGACATGTGCAGAGAAAATGTTATCTACTCTGGGAGATTTGTTGTTAAGAACTCAAGACTGAAGACCCTGATAACAGATAAATAATACACACACTATCTGCTTGATACGACACACCCCTCATGACCCAATCACCACTTAATGAACAATACGCTATCACACAGAAGACCCATGGCAATACCTGTACAGATTATACATGTATACACCTGAATATTCGCATTGAAAATTTCATAAACTCTTCAAAGCAAAGGTATAGAACCACGCTATGTACAGTTTAATTTCCTGCTCCATCTAATACTTCTTGCTGGCTCAATCACTCTCTATCGGTGGAGACTGGAGAGATATCAACTGAAGATAATTATGCAATGGTCAGATATGACATAATTATATATTTAAGGCAAATGTTGAACTGGAAGACTTGAAGCCTAGTATGCCAAGGCTTTCCATACCTCATCTCAAACGCTTGTCCTGAAATCCTTATTTAAACAAAACCAGAGATATACATGTGGACATTTTCTATACTGTGTTTCAAAATACACTTGAATTGAATTAACGTCTTCAGAATTGAAATTCTTCTCTAATGTTGACTGAGGATCAGTGCTGTCATCGGTAAGTCCAGAAATCAACCAGGGGTAAGCAAGGCAATGCTGAATTAAACTTGGATAATTTGAGATAGTTTTTACGATAAACTTTTGCATTATCAAATACCTCCTGTTTAAGACATATATATATAACCCATGTTTTCCCTACAACAGTCTCGGTTATAGACTAAAATTATCAAGCCAACTCTGAAAATTTCTATATAACCATTTTAACTGTGACTGATAAAAATTATGAATGTGTCCAGGACACTGGCCTTAGCACGGGTCTATCATCACAGCAATCAAGGAACGAATGCATTTCGGTATATAATGAGAATCTGATTTTTTTCCCTAGTGATGTACAGTGACATGTAGAGCTGCAATTGCATTGAGATTCAACAGAAATGAACTTCCAACCCAGAATCATGTCTCACTGCTGAAAGAGTTGTGTTTACGCAAGAGATTACTTTCACCTTATGTAACAACAGCATTTACAGACTGCCTTCTATGAAGCAATCGAACACATAACAGTCTATATATATAGTAGTAGCACCATGATTTATTACAATTGCATTAAAAATTCATTACAATCATATTAAAACATCTACATTTGTAGTTATTCCAAAACAACAATTCCCACATGTGCCAGCATCTAATTAACAAGAAATAACATTTTCTACCTGGAAATGCATCAGATGCTTCTAGTTGTGATACCAAAGATGTTCAAATAATGGTAGAAGAATTTGGTAAATTTCTGTGCAACCGTAAGCACATTATTGACTGCATTAAGGCTTCATGGCTCCATTCTGATCAGATCAAGTACTGAATTTTGATTTCCCCATTTGTTTAGCATATGTGATTTCTTCGATTCAAGTGACTCAAAAATGCTAATGTCAACTTATTAAGTCAACTGCATAATGACTTGCTCTCTATAGCTATAGAAACACCCTAAATTACAAACATACAGGACAATCATGAAGTATGTATGTGTCCATAAAAATGTTATTTTGATTCCGAATCAAGTTCCCACCAGTGACAAAATTTAGTTTCGTATCCTAATGAATAATAACGTTACATTATTTTATCCAGATATTACTTGTGTTATTTAAATGAGCTTTCACAATATTACAGAAGCTAGTAGAATGTATGCAGCTTCCTGTGCAAAATAATTCTTGCATGCACCTCAATTCGGGGTCTGATATTAAACGGTTAGTATTATATACGAAAACCACAGACAGTGCTATTATCGTCAGAGTCCGGAATGCGAATCTAACTAATATTCTAAATTCGCAGATCATTTGATATAATTGAGGCATATTAATAGATCCGCCATCAGATGCATCATGCAATGACTGGCAAATCGTAAATCACATTGAAATTGCACAACACAGCATCGGTGACGCTGAAAGGAAAATTCTTAGCATTTAACAAGAAAATGCACACACAAAAATCGACAAAATAGGAGTCTGTTTGGTATTTAATACTGTCATCTGTGTCACGCCTCTTAGAACCGCGACAAGGATCGCATGCAAACTTCGTACTAATCTCACCTTCAGACCCGTTCCAAGTACGATTACGTCGTAGGTCTCATCCATAGTGGTAGATTTAAACAGATAAAAATATAAAACTGACTAATTTTGTCCTAAATAGGGGAGATTTCGGCACTTTCACAAACCAAATCACCCTACAGTCAACACAACGCAAGATGACACCGACCCAAGTACAAGTGTATCATTGCGTTCATGCAAAGTAGTTCCGAATAAATTTTACTGGGAAGCCACTTCCTGGGTTGGTCAACGTCAACGTAAGACGCCATAACGCACCAGTGAGTGAGTAAGTAAGTATCGACTTTGCTTCTCCGTTGCTCGACCGCATTCTGAGTCACAAACGACAGAATAATATACTCCCGACTACGACCATTGCCTACCTCTGGCTGATAATCAACAGCGCAATTCATTATAATGTATCTGCACATACACTAGCTGTTGTGTTTTTCACGCATTCAATATAGGCCCTACTTTATAAACTCGTTACCTGGAATACAATGTTACACTGTGCTGATGCTACCGCCTAGAGATGTACTAAGTTGTAACCGACAGAGAGCAATGTTTGATTGATTCTTCAGTATTCACGTAATTAGGACAACTGTTAGCGGAACATTACATAGCTTTGGATTCACCCTTTGACGCCAATAGCCTCATCATCATCATCATCATCATCATCATTATCCTTGGGTTAACAACCCGTAGGTGTCCAATGCACACTTTATCTTTTTCGTCCAAAGTCCACGGTCCTGCGCAGATCTGCTTAGGCTGTAAATGTCTTGATTACACCACTCCTTGATGTCATCTATCCACTCTCTGTTTGGTCATCCTCTTCTTCCATTGCCATCCATAATTCCCAGCATCACACTTTTTCCAATAGCCTACAAGGCCCTTAATTTTGAATTATTTGCATTGTGTAGGCTACTGTGCTATTTGAATACGGTGATCAGTAAAGTGGGTTGATTAATAGTTAGAATACTAGCTGACAGGAGGGTTTATTAGTGCCTATATTTATTATAGAAATAGCGGAATTTAATAGGCACTCCCTCCTGGTTGAGCCAAACATTACATAAAATTTCATGTAGATCTTCTACATCAGTCGTTTCTATTCATCTCCACTAAACTTGGCTATGTCCAGGTCATTACAAAGTAAACTAAAGATAATGTATGTATTTTATTATGTATGATGATCCTCAGATTGATGATAGGTGATCGTAGCAAACACTTTAATATGCAGAGGCTGAGAAAATGAAGATGCTGGTTCACAACAATACAATGATCTCCCAAGAAATGGAGCATTGTCTCGAATTCACAACAGAAGTCCTACTATACTTACTACTGACAGCAACTACTACTTAAGGAGTCTTAGAGGCTAGGACATGTCATGAAGGGACATTCGCTATAATCATTGGTCCGATGAATCTAGTTCATTTTAACCCATTACTGCATGATTTTTCAAAATTGTTCCAAATTTGGAAATTCAGCACCTTATGGTATTTGTACAAGGTATCTGAACGGATTTTGCCCAAAAAATAAAAGTTTTGCCATTTTTGCATGTTTTAAAACGCGTCCCATATATGGGACGCTATGCACGAATGGCTACATGAAATCTTACATGGGCGAATCACTCAGAAACGTTTCTGATAACTGCATAAACTGCTACCATAGTGGTTAGAGGATGCATCTGATCTGTAACTGTTAATACTGGATAAATCAACAGCAATATTTTATTTAAATTATTGGAAGTTATCTGCAGAATAACACAAAATGACAATAAAAATGACTTTAAAATATATCACCGTGAGTAATGAACATAGGCCTACGACAAAGTTTTATTGTTTTATTGCATGCTATCTACCAACGCTATATTAGAACAGGCAGAATAATCCATGAACCATTGGACCAGTCGTTAACTCTTTGTCAATGCGAGTGTCATGACATAGGCATAGAAGACGGGGTCCAGAGGGGCAAATGCCCCCAAATTTCTGGCAAGTCTGATTTTCGGAAACGGTACACTTCAGGCAGACGGTCTTTGCTTTCATACCGCAGTGGGCACATCTACGCTGAGTGGCAATTCGTTGGATGAGATGGTTATGTCCATAAAATCTGGCCTCAGCTGGTACTCGTTCATCCAGAGCGCGACTTAATCGGGCGACCAATGGTTGACTGTGACTTGTACTTCATCCCACATGCCTGTATACGACTGATCTTCGGAACTGAAGAGGCGACTGATGTTATATACTTCGAAGTTTGCCTTGCTTTCTGAGCAACATACAGTTTCGACACGTTGGCAGTATGTTCAAATACTTCATCATCCTAAAAGCAGTCGAAAATGTAGCATGGGGTCATGTCTTTCCGTAGAAAATCTGGCTTGGTACCATTCCATTCTGGCTGTACAGATGTGACCTCCTTTCTTGCCCATTTTTCTTTGCACTAAAGAAACAGCTACTGGACAGGCTGCTGCATATCCTGTGTCTTCTGCAACCTTGAACATGTCAAAAGTGTCTTGTGTTTCTGGATGTATGGGTATTTTGACTTCCTCTTTGGTCGGACAGCTTGAATGGAGTTCGGATGTTGGCAGGCAGATGCTTCAGTTTACTGCATCGCTTGCGAGCAGTGTCACTAACTGCAGATGCTGAGCCGTCAGCTTCCTGCTAGCACCTTCTTCACATCCAACTTCTTCATCACCATCACCACGATGAACAACCATGTATGCCTAAGCCTGCAAATCTTCAACTATTCTGCCGCCATCTTCCACCGGGCTATCTTGATCACTGTTGCAACAGTCAGTAGGAAGATCATTGTAAACGTCAGCACTCATGAAATCTTCATCATTCCCAAGCATAGACACAACCTCGTGAACGGTATATCTATAAACATGCAACAACAGAACAACAAAAGTTCATGTAGCCTTTCATGCATAGCGTCCCATGTATGGGACGCCAAGAACGCGGACCAGTGTCAGAAAATAAAAACAGCAGAAACTTAAATAATTCAATATATATGCAGAAAACATATGTAAGAAAGCGAATGTAGAAAGAAAATAATGAATTAAAAAATTTACATACCTCTTTGCAGGCGGCTTATTAGCAGTAAATTATCGAAAACTCTTGTGCAATTGACATCAGCAAAACACATCAAATTTTTCAACTTCCGGTTTCCTGAACAAGTCCATTGTGTAGAAGTGTGTAATAAGAGCTTTGTGATGTAACACAAGTGACGAAATATTAAAAGTTAGCAGTCTGTTAGGCTGTTTAACAGAGCGTCCCATATATGGGACGCTATGCGTTAATGGGTTAAAAAGCTCAACAGTATTCTGCAGCACCAGCAATACACGATACTGAAAATTTATTGGAACAAGAATTATAATTAATACATCAACTTATCGGATTCTGACATGGCGCCATAACCAACAGAACAACTTGGCTCTTATGAATTTCATTTGATACAGTGCCCGTGTGAATAAGCTCGTCTGCTGCGGCCTTTATATCTCACACAGAAATTTGGAGATCTTTATTTATTTACATTGCAACCACACGCTACATAAATTTATACGGTATTCAGTAACGACTTTCTAAACGGTGGATTTCATTAAGACCTAATGGGAGTAACACCTACATTTGTGATTCTGACTTGATGCATAAGAAACTGGACCTAGAGAACTAAGGCATGGATAGTTGGATACAACATCAGACTTAACAAATAGACCAACAACGACAGAAAACAACTCTGTACAAATGCTTTGCTTGCTCCGTATCCACATGCTCAAACAAACATCATGCTTAGACATCCCGAGTAGACTAATTTCAACCACCCAGCTACACAACTGAAAAAAATAAATTGCAGATGACCTAAAATGCATGCTACCACCAAATCTTAATCATAGACATTATGCAGAAGCTAAACGCTACATTAAAGTCTAATCAACTTATGCACCATTTACTAGAGATGTCAGTACACAACAACTGTTGAAATGAAATGACAACCCTTACTATAACGTTAAGTCTCGTCATTCCAACACAAATCGAATCTTTATTCACTAATCTATTGACTGGCCAAATACTTCGAAAGCAGTAAGTGAAAAACGACAGATTGCATCAACACAGTGGACAAACATCTTGGAACTCATCTAGTGCTCATTTTTGTGACTGCACTTTACCCGCACTACTTGCTCAGAGATTATGCCAACACCCAGATGACCAGAAAAGCCTAAAGTCTAAGAAAAGCAAGCCAACAAAGCAGAAACTATGAACCAGAACCGAGAAAATAGCCAAATATATTACTTTAAGACATCACAATCGGTCCAGGATGTGTATTCTTTGATGAGCAACTTACAAGTTAGCAGATTTAAGAATATTATATTGTCAAAAGCAAGGGCATTTTCTATTTTCAATCATTGGCATATCATTCCAGCAGTAAATGCACATCAAGAGGTTTGTTCGTTTGAAGAAAATGCAAAGAAGCCGTCTAATCTAAAGTTCTAAACATAAATTACGGCAAAGTGAGAGAAAATCTGCCCCACGTCTCTCTCCTTCACTCGTTTACCATCACCATTTTTAACATGGTAAATTTTCTTCCACATATTCTGGTGAAATTCACTAACACAGAACACAAATGAACACATTTGTCTCAACATCGTACGTTCTTTTGAACTGTCAGTGAGACACTGTTCTGCAATGTGGCATCACCAAAGGAAGCATAGCCTGCTGAAAACCTACACTACGACCAGACAATCATCTCACATCAAATTGCCATTAGTAACTGTTACAATAAGGCAGTTACAGTAGTCAGGCCTAATGTCCGTGGCTGCAGTGATAAACACAACATATACAGTGTTAGTTCATTTGTAATAATAAAAAAACAGATCAGTTACCAAAGACGTACATTTCTTATTAATGTGACACGGTGGAATATTTCTCTAGACTAAAGTTTGGCATCAGTGATAGGTAACAACACAACATAATCACGTTCAACACGAAGTTCCATTTACAACAACATTGCCAAGAAAAGTCCAACTAAGCCAACGATGTCACATCTGGCACATCCAGCTCCAACTGTTGGCTCCTGACGTCTAAAGGTGAAAGACCACAAGAATGGGTCACATAATAGAAACCAGAATCCTTAAGATCAAATAATACTGGAGTAACAGTGCAGATGAAGCAAACACAGCCCTGTTCTCCACCGACGTGGATCACTTCAATTTCATTGACAGATAATGAAAAGCATATTGGAAAAAAGAGAGAAAAACTACATTGACAGAGAATTCTAAATGGATCAATGTTTATCCGGAAAGCACAGAAAAAACTGGAATCCACTTTCTTCATGTCAGCGCCTGCTAAACGATCGACCGTTAGCGAAGTTCTCATCAAAGTGCGTCTGGACTTGCATACAAATTCTCTAATATAGCGGCGTGTGTACATCATATATAACACTATACACATCAAAAGTTGACAGTTTCACTTCTGGAGAGACCTTTACTTCTTCGTTACACTGGAAAACATCAACTGGATCAAGAGACTTCTACCAAAGATGCGTTTCTCGAATTTCACCAATTATCTGACTCGCTTTTTGTAAAGCCTAAAACAAAAAATGCAACAAACATTTAAGCAAAAGAGCCATATTAAACACACCACAGAAGAAATTATTTGCCACCTATACGAGACACATTAGAATTGCTCAAATGTCTAATGCTTTTCCAGAAAGAGCATAAAGTCTCTATATAGGTAGTGCAATTAAAAATCAGAATGAGGATGCATAATAAATTTTTTTACACATGAAGATAGATACTACGAAACAGAAGCAGCATAAAGATACATGACTAGAAATAGAAGTAATAAAGAAATATCAATAGTAGCCAAAATAATAAAGACACACAACTAACAGCCAAACTAATAACTTTAAATATTTTACTAGCAGCCAAAATCATAAAGATGCACGAATAGCAGCCAAATTAATAAAGAAACATCAATCAATAGCAGCTTATGCTACAAAGAAGCACAAAAGTAATAGTAACTAACATATCCTACAGCACAAATGCAATGAGGAAAAACAGCCAACCAACAACAAACCTTGAGCATCTCGGAGGCCTCCCTTCTTCGCGCTGCTATATGCTCGGACTCTTCAAGAAGTCTCGCAATTTCTTCCTGTTTGTAAAGATGGCTGACGAGTTCACTTTGCATATTGTCCTTCACGTAGTTCACCAGGAAATGCATGATCGCCTTCGGTACGCTGTCCTGAATGTTCTTACGAACGATCAGAAAGTACGAACGAATCAATTTCTCTGGAAAAACACGACAAAATAATCCAGTTGAAAACAAATCCACAGTTCAATTTAACACAACTCACAGCTAGCCACTGGCTTGCACCCTACCAGTGCCAGTCCCAAGCCTGGAAAAAGGAGGAGGGTTTGCCAGATGTGTGTCGATACTCTGGCAGTAAAAAAGAAATACGAATGAAACTTGATGCACGACCTACGGGCGTTGAACCCATGGACATTGATGATGATGACAGCTAGCATGCTGGACTGTCAAAGTCAAAGTAGCCAAAACAGTAGTTAAAATGGTTTCATTCACTGCTATTTAATTTGTTAAAATTCCATTTGATCTCCATGAAAAGATGAGAAAACTGAATTGAGCTTAAAATTAAGCGCACCAACACCTTACAATCAGCGGGAAGATCAAACTGCAAGACAGAGGCAGAGAAACTAGCCACCAGCACTTAATATCCATGGCTGTTGCCTGTGGCTAGCAGAAGTGTCACACTGCACTTTGGAGTTTAGGCCACCTTCGGAGGTGTTAACAACGTGCAAACTCTAGTGTGTTTCCTGAATTGCTAAGATTCTTGTAAGTACTTTAAAGTACTGTATGCAAGGAACACTGCATTTGATTCTTGATGAAGACATAATTACATTCCAGATTCTCCTCCTCCTCCTCCTACAGTAGGCCTTGACAGTCAGTACAACATCAGGTGTACAAACAGTGCACATAATACTAAGATGTGTGCTTCTGTATGAAGCAACTTTAGGACAAATATCCATATAGCGACATAAGTTATATTGCGCTACTTTCATGTATTTGACCTTTTTGCTGAATCTCACTAGGATCCAAAACTTCGCTGGTAGGGAAAGCAAAAACGGTCACAGCTATGTTACGTCTTTTAGCCGTGTTCTAATACAATAGAATCTTCAGCACCAGTAACAGCTCATCATATAATAGTATGAAAATAATATCAGAATAATATGGTATCTTAAAAATGTATAAATATTCAGATAAACACATACATAAACTTGTGTTCCTGAGGTCCGTCTGACCATGTATGTTTACTGCTGCCGTAGGAATGTTTACATACCAATAATAAGACATTCCTTCTGTTCGTGTGGGGTAAGCCTTCTTCCACTTGGAACGGTCGGCTGGAAAACAAATCCAGAAATAAAATTAAAGTAATTCATTAAATTACAAGCCGAACATTTGTTTCAAATACACAAAAGGCTGCTTATCATTATCTGCTATCTAACATCAAATCATGCAACTGCATAAAATACGTTACTGTAGGTAAAATTACTGCATTGCGACAGTGCACATTATTTTTCCAACAACCCAACTTTTAGCCATTTCTGCAAGGTTCATACCTGAAGATTTTAAAGAGTCAAACAATCTTGAATATTAAGCTACATGTTTATTACATTGTATATGGGCATTTATTTTGAACTTTTATCAGTGATAGTCATTCAGAGGTACTCCCAGCATGAGCACTCTGAGGAAACTGAAAATTGCTATACATTAAAAATACATATGCACCACATGTATACGATTCGAATTCGTTTAACTGTCAAACAATCTTCATAAGATACAACCTAAAGCGTCCAGTAAAAACCCATTACTATTTATGATAAAATTAAGTACTGCCTTTGATGTATTAACAAGTGAAAAGAATTTGCACAATTATCAAAATATGTAAGGAAGGACAAAAAGTGATTAAAAGCAGATCAGTCGCAATATTATATATTATTTATTAATTATTTAAGCAACTGAGAAGATTTCATCGTAGCACAGACCACTTCGTCGAGAAGATTAATTCCACGTCGAGATGGCGACTGAACTACACTGCCCGGCGCACTCGTCGGCAGACTCATGCCAGGCGGAATCGGAACCAGTTGGTTGCTGTGAGACTCATCACCCCTTCCTCCAGTCCGTGCCCAGTTCGCCAAGCTCCACCCACCACTCTCTGGCAACCCATCACTTACGGAAGACGCTGAGGACTGTGGCGCACCAAACTTAACCTACAACGTAGCACATGAGCATAACATTCAAAGCTTCATTCTGCTTGTCATATGCATTGCTTGAACACAGAGAGAAGACGGATTCTGAGAAAAATAGCAGCTTTAACAATGCAGAACTTTCAAAGAACAGTTGCTTTAACATGAGGTGGTCAAAGATCAGATAGCAATACAACTTATCAGCAACTTCTATGGAACAAGGCATTATTAGTATCAATAAACTATCAGGTCAATCGAAAGCAAAACGCCCAGAGACAACCAGTAGAAGGTACGTCCGTAGAAGATAAACCGACTGAATGCATTTGCGTTGGAAGATAAACAGCAAAGTCGTGAGAGAAGATGAAGTACAAATAATACAAAGAAAATAACGTGGATAGGAAAGGTAGACAACTTACCTTGGCAGCTGCAGCAGCAGCATTCTGGTGGGCCAACTTGCGGTAATCAGATCCGTCCTGAAATTCCTCACCCATACCTCGATAGATCATTTTGGCTTCCTCAAAGTCTGGATGCTTTGTGTTTATGTAGGCTAGCTCAATTGCCACCAAATTCTCCACCTATTTCAAGCACAAAGCACAGCAACATGTGCCATGTTAACAAGCATTTCTATCAATAAAAGTCAAAACATGAAGTCATTCCAAAGTAACAAATTCATCAGCCTTTCCCCTGAAAGTTTTTCCTAATTTAGAGCTTAGCATTAAATTGCAAGCGATTCAGGCGAGAATTTAAACTTTAATGTTGAGTGGCGTCATCTCAAAAGAAAAAACTTCCTGTCAGTGTCATAAACTGTGTGTGTTACAGTTGCATATCCATCAGTTCGCTCCACCTTTCTCTCTGGTAGTCTTTCCTCATCTTACTCTCGCCTCAATCTCTGCCTTTTCTCTCAGGGTCGATCGCACTGGGAGCACTTCTAAAAGGCTTTGCTGAGAGAAGCGTTTTCTAAATTATCATTATACAATACATCACTATCATCAAATCATGCTTCTGAAGAACCAATAGAAGAATGTAATCAGTCAGCAACAACCACACCACTCTGATTGTTGTGAAATTAACTTCGCAGTAAGAATAACTTTTCTGCAATGAAAGTTAGATGCTTTCCCTAAGATGGAAAAAACACTTTGACGAGGGTCACATGGTTGTTAGACGGCACAGAAATAGACCATCGTGCACCCAAACTGTCAGTATCTGGAAATTTAAACTTATGCAGTGGTATGGAAACAAGTCAAACAAGTGTAGCTCATAGCAAAGGATCATAGCAGCACCCCCCAACCCCAAAGTCTGATTAGTGCAGCAGAAAAGTTCACTTCTGGACATACTTCACTTCATTTATTACATTAAAGATGATGCCAGAGAAATAATCTGAAACGATGTCTACAAAATTATACAGATAACTAACTAACTGATGGTCAGATAAATAATACGCATCATACCATTTGATTGGTTACTGGAAGCCTGCGTCGAAGAAGTGAAGTAATGACATCAACAATTCTCTCGTGAAGTTTTGGAAAGCGTAGCATCTCTTGCTACAGAAAAAGAACACAATAATCAGTACCAATAACACAACCTCTTTTCTATTAACCCTTTAACGACCAGCTACATATGTTTTCAATGCATTTTAGTTAGTACACACTGGTCGTTAAAAGGTTAAAGCTCTTCATAGATACACAGTACAGCTTCACTGTAACATGGGATTGGGGTCCATATTTCAGAAACACATTATGGTGGGCTGTGTCAAACTGCAATGGCAATCTAGAATCATGTAGATGTCATTGATTGGATATAGAAATTATGTACGTTTGTTTATCATACCATGTCTGTACACCAAAATGCAGATAGCAATTGGTATATTAAAGAACATTCTTATCTTATCTTATATAGCTGTGTACACGCAGTTGAAGTTGGATAACGATAATGGCACCTTCACACAGCAACATTCAACCCTTAGGAGTAAGTGAGATGAGCACTTACACGAGCCTACAACATGCATTGCTTATCTTGTATGACTTGTTTAATCAGTTTCAACAGATCAAGATAAACACTATTTTCCGTCTGACTAACATCCAGCTAAAGATCACTCTGTACAAATTCCTTCTGGGACACTGAAAAACAAATGGTCTGTTACAATAACAGTAACATTATACAGTTAAACAATGTCAGAACTTCTTTAGAAGTACCATTGGGAATTGTATAGCAGGTACCAAGTTATAACCAGGTTGTCTTATAATGTACCATTCCAAAGCTGCACAAACACGTAAATGACGAACGTGTACTAAAAGTGACTGCGAAACCAACACAGCGCATCTGATTAAGTATTGAGCAAAAGAATCCATAGACCACAAACTTTGTTGTCATGAAGGATCTTGTACACAGAAGCTTGCTTTTGCATACAACAGATGCATTACAACCCAAACTACCATTGTATGATATAGGACATAAGAACGTGGGGCGAGGTGGTGTAGTGGTGGCGTCGTTGCCTTGGAGCCGGAAGGTTCGAATCCACCTCGCCGTGTAAGGACCTTGGGCAAGTCCTTCACTCACAATCGCTCAGCGCTTCAGCGTGAAACTCCGATGCAGTGTCCGCTCTGCAGTCGGGAGCGCCTCTGAGTAGGGAGCGCTATAACAAGTGCACATACAAACGTAAGCAAGCACATACCTGAGTTCCACAGTGCTGTATGATACGCTGCAGTTCTTCGTGTACTAGCTCAATGCACCTCAGACCAGGTTCCTCAAGTCGTCTGATCTGGCGTTTGACCAGCAACTCAAACGATACCTCAGGAACAAACAGCGCTGGTCTTGGACCCTTAAATAAATGCAATTCACACATTCAGTCAATTCAATTAAGCTATATGCCCAATGGAAACCAAAGGATTGAATAAACAATATGCTGCCTATGGAAGCACCAAGTCAGATAATCAAGAATCATTTTCAGAAAGGTGAAAATCAGCTTCGAACTACAATATGAACAGCTATGTTAATAAAATTCCGTGTTTAAACTAGTCCTTTGCTGGAAAGAGTAATTAATTAGACATGTCACTGAATCTGCAACTGTAGAACTTGGGAGCACAACAAATCCAGGTAAGAAAGGTGACAGGGAGAAAAGAAGATACTGCAAATGCTGTGCAATCAGTTCTTACAAAACAAGATGGCTCATTGGTTCCAAATAAAGTTGCCCAATGCCCATACTACAAAGCAAATCAACACCTACAACACTTTCTCCACAACTTCAGTGAAACCAATCGAAGGATCAAAATAAACAAAATAAATTGACCTAACTCAAACACGGTACTTACTGTCGCATTCCGGATTGCAGTGAGAATATCCAACTCAGTGAGACCACCTAGAGGATCAACGGATTTCAGTGTCCGACCAAAAGCTTCATGGAATATATAACAAATTCTAGCACCTCCACATCTGGAAATTAAATCACATGAAAAATGTTTACAGTTAATGAGAAGCATTTCAGTCCATCAGGCCTAAAAAAATAAATGTTGTGTTTCCGGTAACAGAGCTAAAAAAATTGGGTAGGTAGGTCGGAAAATATTTTTATTTTGGTAAAATATTTTTATGCAGTGACTATCCGAAAAAGTATATCCCACTAGTCTTTTTTGCACGCTGCAACAAAGTACGTGTTCTAAGCAAGTATAAACTGCCTATTTCCCAACTGTCTGCACCTAAAACTGCTCTAGAAACAGTCCTATTAATTTCATTTTGTTGACGTATCTTATGTTATGTCAATACAAATGTTAAAAAAAAAATTTTGAAAAAAATTTAATTTAATTTTTTTTAAATTTAAAAAAAAAAAAAATTTTTAATAAAATTTTTTTACAAAAATATTTGGGTCGCGGCCGTAAAAATGGGTCGGTCGGGTTACCGGAAACACAACAATTTTTTTTCTACGCCTCACATCCTTATTCGACCGGGGTTCGACTGGGAGCGCTCCTGAGTAGAAACATTGAAGGAGCGCTATATCAAATTCTCAGAAAATAAATAAAAATCCTTCACCATCTGCAATGGACAGCCATGCAAGCATTGCCTAATATTTTCAGGTACAATCGTACACGCTGTGTTAAAATGAACCTGTCCAGTGTCTTCCCAAATCATGTAAATAATACTTATAAGTTATTACTTACTTGCTTACCTTTTGAAATGGTTAGCAATTAAAGATGCACTTGCTATTGTGCAAAAGCATTGAAAGAAAACCCAGACAAGCATAGAGGCGACTAAACTCAAGTCTTACAAGAGCCACATATATTTTTACATTTTATTATTCGACCTCTGACAGTGAGCGCAGCATTGAGGCATGACCAATAAACTACTTCAAAAGTAGCAGCGCATGTACATTGCACATAAAACTAACAGTACTTAGCTAACAGCTGGTTCATGTTTTATTGTAAGAGTAACAAGGAAGAAAAACGGCCCGACAATTTACATTCTCATGAACACTGAATGCAAATTCTTCTTCCCATTCTTGTTGTAAAAGTAACCATTATGCTTCATCTCATTAACCTACATCACGCTTTAATGAGTTAAGTTTGGAAATTTTACTTCAACAAATGCAAAGTATCTCCATTAAGTACAGAACAGAGTATGCACTTAATAAAAAATATCACGCTATGACTCACATCCTTCAACTTAACAAGTACACAACTCCTTCAAAACTCAGCAACACGAAGATGAAATCTGACCCCAGATGACTCATATTAATATGCAGATCTCCATCTATGAGGACATCCTCAAATTATGATAAATCTCTTCTCAATCTAATTTATGCTCAGAAATTGTAGTATTTTATATAGGGGGGGGGGGGGAAGGAGGGAAGAATATCCAGTTCTTACAATTCGGTCGTTTCGATGTTCTTGGCTGTTCCTTCAATCGTGTTGCAGTAAGCTGCAGCAAACTTAGTGATGATCTGAAGAAGCAACTGCGGCTGAAAAGAAACGCAATTTACAATTATCTCCATACTTCGCTAAATGTGTTTTAAGATGATCCAGTGTTTTGGTCCTGTTAAACCAGTGTAAGCAGATGTCAACAACTATGTGGCCATTGATTACCCGTTAAGCGCCTTCGTGAAATTCTTGTTAAGGCGCTATATAAATGATCATATACATATATACATACCCATGTTATCATGTCTGTCTATATCCCATGACAGGAATTAGAATACTGGATTTACAGCAAACATTTTATCATGGAAAACCAAACTCTCAATGACCTATTTAAAAATCTAATCATTAAAGCATTTAATGAATAATTGAATAATGAAGTCTAAAATTGCATATTGCCCTGGTTGGATCCTGCCACTTAAGCACAACATACCTTGTCTTCCACTTCATCTCCAAATGAGTTTAAGAGCTGCTGAAACTGGGCGGCCATTACGTTCACTCGAGTCTTTAATTCCGGAAGACAGTCGCGGATATGATGCATCAACAACTAAACAAACACACGAAACAAACGAATAAACCATTGACCACCACAACATAAGCATATCCAGAAAAATCTGTAACCACAAAAATCAGCATTTTAATTGTACACGAGTTGAACAATGGTCCAGTAAGCATTCCTCATTTTATTCAGATAGCCACCATTTCAATGAAGTTTCACTCACTCCTGCAAGCATTTCATGAAACAACAGATGGACAAGGTCAAACGAGTGACCACCTTGCTAATAAAGGTCAAGGGAAATGACCACATGAGCAACACACGAGCACAATTATCAGCTTAAAGCACCACAGGAAAAGAGCAACGACCTACCCGGTTGAGTGTTCTAGCCAGATACGGTGTTCCGTTACGGCTAGCTAGCGCTGGGTAGTGCTTCTGCAGAAACGTCGCCTCGTCGCGAAGAGCCTCGTGTATATTCTGCAAACGATAAACAATAACTGAAGAAACACCATATCCTGAGATACGACAGCTCAACTGAAGTGCAGGCATACAAGATGTTTGCATGAAATTGTCAGTAATGTCCAGCATGAAGATGCCAGCTCTAGCATCTACAAGCTATGCATCAAATGGAGTTAGCAGTCAGACGGTCATAAATTCTCCAGACTTCAATGGCTGCTGTGCAGGTAACCTTGACATACTTGCATGTTAACCCTTTAATGCTGAGATGGTAGTAAATGGTTATGGGAAATCTTATACCCTCCGGCATTAAAGGGTTAGCTGGTTTCTGACTGTATGGCTCTCTACTTCATCTTTTTCTCTCGTGCCTAAAATCCCTTGTTATCTAGACATCAGTTGGGCGTTTCTCGATTGGGTCTCGCAAGGCACAGCGGCACACCCTATATGTCACATACCGAGATTTGACAAAGTCATTGAATATAATTATGTGGGATGCCTTGCATTGGCTCCCTTTCCCAACGAGGATCACACTTACATGATCTCTTTTTTGGTTTGGCAACGTTGTGGCACTCTCAAAAATTAGCCCTTAAATCTGAATCCCAATACATTTTCATTTTAAAAATGTCAGTCATGCTGGATGAACATTGAACAACAATGTCCAAAGTTGAGCACTGACTCTAAATACAATTCTTTGTAAACAATAGATATACACTTAGGGTATGTTTCTCCGTACAGACCAGAGGTCGAATAAAACAAAAGAGGAACCTTATTGTTCGCTATGTGCTGCTGGCTTCTGTTAATGACGCCAATGATTCCCAGCTTAACCGGAATGACACGACCACAGAGAACGTCGACGGCATCCGTTCCAGCGTCCATGATGTCCAACTTCGTAAGAACAGCTAAAGTACGTCGACCTAAAATCACACACAGAACAGCGGGAACTGAAAAGCCATCCACAAAGCAACCTTACAATATATGCACATATATGTGACGGGCGGGATGATTTCCCGTCACATGTCGCTACACAGATACAGAGATATAGGCGAGTAAAGGCGAGAACCCTCAAAAATACGAAAAATGGTTTTATGGTGTATTATTATTTTAAAATATGTCTACTTTCAATATCTGCAATTAAAAATTTTGAATTCAAATGATTAGTGTTGAAAAAATGACTTTTACCGCATGTGGTGTCAAAATTTGCTTTGAATCAATCGCTCCATGAGCTATTTTCAAAGTTAAAATTCGCTACGAACGACAGAGCTATTATACGCCATATGGACTATTTCTTGTAGTCGTGTCTACCACATAATAAATTTTCCCTTCAATATGGTACTGAATGGTCCATAAAAGCTGTTTCACCCGTTTAAATGAGCAGGTTTTGGTCAAAGTTTTAAGCATTCATTATTGCTTGCCTGACAACAAGGATGATTATTATTCAAGCCACGCCTCCGACCCAGTTTTCTTAGAGTCTAATTGGCTTACGAGACACATCGCGACACTGACCTTAGATCGTGCGCATGCGATCTAGCAATTCTTGGTCTCTCAACTTGTTGATGTTGCTCATTTTCTTTAGTTACTTTCGGAGAGAAACGTTACTTTTGCGTTTGTTTCGGAAAGAATTCGTATGAAAATTATTCACACTAAGCTTAATTTACATTAGCCTAATAGAAAGTGAAAATTTGAAGCTGTTAAACTGTTCAAATAGTGATAGCCTAGGCAGGCCCTAATCGTAATCGTAGCCTTATCTCCAAGCTTCTAAAGTGCCATTCGAAAGCCAAGTGTGGAGCACCAGCTTATTCACGAGCGCTGCGTCAAGTCAAAAGGGTTGTCCGTAAGAGTAGTCCAAAGGTGGTCCGGGTCGAGTTACCATAGAAAATGAATTCATAAGACTGTCCGATGAACACGGGTCTTATTCAGCGAAGCGATAAAGATTTCGCCGACGATAGGAAACATGTGGTCTATTGTCTAAGTGAGTACATAATTAGAATTCTTTATAAGATTTGAAAGAGTCTCGTATTTAAGTCAGTTCTGTTTATCGGACCCAACGTATTCCATTCATGCCTGCTTGTCGAGTCAACAAATCGCGAACAATTAGGCCTATATCGTAGGTCCCTTCACTCTTCGATATCAAAGCCTTATTTCTTTGACCAGCGGCTCATTAGCCTAATAAGCCTCCTACTCGAGTCAACAAATCGCGAACAAATGTATCATCAGTCACAATGTTTGCATAAATTTAATCAAATCAAGAATGGGGTATAGTAGGCTACCATATTCGAGCTTACCTCGAAGGACCTTGTTAATTATTTGTTTGTGTTAGGCTATTTAAGACTCATACATGTCGGTCGGTCAAAATGAAACGTCGATCTGTCCGCCTGCGCGTTAGATGCGTTGTTTGCATTAGTTTCATTAATTCAATTCAGCAGTAGATTGTATTTCTATCACAGTTTTGAAAGTAGTAGTTCGATTTTCATGCCGTTTGATGTACTCGATACAGGATATAGCCATGCATTGACCAGCAAATTTGCAGAAGAATAAATTAATGGTTACTAAGGACTTACCCGACACAAATGTTCCGAAACTTTAAGCTCGATTTTCTCAATTGTAATGATTTAGCAAATTGCAGATTCAAATGAGTATAACTTCAGTTAGAAATAAGATATTTTCATTCTGTAAAAAGTATTTTGAAGAAAAATATCTGTAGAATATGAATAAATAAAAAGGTCCAAAACCGTCAAGTGACGGGAAATCATCCCTCCCGTCACATATGGTGGCTTTTAAAAAATAATATGTAGTCCTGCAGAAATTTATTGTCACTTAGTTTAGTTTTTTTATCATGTTTGTTCTTCCAACAACCAACTGTTGATCTCCCAACATCTTACAGGGATCACCTTTGCCTAGGGTCCTTAACCAGCAGATTTTCTTCCATTCAGGGGTACCCATTAACTCCATGCACTACATTTCTCTCATTGCACTTGTTTCGAAATTTTTTAAGAAATTATCTTGTGCACACCTATTTGGGAGCAATAAATGAAAAAAGTCAGGGCTTTGGCAAACTTGCCTTGGTAACTCAATCAGCGAAAATTTTGTAAAAAACCCATTGTTTACCACAAGTAAAATCTCATTGTGTTTCACTTTAAATGTTCTTACCATCAGGATCAACCTCCCTGGCAAGTTTAAGCGCTTCCGATGTCGCCAGATCTGTGTTCGCTGCAGTCACTGCGAGGATGATTGAGTTCGGATTGCCGATGTAAGTGCCGCACATTTCACGAATCTGAAACTCGATGTCGGGCGGTTGGTCAGCGACGGGGACCTTCGTTATTCCAGGCAGATCGATCAACGTCAACGTGAGAACGTTAGGAGAGAATATCTTCAGAGTAATTGGGTCAGGACATATACCCTAGAAACAACAACCAATCACAGATCATCATTTTTTAAACAACAGCCAATCACAAATCATCATTTGCTTAAATACTTAAAATTGAACATCAGTTGCATCACCCAAATACGCTTTTAAAAATGCTTAAAGATCACCAGATACACAAACTGTACCTGACCATTTAGCAAGACTGGAAGAGCCTTTCAGAAGTGCTCCCAGTGCATGCAACCCAACAGAAAAAAGGCAGGTTTTGAGATGAGAGAAAGACTACCAGAGAAGATGACAGAGCGAAAAGCGAACTGATGAGGGGGGGGGGGGGGGGGGGGGAAAGCCATTCCACATAGAGGGATATATACAGGCAAATGATCTTTAATAGCTACTCATTCAATATCAAGAAAACCCTAAACGAAGAAGAAAAAACCTAAACAAAGATATCGGCAGACACGAAAAGTAAAAGTTCAGCATAATAATAGCCTGTATTATTACTTTAATGAACAGATCTATATTAAGAACTTCAGTGATGAAAGTTAATTCTCTTAAATTGTCACATATCATCCCGAACCGAGTGTCAAATTAACATCCCGAAACCTCATCGGCTTCTTGGTAAACGAGTTAGAGAGCATGTACAGCCACCAACCTTTTTGTCACCAGCCACTCGATTGGTTTCATTTTGAATTTCTGCTCTTATATCACTGAAGTCCGTGTAGACCTTGCCCTTGTCGTGTGCGAAAACGGCCCACTCCTCTGCCCCTGGCTTTGCTGGTTCTCTACCTGCTGGTAACAAAACATCATAACTTGCAAAGATGGAAAATCAGAAGCACAGATCCTGTATGGGAATGCTGTTCAATGAAACAGCATCCATCACTCAAGTGTTCAGCTTTAACCCTTTAATGCCGAGATGGTAGTAAATGGTATGAAAAATACTATATATACCCTCTGGCATTAAAGGGTTAAAATGCTCTAAAGCATATAATCTGAGCTCAGCATTCAATATTCAGCTGTACTGGACTTCAAGAGGCAATACATGCATCTATGGGTGGGGATCAAGCTAACTCTGTCCGAAACGATTGTATATTATTCAGGCATACGATAAGCAGCAAAAAATGTTTATTTTGGAGACATTAAGCCGCAGTGCTCAGAAAGACCTGCTCTGTCATTGCCACATGCTTCAATGGTCTAACATAGAAGTAGGATGACAATAATCCCAAAGTTACCTGTCAGCAGCAAAGTCATGTTACAGGCTGTACCAATGATTCAGTATCAGAACTACTTCTGCTCACTATTGATTTGTAATTACCTACACACTGGCTAATTACCAGTATTAGATTACAGTCTACATTTTTATGATTAATTTCAGTCGACATCTGTCTGTGAGGTCAGGCTAAATTTTACTCTGCTTCCACCAGTTAATTGTATTGTGGAATTTAAAGCAATCTCGTAAGCTTTGAACAGCATTTTCAGGTAACAAAATAATTCAACTACCTGTCTTAAACATAAAAGTAGGTTAAAGTCCTCCTTTAAAATTAGCATTGCCACTTGTATCATAAATTTATGCTTACCTGCCCATATTACGCAACCAAGTCAAACTGTTACAAGCTCATTCTTCAATCTATTATAAATATTCATGCTCGATACAGAGACATCTAAGTTGAATACCTCAAATAAATTACCACCATACAGTCCATACACAATATTACACATCCCTAACACCAACTAACAATTTACAGGCATTAACAACCTTCTTCACTTTTGTTCAGTCAAATCAAAGCAAATAACATCATAAACTAGATAGTGAGCTGTAAAAGCAACTTTTTCTGATAGAATGACATCTGCACAGAATGCTCAACCGCTAACTTGACGCACAAAACAAGAGCGTTGCTGCAATTACAGAAATGCATCTGAATTCGATGATTGAGTAAACATCAACAATAAACGAATTGAAAGCACAGGCAAGTCTGTGGTTACAGCAATAAATAGTACTTTGCAAACATCAGGAGGTATAAGAGTTCCAATAGGAAAGACAAGTACTGATAAGCGCTGCATCAGCCACAACATAACATGTCTGTGCAACAACATAATATCCAGATGAAAATCAGAGAGAAGACTGCATTTTAACAAAGCTACCAACTAGAAACATGGAACGATAGATAGGATGGCAGATGATTTGCACAGGACAAGTGAAAGTTTAAAGTTTGATATGCAAGCTCAGATGCATGAAGCCAGTGTAGAAACGAAGAGTAGATGCAATATGATTTTAGTTGGAACAGTTCAAGATACTGTCAAGCAGCCTAGTGCATAACTCTAGCAAAAAGAAACAGTGCAGTAATGGTGACCATAACATATACAACTAAAATAGCTGAAGCTTGTCAAAATGAGACTGTGTAGCAGTGTTTTTCAGCACAACTCAATAAGAAGTATATAGTGAAATCGTCAGATCTGCTTCTGAGGTTAATCAAGAAAGTTCACAGAGTTGCAGCAAACCACATGTGGTTTTAGAGTGTGTCAAATTCTAGAACATGACTCCATCATCGCAAGTAGCAGCAGATGTGGAAATCAGAGGGGATGACGAAAGTGAATGTTCAGTGCACTGTGAAAGTCAGAAGGAAAAGTGAAAACCAATCTGTCATGCTCGATTTTGAGATGCAGACAAATTCACAGCATGTTTGCTACGTGGGCCAGTTTTATAGTACCCATATTCATGACCTCAATTAGCCAGAGATGCACACAGACTTACAGAGTTGCATATCATCATCATAAAGGTGACTTTCGATTCTAGAACGCCATGAGTGCCGGATGCTTTTTATTATCACATAACTGCCAAACAGAAGTACGTACTAGAATTGTTGGGGATTTACAGCCTCAGTTTCACATCATTGAAATTAATACACTACATTGAAACAGATCTCAAAGATCTATAGTCTTATAAACGAATACAAATTTTTTGCCAGTGTCAGTCCATCAAGCAATAACCATTAACCACAGTAATGCGTATCAACTAACTTTTAGAATCCTCTTGCTGCGATTTGCTGTCTTCTTTCGGTGTGTAAAACAACTGAAGAACAAGGGGTCGCCTGGTTACAATTCCATTGCCTCGTGGCAAAAAATCCCGACCAACCAAGTTCTCAAGTACCGAACTTTTCCCGGAGCTCTAGAGATTCAAAACAAGGGAACATCATGTGATCAGCTTGCCAATGAAATGAACTAACTCATACATTACCAAAAGAGCAATAAGATCAGCAATAAGATCAACAGAAGAAATTTTACAGACATACATGTAAATAGTATCATGACAAACGAATTTTAGGATTAGGAATTTAGGATAGAGATGCTCAGTGGCCGAGTGGGTTGGTAGACCGCTCGCTACGCCGGCGACCCGGGTTCGATTCCCGGTCGGTCGGTTTATCAGAGATTAATTTCTCGGATCTTTACTGCGGATGGCTCGGTCGCAATATAAACGTGGAGCGAGAGGTTGTACTCTGCCTCCGACACTAATCATCTTCGAAATGAAAAAGCGTCGTTAAGCCCAAAGTACGCGCGCGCACGAATTTTAGGATATTGGTGTGAACAGTTTTAGACATCCAACTCGTCCAAGTAGGAAGTTGATGCCAGGTGATATGGTATTCCACAGAGTCACCCAACTGCATACTAACTTGATTCAATGGCACCAAGGCCACCCAATATTTAGACAAGAAACTAGCACAGGAGTGCCACAACTTAAAATTTCATAAACATTAAAAATTACAATTTGAAAGTTGCAAAAATTTTCCATTACAGCGCCCACTACATCTGTCACATTGGGAACCACAAAGCCCTTATACCCACATGAAGGATGTTTCCTGGACCCAAATAATGGGAGCCCAAAGATTTTAATGCAGGAGGGGTACAAAACAATGGTAACAATAACATTTCTTCAGCAAGAGCCTGAAAAATGCAAAGCAGGGAATTAAGAACATTGGTATTTTTCATAGATGTTTGTAAATGTAAATCTTTCAATTTCACTTAGTATCACAAGTGCTCTAGTTTGAAGAAATTTGCTAAAAACTAAAACGTAGTTGGAAACTAAAACGTAGTTGGAAAAGTTGGCATAAATTTTCCAGGAGGCAAATGCGCCATCCTGCTTTTGTGTGTAGGCGCGAATGGTCCAAATTGAATAGTGTGATGCAGTATCCTGACTTGACTTGTCAATACTAGTACACATGTCTACTTCATTCATTGAGTTGATGAACTTCTAGCCATTGTAACTCTAGCTGTTTGCAATTTAGCTCTGTCTGATGCAAGGAAGCACAACTGGGCCAGTCACAACCGGATCTTAGCAGGCGTGCACAAAAACTTTGAAAACTTGTATTCATGCACACATGTGCTAAAATTCTATACATGCTCGTGTTGCAACTAATTTATGATCCTGAAACTACAGTGCTATATTGGGGGAATAATTTTGCAAATGGTCGAATGATTTTGGAAGCCGAAAATTTCGATGAATGTAATTTAGCATTTTCTTTATTACTCCACTTGCAAACGCACAATGGGACATAAAACATCGTTATGATACATTGACGCAATAATTAGTAATAAAAAGAACCAGTTAAATCACAAGTTGAATAAAATTACTAAAATGTTAGCATTAAACAAGTCATCTACACAGCATTCTGGTGATAAATCAAATTAACGAATCACAACATGGAATCTCTAGAATCTAGATTATGTGAGCGAGGCCTCAGAGTGTATCCAGTCACTCGTTCTGGCGGGAGATCATTGGAAGCATGTGCTAACTAAACACAACAACCATGGAAGCTCAGTGGATGATGAAATCCTATGAATTGAGTGGCAAGTTTTAGCAATAAACTAAAAGATAAGCTAACGTGATAACGTTAGAAAATTGATGCACATTAGTAAGGTAAGCTTATATTGACGTTCCAGGAGCACACAAGGAAAATTCAAAGCATGGAAACAACGTCCGTCTGGCAGGTCACATTAACCTGCTCACCAATTCAGACATGTTTACAACCAGAGTTTACTTATTTACACCAGAGTGTACGTATTTAAATATATTCTGTGAATGATTGCTCAGAATCCGGGACACTAGCTTTGCTTAAGTCACCATGCATCGCCAATGAAGATTGACTTATTAATCGAGATGAGTATAATTATTATTTGACAAACGGCTTAAAATGTCAATTACCTGCGTTCCGATAACAACAATCTGTGGTAGCTGAATGACATCAGACCCGACGGTACTAAAGACATCTTGCAGTTTATTAATAACGGGAATTAAATGCTCCATCTTGAAGGTGTAAGAGCCTAATCAATGACAAATGTTTAATGTCAAAAACCAACGAGAAATCTCCCCTTCGTTGTCGACTCAGGTCAAATCACTTTCAAATGCACGATCGACAGCTTCCGGTCATGCGCACTGCCACTCGGGCGTCAATCCATCCGCATTCAACGCCTTATTTTGCTTTCACGTCTAACAAGTAAGGCAAATTGGTTTAATTGATAGGCTAGACGATATGATGCAATGGGGGACTCTGTGAGAAATGGCAACTGTAAAGTACAACACAATGCAATAAACTTCAAATAGATAGGGCCTACTAATTAGCAATCGCTGCAAACGTTGGAAGCTAAGCAATAGAAAATGATGCCAAACATGTGGTGCGTGTATTAGGCCTACAATTAGGCCTAGTCCTGCCTCTATAGACACTTTACAGATAGCACTCTTATGGCTGGTTTTGGTTAGCATGTATATTGGTTCTGTCATTATAAACCTGCGGGTTCTCTAAGATTATTGGATTCAGAATAATTGTCTAGAGCATATAGGCCTAACATAGGCCTAATTTATAGCCGAAGGGCAGACCTACAGTTTTCTCAATTATGCTCAGTTTTCATTGGAATTATAGGCTAGTGCTTTTCGATCGTTTGAGTGGTTGCCAAGGAGTGTAGGCATAAGGTGACTTTGTGCGAACCTTGCCAGCATAATTTTACATAATTATCTAAAATAGACATGACTATGCAAACACGGTCTGTATATGGCTCTGCGGGGCCTGACCCGATATGAGCAGTGTTGAGGTCAATGACCGCTAAAGAAAATGAACGCATTTACAGTTCTTCTTTTTGCATTTAATAATAATTATTGTCTCACCCTTATCGGAAGTAAATAACGGTCGCAAGCCACTAACTTATATGCGTCATTAGTTATTGCTCTGAATATTACGGGGAAGACGGCCATAGTCAAAATACGATCCCAGCTGATTTATGTCACGTGATATTTAGGCCTTTGGCTGCAATTTGTAGTACCTGTCAGTTAGTTTAAAATAACTTAAAATTTCAACAGCAACAATTAATAAAATTTTCGAAAAATAGAAATGAAGACTGAAATGTTTAACGATAATGGTAAATGGTATAAACGTCTGATTATTATGAGCACTATATTTTAGGTGTAGCGATACAACGATGTGATCCGGTTGGCTCCGTAATATCCTCTGGTTAATGTTATGTGTTTATTATTAAACAGCAGCTATCGTCATCATTTTGTTGATTGCTAAAAATTTCCTCTTTGTTTGTGAAAATGTCTTCTCCAAGTCCCGGAAAACGTCGCATGGACACAGATGTCGTTAAACTGTATACTTTTCTTGTTTAAGATTGTCCAGCAAGAGTGATATTAATGCTATACCTCTCCAAAAGCGTGATGAACTGTTGTGGAGATTTTCGGGCTAGCGCACCCATTATAGGTGGTTGGAAAATAAAGAATTAAGTTACTTATATATAAAACCATGATCGTTCATGCTCCATTGTATTGAGTAACAGTGATGTCTTTTCTAGTTGGGTTTATAATTAACATTTTAAAAACTGAACTAGATAAAGGAGATTTTCAATTGTGCTTAATTTTTGTTGCGTACAAACTATTCCGAATGTCATTTGACCCCTGTGATTGGAATCATCGTTCTAAATTATTTACCCGTTGCAGCATTAATATATATATATATTTTATCTAATCGAACTTCTACTTTGGCATGAATACTTTTATTTAATCCAGCTTCTATTTCAGCAAGAATTGTTTTTAATCAATCCAACGTCTGTTTGATAATTGTATAATAATTATTAATAATTATTTTTAGAAATCCAGCTTCAATTTAAACAAGAATCTTCTATCGCAGAGTACAAAGTCCTATGACTCACAGGTCTACTTGTAATACACTTCAACCATCTTTCATCAGTTATTCACCATCCAGCCATTTCGTTCAACTTACTCCTCATCCTCCATAATACTGCTTTGCCATTTCATCACCTCATCACTAAAATGTGCAAATCGTTCTACAGCCATTGCTGTTCCGGCGCATCTTTGGAACAAACTTCCGCCAGCACTACGACAAACATCTGACCCATCGTATGAACTCGCCAAACTCCACCTCTCGCTATATCCCCACAGGTATTTCACTCCAAACTGAAACATTACTTTTTCACAGATCCTATCCTGTTTCTTCCACTTTACCCTACTTGCCGTTCCAACTCTAAACATCGTCTACCTTAGCCGTCTATCTAACTCCTCACCTGAGTCTTGACACCTGCCTATCAACTTTGTTTAGATTGAACGTATGAGAATAAGCTGGTTCCTGCTGCTTAGCTTTTGTGGGTGCTTCAGAATTCCGAGTTTACGATTACAATTTCTGAGTAAAAATGATTTTCATCGATCCAACTTCTATTTGGAGAGAATTCTTTTCATCAACCCCAACTTGTATTCGACCAATGCCAAAACCCGTGAAATTGCGAATTATTTATGCTCCGTTTATCAACTTGTTTGAGACAGGGAAGGTTTTTCTAAAACTTTCTGTTGCAACCAACCTACCGTAAGAGGCAGGAATTACAGTAGTTATTTTGTCAGAATGTTCACTAAATGTCTGTTTTTGATAATGAGGTGGTTTTACCTAAAGTTTCTACATCACTAGCCAAGTATTATGATTTTACCCAGTAAACTATGATTTTATATTTATGTGGTTAAATAGCTCAATCTTGATGTTTGCTTCTTCCTATCTAATTTGTTTATTTAAAGTATTTGTTGGTGTTTATTTAAATTCGTTGGTGTAACTGATAGTATACTTAGTGTGGCAATTAAAGTCTTACTAAGTTTTATGATAAGAAAAAACCATAGGCATTTTGAAATTTCATGCCACCTTCATTCTGTCAATTTTTGCTGTCACAGGTCTTATTTTACTCCACTCTAGAGGATTTCAAAACCTTCTTTCAACCAGGAATTTAACAATCTATGCATTTGAAAACCTTTCTAGCTGGTCAGTAATTCAAACCAGAATTAATTAGTGTATTTTTTCTTACAGACAGTTTTGAGCAACCGTATAATTAAGTTTAGTGTAGGCCTAAGTGTTTTTGCACAAATTTAATAGATGCCTGTAATGTTGTAGAGTTTTACCTATTTTTCATTCAGCATTGCAGCTGTTGTGATTAAGTGATGGTTTAATGTGCAGTCTGAACTGAAACAATCATTATATAAGTTTTTCATTATTATCTTGATGCCAAGGTTAATAGCTAAGTTAAACGAAGAAAAAATACACTAACAAAAGTTGACAACTTAAATTGTTTATTTTTAAAGATTACTAGGGCCTATTAATTTTTCTAAGCATTTAATCTTGATAACATGTAACTGATTCTCTGGTATGTAAATTGACAAAAAGTTTTATGATCTGGTGAAATTCAAGTGATTTCCTTAATCTGTTGAAAGTATTGAAAGCAAGCATGAGGTGACCTTGCTTGGTGGATTGCACGAGTTTGTCGTGAAGTTCTATGGTCCAGCTGGAAGTGAGTACATTGTTCTTATGTGTTAAAGAACAGACAGAACAGTACAATGTAGTTCAATGTATTGTAGTATGGTGCTTATCCTATAGAGTGGTGATTGCTTTACCAGTTTTGGCAGCGTAACAGCTTTTCAGTATCAGCTAACACAGATATGATATTAATTATGTGATATAAATTGGGGATTTCATATTTGTGTTGTCACTGTTTAATCAATAATTATGCAATGGTAATATAAATATTAAAACATGCTTTTATCACTGCTGCACGATTAAGTGATTGAATTTATTTATTTTGTATGAACAATGTGTCATGTTCTTATCTTGCATGGTTTACTGTTCATACAATTGAGTATTGTATTCAAATGATCACACAATTTATTGTGAGTCCAGTTATAGTTAGAATTGAATTACTAATATAGCAGCACTTGCAGAGTCGCACAGTTGAGTAGAACTGTTGTATCGTATGTTATGTGCATCCACACACCCATGCATGTTACACATGCACATACACCCACACTGCTTTTAGGAAGAGAACTTGATGATGGATGTGAAAAATTGGGTCTCCAAAGTGTTAAAATATTCTATTGGATGGACAGTAGGACAAAGGTTTTAGCACATTGTTAATTATCAGATAATGGATTATTGACATTGTTGTGTACAGCCGTACGTGCATACAATATTATGTAATAAAATGTATGTACACATGTGCATTGTGCACACACAGTTATTCCCAATTAACATAGCATGACGCTACAGGCAGTAAATGTTATTCTCAGGCTAGGCACATGTATGCGTCAGTAGATCATTGGACTACCTTGACCTTTTGGTGTACATAGCATACTGAGCATAGTTTTAAATCAGTGATGCTGTAACAAGTTGTTTGACTCTGACCATTTCTCCATGTTGTATGAAGGTTGAATTTCATAGACTTTGTCAGGTCCTTCTCCAGGTGATGAAGGGTTATGGGTTAAGGGTGGTAGGAATAATTCTGTTTTCTGAGTTTGTTTTTAACAGTCAGAAATTCATTGGGGAACAAATGTCTCCCTCTCTGCTCCACAGCTACATGCATGTCCATGATATGGTTGATTATTAGATGCTTTACAGACTACTTGGGGTAGGGCGCATGATGCTGTGCTTGGCTGAAAATCAGGCTGTGTTGGTACAATATTATCGCAAAACAACAACAACGGCCCAGAGCAGTACAACAGGACGTCAGACGCTGAATTATCATGCAGCTGCATTAGCAGGCTGCTGTGTTTGATGGGGATCTATGCAACTTGAAGATAATTATGCATCGATGTCAGACTGATGACTGATAGTGGACTGATTTTGATAGTAGGATTAATGACAGTCCAGACACTGATGTCTTATATCACCAGACACTGATGTTTGCGATCGCATGATGCGCACAAGGGGTTGTCTGCAGAGTAAATAAATTAGTTAACGGATCTGTGATATATTGCTTGACAGTTGACATACACTTTCCAGAAAAGTAGGTTTTCATTTTCATTGGGTAATATATTTTCTGTTTTTTCTTTTACTTTTCATTGTTTCATTGGTTCTTTGTTGTTTCAGCTCCATACGAGGGAGGTGTCTGGAAAGTGAGAGTGGATCTGCCGGAAAGATACCCGTTTAAGTCCCCATCAATAGGTATACGGAAATGCTGATTAGTTTACAAACACCTCATTAATTTATAAATTGCTTGTAAATTTTGAGTAACGTGCTGTTTACATCATGAATCAAGATATTGTGTTTCACTGTCTTTTGACTAATTAATTCATGGATCACAGAATGCCTCTTAGTTTGACTTTGGTCATTCTGTAATACTACATCATAATCTTATTGAGTTTCTTGACAATTTTAGTGTGAATAGAAAGCATAGTGAAGATGTTGAAACTTGACAGAAATTATGGACAATTTTAAGAAACAGTTCAGTATTTTATTTGCTCGAGTGCTGTGCTGACGTACTGATGAAAAATAACTTGGGTCTTTTCCTGTGCTTTTGCTTAACGTTGTTCTCGACCTTTCTCTCAATCTCCTGTCAGTCAGTGTGTGACACCGAGGGAGGGACGGAATAAATGGATGGACAGAGAGAAGGAGGGAACTAGAAAAGAAAGAAGCAAAGAATGTAGGGAGATACGTTTGGAACAGGGAATGGAGGGATATGAAAGGAGGAATTGATGGAGAGAAGGGCATGATGGCAAGAGAATCTGCTCTGCTCTTACAAGCATTGTTTCCAATTTAAAGTCGCCATTCCTTGTATAAAATTCAAATGTTGATAGCGATCTCATTGTGCATAGATCGGGTAGACCTCTCTGTGGAATTTCCCGATCGTTGTATGTTGACTTCAAATGTGAGCCAACAATCAGACTTATTTATCAAGTCAATTATTATCTAAAATTTTGACTGGTTTATTAGCTTGCTTAACCCTTTAACAGCGAGTGGCAATCTATTTGCCATTACATGCAGGTATACTAAACAGCTAATGTTCAGCAATTTGCCACTAACCTAATGCGTGTGGATTCACTAGGTGTCGCCACAGATACTGTTTAACACAAAAAATCTTGTTTGACACAACATACCTTATAGTCCATTGGAATTCTAGTGTGGTGTGAACAGCTAGTGGCAAGTATGTTGCCACATTATGGACTTTTCGAGGTAGCACAAACGCCTAGTGGCAATTATATTGCCACGAATTTTTTTTACGGATTTCAATTCAACAATGTTATACACTTGATAACTTTCTCTTACCCATACATGATATGTATTTATATTAACTGTGCCTGCCCGGGGCGCTTGTCGCTGTTAAAGGGTTAAATATTGAATTTGCATTTCCATTTAAACTTAATTTCCCATGGATCTAGAAATGTTGTTGGTTGAATCTACTTTTTTTCCTTCTGAACATATTTTAAGAGAGAGAATGTGTTTCTCGTTTTTAGGTTTCATGAACCGGATTTTCCATCCAAATGTCGATGAAGTGTAAGAGAGAAAAACAAATCGCTTTGTTTTTTGTTCTCTTAACCATTGACTTAGGATTAGTTCAATGCTATAATTCTTGTTTATCAAGTCAGAATGACCTGCAGCAGCATAGCAAACTTATAGCAAAATTATGATATCAGAAACATTTTGGTAGGGTTAATAAAAGTTTGTAAAAATTTATGTTGTTAGTTTCACTGTTCAGTCTTTCCTCAAGCTTCATAATATGAATTAATTTGTTTCAAGTTATGGTTTTTCTGCTGGTATTTTTAAAGTTTCTTTTTTGTATTTGCTGTGGCTGATGTTAGTTTGTTTATATTTAAACCATCAGTCAGATTGACCTAGATTAGTTCAAATTTTTTCTAATTTTGTTGCTTTCTGTACAGCTTAATCTGCTGAATTTGCATTTACTCCTTAGCTTCACCATGTGAATTTATATATCTGTATAGTTGAATCTGCATTTGTTTTGTGTTTTATTTAATTCTATTTTCATTTAAAAGAGTGATTAATTGCTTATTTTTCTTTGACATTAGGTCAGGAACTGTTTGCTTAGATGTGATCAACCAGGCATGGACTGCCCTCTATGGTACGTACAAAAGAATAACTTTTGAGAGGAGTTTTTCGAAGTTCACTTAAGTTCCATTTATTGTGCATTATCAATATTGCCACTATCTATTAATGATGATTCTAATATAACCATATATTATGTATTGTACTTTTCTTAATGATGATGGTAAAAATCATTTCTAAAAAGACTTAATAGTCACTGAGGAACTGCAGTGTTGCAGTTTTGCTAATGCTTGTCACATGACAGACATAAACCGTACCTGAAAATGGTGGACGACCTAAGGGTAGAAATTGATTTTTTTAAATGCATCTGATGCACGTAGTGTCTCAATGGCTGAGATGTACAGATGAAATAGCAATGGACATTGAAATAGAGCTGATTAGTTTGGAAGAACATCTGAATGCCTAGCGGTGCCTATGATCATGCAAGTAGAGCTCTTGTATTTTTTAGTTGTGTTGTTATTATTGTTAGGAATCCCGTATATTAGTGCAAAAGTTGATGTTTCCGCTAAACTTTCACCTGGGTTTTTCACCAAGGAAAACTGGCAATCAAACTAATCAAGAATTTCCACTGTTAAGACTATGTTGAGATGAGAAAGGGCAAGGTTTTACAGTATTTAAGGTATTTTACAGCACAAGAGCTGTTTGAAATTACTACTAGAAATCACTGAACAGCTTTTGTTTTATTGTTTTAGATTTGTCGAACATTTTTGAGTCTTTCCTGCCTCAGTTGCTGACCTACCCGAACCCAACAGATCCTCTGAACGGAAGTGCAGCTGCACTCTACCTGCACCGACCGGAGGAATACAAGAAGAAAGTTCAGGGTCTGTGTTGGATTAGATGATGATCAATGTGTATTGAGTGATCCTGCGATTATACTGTTGCCCTCACAGCAGATATATGGCTCTGTGTTTACAATGTTCAGTATCTTTGAATCTTTATCATTATCTTTGAAGCATTTCAACCCTGCTGCATATTTCTACGTGCATTTTAATGTTGAGTGACTGGATCGAGACCTTGAGGAATTAGTGGTACCTTGATGTCTGTCTTGCCTGAGTTACGCAAATTCTGTCGCAGAGTTAAGGATAGAGATCAATTCAGCTGGGTCTTGTTTTTTTCTGATCTTCCATGTAGCTACGTAAAGGGAAAAGTTCAGTATTTATTATGAATTACACAGATGGAGGATATAGGTTGATTCACATCAGTGGACTTCAGTGTAGGTAAATGAAGAGAAACATCGACTGAAATATTTATTGTGTACAAGGAGCTTCTTCTAGCTTTTTCCAGGCTTTCTGTTGCACAGTCACTGCACTGTTTCTGCTGTCATCTGTACTTATTTTCTAGTTTCTTTCTGTGGCCCTTTAAATAAATAAAAATAAATAATCTTATATTATCTAAATGTTAGTACTGTTATTTCAAGTGATTGACTCTCTGTGTGTGTGTTTGTGTGGTTCATTTGAACAGAATACGTGCAGAAGTACGCGACGGAGGCAGCGTTGAGGGAACAGGAAAACATGCAGACGTCCAGCGAAAGCTCGATGAGTGACTTTTCTGAAGATGAAACTCAAGAGATGGAGCTATAAGATTAAACGACGTGTTTCACCTGTTACTGTCATTTTAATGAAAGAAGCGTTTTTTGACTGAACTAGTTAATTCATTGAGGATGAGCTGTGTGTGTCAGTTACATATTTCTGATGAGAAGAGACAGATATGCAGCTGTGTTGCTGAACCAAGATGCACTCGCGTCATCATTGTCATCATTTTCTTAGAGGATCAGGATGGTGTAGATCCAGATGATGATGATGTGCTAGTATCTCGTGTTTGTCGATTCAAAGACTCTGCGTGAGTTGGACATTTTCCATTTCAGCTGATTCTCCGTTACCCTCCAGACCCAAGAAAACTCGTATTTATCAGCCAGCGCTAGAAATTATAGATGATTGATTGGTTGATGTTCATTTGATTTTGCTGTCAGAAGAACAACTCCATGGATTGATTCAGCGCTGCCCTACCCCAAATGGGACCCCAGGCAAAGATGCATTTGAAGCCCTTTTGCCACTTTCCACGGTCCACTCATTTGAAAAATCCAATGAAATCAATCACTTTTAAATTTGTTCCATGAGTGAAAGTTTTGCCTTTGAATGAAAATAATAATTTAATGTAATTGCACAGATGTCTAAAAAGCAAAAAATATAAAACTGTTAATACACACACAATCACACATACTAGATTCCTAGATTTTGGCACCCCAGGAAATGGCCTGCTTTGCCTGTACTTACATGTAACTAACACCGGCTCTGAATCATGTCCTATGGATTGTTTTTGATGGAGGCATACGATAAAAGAGTGATTACCATACCTTTGTACCTTACAGTATCGAATAACTTGGGGTTTCTGTTCTTTCGATTTAAATCTTCATTCTGTACTGCATATGCTGAAAAATGTTTATCTGGAAAACCCTGTAACCTGTTTAGAGACTTGGAAATTGTTCCGTGTTTATTGCATGTGTGACCAGTTATGTGCCTTTAATGCAAAAGAGAAACTGTTGGAGGAAGAATTCGGTCTAATTGTAATTTCTGGTGAGCGTATGGGTGTGGAAAATATGTTCCGTAAGAAATACAAAGTCATGTTCATGCAGTCTCTTCGTTATATCCAGCTTCTTTCAGTCATCCACTGGTTGCTGCTTTCAGACTTTTCGTTTAGCACTCGTTTGCTTTGCGTCTGTTTTGTTAGGAACTTTTTTAAAGAATAGCATCT